>CM038218.1:171638304-172027290 GCA_021442155.1 Cymbidium sinense | reverse complement strand
AAAGGAAAGTTATTTTAAGATTAAATAAAAGGAACTAAATTTACATAACATACATCACTTCATTTCTTTCCCAACATGTATAACATGCATATGAATGAACCTTAAGCATATCTATACACACAAATGAGAATGTTTAACACACTTTATGATGCATGCTAAGTAATTCATTTAAGAAAATTTGAAAGTTTATGATGCATTATTTTCATTAAGTAGAAAATGGATTTATTGTCCAATTTTTATATGCACACATGAAAGTAAGGAAAGACATAAGTGAGTACAGTGCCACTGTTAACACATGAGTTGGGTTTTGATTTCCTTAATTGAACTTAGGCTCTTGAATACATAAGCATCTACCCAAAGTAGATTAATTAAGTTCTAGAAGGTTTTAAAAATTTTAGAAAATTAATTAAGAGAGTAATTAATGAATTAACTCTTAATTAAGAGAGGATTAAGGAAAGAAAAGGGGGTTTAGGGAATAGCTTAGGGGAAATACCCCAAAATTATTCCCTAAGCCTCCTACTCATTGGATCAAACCTTAATCAACTCCAATAAGGGATTAAAACACTAATCAAACCCTTAATTATCCTTAATTATATTAAGGAGTAATTAGAAAATGCATTTGCAATTCCCCCAATTAAGCCATCAATAAATCCTAAGAAAATTAGGGAGGCAGAAGTCATCCCCCAAAACATACCCAAGAAGTTTGAGATTAATCAGAAAATTAATTAAGGAGTAATTAGCAAAATAAGGTTCTAATAAAACCCAAAATTAGAGAAAAATATAATTTAAGATCCATTAAAATGAATTTTAGAATATTCTAAATTGAATTATCTTTCAATAAAAATTTATCTTATATTTTTTTGATTTTTATTTAGTGAGATATGAATTATTAAAGCTTAGGGGATTAATTAGAATTAATTAAAACCAAATTAATCCTCTTAGCCCACAGCTCGACACACGGCGGCGGGGGTCAGCGTGCTTTACATGCGTTGCGCTATGAGCGGGTCACTTAAACATCCCATCTCAGCGGTGACGGGGTGGCGAGATGCGGTTTGATTCCTGCCGTTCGATCAAGGATCGAACGGCTAAGGATGACCCCGTGGTTTCAAAAGGATAAAGGATTTATAAAACATGCATTTAATCTCGGCCGTCCATCCAAAATGCATGGATGGATGGCCGAGATTATCCCTATTCTTTCCTGAGGATTAATGGAGACCGTCCATGATCCAAGGGAAGATCCGAGCTCGATTGAGCTCAGATTAAGATAAAATTTTACCCACACCATCTTCTACTAATGGCAATCCTATCAAATGGTGGAATTTTCATGTCATGACACTTTCTTTCACAAAGGACCAACACCTCTTAAGCCTAGTGGTCGAAAAATATCATACCTCAGTGGAGGTGATCACCGGCACTCGATTCCCTTGGAGGAGCTTTGTCTGGTTGAGATGAAGCTGTGGTAGAAGAATGAGCACTTAAGGTTGGGTAGTTGCTCTATGGACCAACTCCCCTTGCTCCCCTTTATGGCTTTGATCAATTGAACTCTTCCTTGGCTTGTGAACTTGTGTGAAGGCTTGGGTGCACTCGACTTAGCCCGATGGAATGTGCAAAGAGAATTGCATTGGATTGGAGTATGGTAGAAGTTTAGAAATTAGTAGAGCTCCTCTGTTTCAATGGAAGAAAACCAAGAAATGATCTTTTCAAATCCCTCTTTGAAAGCTTAGGATTCTCTCTGATGGCTCCTAACACTCTCTAGCACTCAATAGATAATGAGGATGTGTGAATTGAATTGAATTAGGGGGAGTATATGTCCCCCTATGGAAATCGGATGGCCAAAGCTATGGCTACCATTTTGATCCAATTGACCATATAGAAAGGGTTGTTTAGGCTGTTTGAAGTTGGCACATGGTCGGTTTGAGCCAAGGAGTGGATTAGTAACCTCCCATGTGCTTCAAATCAAGTGGAAGGAGGTTTTCAAATTGGCCAATTTGAGCTAGGGGGTCAGTTTTGGCCTTGGGTCCATTTGGGCTGACCCAAATCCATTGCGTTGAGTGCACCACCCTCCATAGGGTTCACTTGACCTATTAGGAAGGTATCAAGTCGATATGAATAGGGCTTGACCAAATTTTCCATGGATTTGACAAAAAATTGTTCTATGGCCTAGGGGTAGAATGGTTTGGTTAATTTCTGAATTTGAATATGTTGGGTATGTGGATAAAATAGGTTTGACCAAGTTTCATTGGATTTGGAGTTCATTTGATATGGTTTCGCTCATCTTGACCCATTTAGGTCAAAATGGGTCAAGTTGACCAATTGATCAAATTAGGTCAAACTAAGAGTTGGGATAAGTTCATATGACCATTTGAAATGTTTTGGTGGCTTTGGTTTGGTTTAATTTGATTTAGTTTTGAATTTGGCTCATATCACTTCATTTAGGTCAAATGGGTCAAGTTGATCAATTTGACCCATTTGACCTATTTGAGCTATGTCAAGGGTAGGTTTAGGTTTGGTTAGTCATGTGAAGTGGATTGGTATCTTTGTTTCTAATCAATTTTGGTTAAGTTTGAATTTGGCTCAACATGACCCCTTTAGGTCAAGTTGGGTTCAAGGTCAATTGGGCTAGGTTAGGTCTAGTTGGCCAATTGAGGCTTTGGTCAAGTTCAACAAGTGATTTGGAATAAACTTGACCCATTGGTTTCAATCAATTTAGCTTAGATCAAGTTTTGACACATTTTGAACATTTAGGTCAAGTTGGATCAACTTGGGTCAAGTGACCAATTGGGCTAGGTTAGGCTCAAATGTTGACTTGGTCAAGTTCAAACATAGGTCATGAATGAACTTAGATCAATGATTTCAATCAATTTGGCCTCTGAGATTTTGGCTATGTTAGGTTTCATTTTGGCTAAGTGTTGACTTGGTCAACCCTTAGTTTGACTTGGTTTAACCCAATTTGATTGATTGATCATCTCAATGATTGTTGATAGATGAGAGGCATATGTGAGTTTGAATCATTCCAATTTGGTTAGGATTAAAATTTGGCTCATAAGGGTACTTTAGATCACTTTGGATCAAGTGAGCCTAAGTGGGTCAAATGGCTTGGTTAAAGCTTGATTTTAGTTTGATTGAACTTGTATACGGACTTATGATTGAAATATAAATCCATTTACAAGTGGTTTGAAGTCAAATGGGTTTTGATTCATTTGCCAATCTCATATTCAAAGGAAGAATAAATGGACTTGGCTTGATTTTTTGAATTGGGTTTTGATTTAGTGATTAAAGTTTGTATTTATATTTGGGTTCATGATTGTAGGGTTGATTGAATCGTGATGAAAAATAGTTTGGCTTGATTTGAAATTGATTTGCAAGATTCAATTTTGAAAGGCTTAAGTTGGATTTTGAGTGGATTTGAGTTTGATTTTGGAATTTGTTTTGATTGTTTGAATTTATATTTCATTTATATATGTGAATATAAATGAGAATATAAATGATTCATGAGAAAATTTCATGGATTTGAAGTGATTTGATCATGATTTAGGCTAAGTCCATTAAAAGGGAATTTTAAAGGACTGCAAATTTTGGAGTAAGGATTTGAATTTTTGGTTTGATTTGATTGATTTATATTTATATTTCATTTATTTATGTTAATATAAATGAGAATATAAATGAATTATAAGAAAATTTCATGAATTTGAATTGATTTGATCATGATTTAGGCTAAGTACTTAAGAAGGAAATTAATGACTTAAGAAGGATTTTAAATTTGGAATTCCATTTATGGTTTTAATTTGATTGATTCATATTTATATTTCATTTATATATGTGGATATAAATGAGAATATAAATGAGTTATGAGAAATCCCATGAATTTGAGTTGATTTAGATTTAATTTTGGCTAAGTCCATGAAGGAAAACTTAAAGGACTTAGAAAAAAAAATCATGAATTGATTTGATTAGTTTGAATTTATATTTCATTTATATATGTGAATATAAATGAGAATATAAATGAATTATGAGAAAATCTCATGAGTTTGAATTGGTTTAGATCATGATTTAGGCTAAGTCCTTAAAATAAGATTAAGGACTTAATAATTTCATTCATGGGTTTCAATCATGGATTTCACCATGGATTCCAATCACATGGAGTTGACTTGAGTTTGGAGAAAATCAAATAAGATTGATTTGGAGTTTGACTTGAAGGAAGGAAGGTAAGGAATGGTTCAAGCTAAGGGTAGCCCAATTGGGCCTAGTTCAATGGTTAACTCTTCTAAGTCTTTAGAGCTAGGTTGAGTGTCCACCTAATCACTAGATGTGTCTTAAGACTAAGGAACTCTTAAAGTCTAAGAGAAGTCCTATGTCTAAGATGAAGGGGTTTAGAGCTCATTCTAAAAATGAGGTTAACACCATGTTAGGGCTAGCACCCACTCTTTAGCACCTTTCAAGGGGAAGGCTCCCCTGATTCCAGGGATTGTCTCCTCTGCCTTCAAGATTGGGCCTAGTTCATACACTGCTCGACCTACTAGGACCCATCATGAAACAAGAACTGCATGATCAAGTGGTATCACACTCGCATAGCGAGGGAGTTGGAGGAAGTTTCTTAGGCTGCCATGGAGGAGCCACCTAGGGTAGTGTCTTCTCTCATTACAGAGAATAGGTTTCACCCCCTCTCTGGTTCTAATAGAGAGGATGTTAGGAGGATTTTAGCTTCACCTCCACCGCGTTCATTTTCGCCTCCTCATTGAGAGGAGGTCATCCCCGAGGAAGTTTTTCATCGAGTTGGTAGAGCCTACAAATGATCAAAGTCTGGGGCTCAGTTTTATTTATGTTTTGTTAATCCTAGTAGTGTTGGAAGAATTAGGCAGAAGAGGGCCAAGGAGGCCCAGACAGGCCCATGTTACTAGCATGGAGCCGAGGAGTACACAATCAATGGCCTCCGCACTTGTGGACTTTATAGATCGACATGTTACATGCATCGATCATACTGATTTCATCTTACTGAAGGGGACTACCCATCATAGAGGAGCTCTTGCTCGTGAGAGAGTGGTGCCTCCACCGCTTCCTCCACATGCCCTAGCATCTACTATTCCACCAAAGGCCATGAAGGCGATCCGGGAGAGGAGGACCACCGGTGATCTATATGACCAAGAGATCCTCCCATCTACCATCACGTGATAAGGTCGACCTTTCTACTGACCTTCTACCCTGAGGTGAGGGAATGGTGACCTCGTATCGTAGTCATCCGTCACCACTACCACCTCAGGCTATGGAGACACAGAGGGAAGAGGAGACAGTTCAGTCATCCCCATGGCTATAGATCCTCCTAGAAGTACCACTCTATCCGATCCAGGATACCGGAGCATCTTTCTTCTAGCGAGTGTAGTCCTCATAGGGTTAGCTCTCTAGTAGCAGTAGAAGTTAGATGCATTTCTATTGATGACATTGATCCTACTTTTGGTTAGGCTTGATCTTTTGTACCTATTCAGTTAGACTGATCCCTAGATGACATTGTAGCTCAGTATCTAGTGGAGAAGAAGGAAATCTTAGGATATGTCTGGTCTAACTTAGAGGATGAAAGGTCAGTTTTGATCCGAATGAGGATGATCTTTTAGAGGATTTAGTGGGAGTTCACATAGTAGACACTAGGGGTTCTCTTCTACGTGATCAGCAGACTTTGGAAGGTGATGTGGCTGAGCAAGAAGACACAACCTACTCCACCCAACACCTCCGTCAACAACTAAAGAAAAAGGATGAATAAATAGATAAGATGGGGAAGCAGCTATTTTAACACTTAAGAACCAAGCACCGGTAGTTCATCCTACTATAATTGAGACTAATCAGCTAGAGTTAGTGCATGTTTTGGATCCAACCAAGACTTTATTTCCAGTAGAGTAGGGCAGCACCAGTTTGTATAGGAAGGTAGTGGATAGTACTCCATACAAGAAAAGGACATCAAAACCATGGTTGAGCAGCAAGTGAGAGAAGTGTTGGCTTAAGCCCGAGGAGGATCATCGGTTCCAAAGGGTAGACCCTACCTAGAAGAATTTGATGCCATCCAATATCCTAAGGGTTTTGTGCCACCTTCTTTCAAGAGCTTCGATGGCAACGGAACCCATACATAGACATTTCTGCTATTGCAACACTGGTGGTAGTGATGCTTTACTCTTCCATCTCTTTATCAGCTTAGCAGGCATAGCCTTTGATTGATACTAAACTCCCAACAATTTAGTGAAGACTTTGTGAGTTGGAGCAACTCTTCATTAAGAGATTTCTTTGGAGCTCGCCAGAGGGTGATCAGGCAAACTTTTGTGGCTCAACAACACCATGGTGAGTCCCTTGTTGATTATATTCTCAGATAGCATAATTTGAGTATGAAATGTGAACCGCAACTGTATGAATAGCATGTTATTGAGATTTTGCTTAAGAATATTCATCGCCCGGTCCCCTTCATGCTCAAAGATTTCATCATCAAAATATTTGAGAAGCTAATCAACAAGACAGATAGCTTATAAGGAGAAGCCAAATAGTTACCTTTTTTAGATCAATCTACAAAGCTGAAGCCACAAAAAGCTTATGAGAAGAAACTAGGGGTAGTGATAATAGTAGAGAAGGGGAAACAACTGGCTAGAGAGTAGTATGAGAGACCTCATGCTCCACAGCCATCACTTTAACCTCCTCTACCACCACCGAGGCAACCCTACCGGCCGCTACAGCAGCCTCCTAGACCTATGCCGCCTCTTCCTCAGCCATATCCATAGCAGCAGTGGTACACATACCTGCCATTAGGTAGCTGTGGTCCACCTACTCTTATGGATAAAATAAAAAAATCATATTCATTTAAGAGGGAGGTACTCAGGAAGATCTTTAAGAATCTCTTAAAAAAATATGATTTCTAGCTACCCAAACCTAGAAGGCCAGAGGAAGTGGGTAAGAGCAATGATCCTAACTTTTCCCCTACCACCGTATGCTAGGTCATGTTTTGGAGGATTATTTTACATTCAAGGACTGGCTTGAACATAGCTTCAAGACCGGTGCTATAGTTATCTCGAAGGAATACCTTATGGAACAACCATCCAGTTCCATTAGGTAATCCTTGGGGACTACATGATCCTTCCAAAACCAAAGAAGGTTGGGATATCTCTTTATCTCGAACCTCTAAGAAGATTGTGTCCAAAATCAAGAAACTCAGTGCACAGGCAAACCTCCAACATCAAGGAATGTTTGCAAGTTGTCCAGGACAACATAGGGAAGGTAGGAGCTCAGCAGCAGCAGCCTAGGCTAGCTTGGGATAGCCAAGTAGCACAACCACCGACCGAGACAGTCTCCAATCCATAGTTGCAGAGTTGGACTTTCCTTCTCTGAATACTATGAGTTCACCTCTTAAGATAGACTTGGAATCATTTGATTTCGAGGGTTCCATAGGAGAAATTGTAGGTGAGCCTGACAAATAGGTAGATTCTTCCACTAACTTGCCACAAGAGATCAGAAGTCAACCTCTAGTGGTAAGGTTCTACCTCCTAGGGAAGCACCTCAAGATAGAGAAAAATAAGTCATTGGTTCAGATGATCGAGAAGCCCCTCCACAGGATGCTCCACCCTTGGATATGATTATTGAGGATCAGCCTAGAGTGGATTACAATGTCCTCTCTCACCTAAGAAAGTTACCATCTAAGTTAAGCATATACGACGCCCTTATCTTATCCAAAGCTATGAGAAAATAATTAATCAAGGCTCTCATTGATCTAAAGATATGCTTAGCTTAGTTGACCGCTGTTGGAGAGGAGGCACATTATTCCAGAGAAGCTTAGGGAATCACCTTCACAGATGAAAACCTTCTTCTGGGAGACATGGAGCACAACCGTCCCCTCTACATTACATCGGACATGGGCAGATTCAGACTTGCCAGAGTTCTCACTGATCCAGATGTATCGATGAACATTATGAGTCTAAAGACCCTTGCCTATTTGAGGATCGACATCTCCACACTCTGAGTAGATCAGATGATGTTGAGAGGATTCAATGAACAGGGCGAGAGGGCTTTAGGTTCCAAAGTGTTATCCTTGGAGATAGGTGCATAGAAGACTGAAGCCAAATTATACATAATTTATTCAAATACTTTATTCACTGCTTTGCTCGGTAGGCCTTAGATACATCAGAATAAGATGATTCCATCCTCCTCCATCAATGCACCAAGTTCAGGAAGGATGGGATCGAGTACTATGTCAAAGGTAATGAAAAGTCATTTTCATTCAGAGAGGTTGAGATATATGAGGATGTGACCTACTAACTTCCTCAAAATATCTTTTTTCATGAACTTGGTCAAAATTCAAATTCAAAAGAAAAAGTAAAAAAGAAAAGAAAAGAAAAGAAAAGAGAAAAGAAAAATGAAAGTTCAAGTGAACTAGAAAAGGAAATTGAGAAAGAAGTAGAGTGCATATCACATTCCACTCCAGTTCATTCCATCATATGGACATGCGGGTAGGATGACTCGACCTCCACCAGGCAAAGGTAGAGGCAGAAATAGAGGCAGTTCCAGAGATGGAAGACCCCCTAGTTGGCCACCAGCCAATAGGGGTTATGTTCCAGTTCATAGCCCCTATAATTCACATAGACTGGAATCTAGCTCGGAGGATGAGTCTAATGTGATTAGCATACTAGCCAACCCCTCTCAGCAAGTTTCATTGGAGGTGACACTCGAGTAGGACAATGACAATGACCAGACCTCAAACAATGCATGAATGTATTCGAATGAACCTTATGTGAAACTATCTGACAATGGTTGGGAACTTTAGCTCTAACCTTATTTTCATCTCAAAAAAGTCAAGGTTTAGTAGTTAAGGAAGCCCCAAGTCTTCCATTGATGTAAGTTGAAGAGATTCATTTTGGGATCATCATCATCAAGTCCTAAAATTGATGTAGAACTTGAGGATAATTCATATAAATAATTAATGGAATTACCTTTTGATTGGTACTCACCTTGTGTTCTTAATCTTATAAAGAAGGGTTTGATTCCCTATACATGGCCTAAGAATAGTCGAATACTTTAAAAGTTATGGAACAACATGAGGGATGCACAATTAAGATCGACTAGGATTCAATGCTTGTCAATACGATGATGATTACTGCTTAGTTATCACCAATCATTTAGAGTCTGATAGGTTCTTTTCACACTACACCAACTCTTATGAGGATGTGTGTTTAGAAACTTCAGATGATCCAGATGATCTCCAAATCAAAGATGCACATCCAGAAGAGCAGATCCATTCAATATTTGACAAGCTTAAAGAAATCAACCTCGGATGAAAGAAAATTTTTGCTCGACATACATCAGTTTGTTGTTGAATGAAGAAGAAACTAATGACTTAGTTGGGTTATTGACTGAGTTTAAGGACTATTTTGCATGGAATTATGAAGAGATGCTCGAATTATCTGCTGACATGGCAGTCCATAAACTAGCAATAGATCCTAATGCCAACCCTATCAAGCAAGCTTCTAGATGCATGTGATTAGAAATCAAACAACACGTCATTTCTGAAGTCAAGGAACTGATCAATGCTGGTTTCATCAGGAAAGAAAAATACCTTACCTAGTTAGCTAGTGTCATCCCAGTTAAGAAGAAGAATGACCAAATTTGCATATGCATCAATTTTAGGGACTTAAATAAGGCATGTCCTAAGGATGAGTTTCATCTTCCTATACCAGAATTAATGGTGGACATCACCTCATCTCATGTAGTATTCTCCTTCATGGATGGGTCATCTGGTTATAACCAAATCAAGATGGCCACCAAGGATGAAAGAAATACTACATTTTGAACCCCGATCGAAATCTATTGTTATAAGGTCAAGTCTTTCGGCATTAAAAATGTTGGTGCTACATACCAACGGGCCATGCCTCAGATCTTTAATGAACTCTTCCATCATTAGGTTAAGTGTTATGTTGATGATCTAGTAATCAAAAGCAGAGAAAAGGAAGACCATCTCTTTGATTTGAGAGTAGTTTCGAACGGTTAAGATAATATAACCTCAAAATGAATCCCCTGAAGTGTACATTCGGAGTAGCTTCAGAGAAATTCCTTAGGTTTATTGTCCGACACTAGGGAATAGAAATAAATACAGAAAATATCAAAGCTATCTTAGAAATGCCACCTCCTAAAAGTTTAACTCAACTCAGATCTTTCTAAGGATGGTTGGTGTATCTAAGACATTTTATTTTCAACCTATCGAGGAGATGCAAGCCATTTTCAGCACTTATTAAAAGAATGCCAAGTTCAAATGGGATGACAAGTGCCGCATGCCTTTGAAGATATCAAGCAATTATTAGAAGCCTCTAGTTCTAGGCCTATCCCAGCATGCCACTCATCCTCTACGCTGGATGACTCCCTCTGCTTTGTTGGCCCAAGCCAATGACGAAGAAGGAGAATGCTCTACTACCTCCTCATTTTAACTATCCACCTATTGAGAAACATTGCCTAGATTTAATCTTCGCATCCCAAAATCTAAGACATTATATGCTTTCTCATAATGTGAACTTGAATTCCAGAACCAATCCACTGCAGAATCTCATGACACGGCCAATGCTATCCGAATGTTTGGCACGTCTATGATTCTCTCATAGTTTGATATCACATTGCATTCTCCTGAGGTAAAAGGATAAGCACTAATGGATTTCTTAGCGACACCCATTGCTCCCGATTCTGAGTGATGATCTCCTAATGAACAAATCATGAACTTGGGGAGGTTGACAACCACCATGGGAGATGTATTTTGATGGTGCGCTTCATAAGGAGAAGCATCACAATCTACTCTTCTAGGAAAGGAAGGGGTATGAATAGTTCTCTTAACTCTAGACCGTGATGTGATGAGATTCTCATACTATCTTTTCAATCTGTGCACCAACAATGAAGTCGAGTATGAGGCTTTGATTGCTAATTTGGAGTTAGTCTTTACAGTGTGTGTCAAGAGCATCAATATCTACGAGGACTCTCAGTTGGTCATTACCCAGATTGCTGGGTCCTATAAGGTTCTCAAACCTAAGCTTCGTCATTACCATGAGTACACCATGAAGCTGTTGGCCCATATTCCTGAGGTCACCATCTACAAGGTCCATTGAGGAGAGAACGCAGTAGATGCTTTGGCCAAACTTGCTAAAGAATTGGTATGTCTGGAAGATGAGTCCATTCTAATAAGGGTCCAAAATAGATAAGTCCTATCCCTTATTGATGCTGAACTCATCGAGAGACTTTCTTTTGAAGGGGAAGTTGTTGTTGCCAAAAAGGTCGAGGAGCTAGATTGGAGACAACCATTCATAGATTACTTGAATACTGACAAACTACCTCAAGAGAAATCACAAGCCCATTCGGTGAAATAGAGAGCTCTCTCCTATGCTCTCGTGGATGGCACCTTATACCGACGGTCTTTCAATCAAATGTGGTTACATTGTTTAGATAAACACGAAGCCCGTAGGATTATGACTGAGGTGCATTCAAGTCTATGTGGAGCACATCAATCCAATTTGAAGATGAAAGCAAATATCAAGAGACTAGGATAATACTAGCCTTTGATGATTATAGATTGCATGAACGGGATAGAAGATGCCCATCAATGTCGTACAATGTGGTCGCATTAACCACCCAACATTCTACCTTCTACATTGGCTTCATAGCCATTTGAGTGCTGGGGTACCAACATTGTGGGTCTGATTGATCCTCCTTCTTTCAAGGGTCATCGGTTCATCTTAGCTATCACCAACTACTTTTCCAAGTGAGCAGAAGCAATCCCACTCAAAGAGGTCACAGCTCAGCATGTGCTTCAGTTTTCAGGAACCATATCGTATATAGGTTCAGGGTGCCTCAATGAATTATATCTGATAATGATAATGCATTCAAAAGCACCATGATCAATAGCTTCGCTAGAAGACACTGTATATATTGGAGATACTCTACCATCTATTATCCCAAGTAAAATGGCCTAGCAAGCATTCAACAAAACTCTTCAGATACTAAAGAAGACACTTGACGTAACAGATAGTGACATGAGTTGGTTAAAGCCTTGTGGGCATACCACACCACATAGAACTCCAACTCAATCTACCCCATTCTCCTGTATGAGTCTCAAGCCATTTTACCCTTAGAAGTTCAACTCCCATCACTAAAGATAGCATTTGGTAGCAAAATCACTATAGAATAGAATGCAAAATTGCGGTCAGAAGAGCTCAAATGTTTAGAGGAGAGACCACGCGCAAGCGTAATCTCGATACAAAGACAAAATGATACAAGCTCATAGCAAGCTGGTCCACCCTAGGTCTTTTCAAGTAAGAGAACTTGTATTAGTTCTAAGTAGACCAATTGTTGCCCGTCAAAAGATGGGAGGCATGTTTGAACCCACTTGGGAAGGCCTCTATGTCATAGAAAAAGCCTACTAAGGAGGATCTTATCAGATTATTAATTATAAAGGAAAACACCCAATGCTTCCAATTAATGGGC
This sequence comes from Cymbidium sinense, assembly GCA_021442155.1. Classification (NCBI taxonomy): domain Eukaryota; kingdom Viridiplantae; phylum Streptophyta; class Magnoliopsida; order Asparagales; family Orchidaceae; genus Cymbidium; species Cymbidium sinense. The sequence goes on along the minus strand of CM038218.1, from coordinate 172,014,813 downwards.
TTTATTTGAAAAAATATTACCTAAAAAATATATTTGAAAATAATTATCATTAAAAGAACAAAATTTGATTTCAATTCATCAAAATCTTCTCTTCATTTGAAGTGTTATTTGCTTGTCTTGTGAATCCGCTACAACGTGTTTAGGATAGATGTAGGAGAACCCGAGAGGCATCCTATCCCTCTGTCACAACACAAACACAATCACAATCAAACACAAATCCTAGGTGCTACTAGAATAGGTGCGAGAGAACCCAAGTGGCATCCTATTTTGATTAGCACAACTAAGTTAGGTGTAAGAGAACCCAAGCGACATCCTTCTTTGGTGGGAATCTGGTTGCCATCCATAGCACCATTTCATCAAATTCCCCAAGCATGTTTAGAATAGGTGTGAGAGAACCTGAGAGGCATCCTATTCCTTTTAACACAAGCACAAAAATAAATACATATTTTTTTGTCTCAAGCTATTTTGATGTTGACACTCACTCATTAGCTGCTCTAGGTCTCGCTAATATGCTACCTTACTATATCACCCCAATGGTCATTTGTGGATGTGAGACCCCACACTTTCTTCCTAACTTGACCATTGAAAACTAATGAGCATTAGTTTGGTAGACTTCACCGTAAGCTACCTCATGTTGACTTCGTTTAAGAAGATGTGAGTCCTCATTCTTTTTTCTTGAACTAGCCATCATGTATTGACTAAGTTGAGTATATTTGAGGTATAGGGTAAGTCCCCAGAGGATCCTTTCCTCTTGACTATATTTTAGTTAATATAAGTCCCACAGTGGCATTCACTTAGTAGTCAGCCCTAGGTTGGATAGCACCTGTCGAGCCAAAGATAGATTATAACCACAATCAATTCTGCTATAGGATGATGTGAGTTCCCAAGCTTTCTTCCTAGACTGATTATTGTAAATCGATGAGAACCTTAGGTTGGTTGAGTTTGCTATGCTGACATCGACTCACCCAGTGGATATACCACTCTTGGTAGATATGAGTCCCCGCACTTTTTCCTTAAGTTGGCCATCGAATACCTATACATATTATCTTCTCCAGGGTGTTGGATCAAACCCTTAGAGGCCCCTCTCCCTGTGGGCACACTATTTAGAGCACTTCCTTTGCACCCCATTTAGACGCTACCTTGGCTACGATTGGATCCCTATTTCCTAGTAGCCACCCTTGGAGAAGTTATCAGAGGATGCAAATTCTCTCTTAGTTCAAATGGTAGGTCTTGGTTGATATAAGCTCCTTTTAGTTTGATCCCTCATAAACCAACAGGGTCCACAAATAAACTAGACAAACAAACAAAAATATTCGCCAGATTAGAAATTCAATCCCCAAAGAGCCCTTTCCTAAGACATCTTATCTTAAGGGCGTGTCAACAATTCCCTTATAGAATTGTCTAACTACTTGAGTTGAGATAAGTCCCTGGATCGACACTCTCTCTGTAGTCGCCCTTAGTTCAAGTTCAATCTATTTTTTCACAAGCAGGTTACCCCTGTAGTCATTTCACTTTAGAAGATGTAAGTCTAATATGCATTCTTTTCAGCATGACTGTCGCAAACCGACAGGCAGCCATAGATTAGGTTTGATTTATTGTCCAAAGCAACCGATCATCCCAGTAGTCTTTTATAGTGGAAGATGTGAGTCTCCATGCTTTCTTCCCCTGAATTGACCATTGTAAATCAAAAGGCACTCCTCGGGTTCTCCCAAGAAAATACTCCCTTTGGTGTAGTAAATCTGAGATAGGTTTAGGCTGATATAAGCTCCTTCTCAGTATGATCCATCGCAAACCAACAGAATCCATAAAAATAATTAAAAATGAAACTAATCTTGACTATCTTTGAGTTGATTTAAGTCTCCCAATGACATTCACTCAATAGTCAGCCCTAGGTCAAGTTCGATTTGTTGCCTAGCAACCGATCACCCCAATGGCTCATTATTTCGGAAGATGTGATTCCCCATGCTTTCTTCTTAACTTGACCATTGCAAACCAAAAGGCACCCCTTTGGTTGGATAGTTCTACTATGTGGTTGGTAGACTACTCCCTTTGGATTGGTAAATTAGACCAAGGCCTCCATGGCTTACTGGTCCCATCGCAAAACCGATGGGATCCATCAAAATAACTAAAAAATAAAATCAATATTTGACTATCTTTGAGTTGATCTAAGCCCCCCCAATGACATTCATTCAATAGCCAACCCTAGGTTGGGTTCAATCTGTTGCCTTGCCAATGGATCACCCCAACAACTGGTCCCTACTTTGGAAGATGTAAGTCTACTATGCTTTCTTCCAAGCAGCATGCACAATCAAAGGCATCCCTTTGGATGGCTAGTCTTACCATGTGTTTGGTAGACTATCCCTTTTGATTGCTAAATTTGAATGTAGGCCTAGGCCATCATGGCCCTTACTCAGTGCGATCCATCGCAAACCAACATGTTCCATCTCAAAATTCAAAATTTAAAACAACACAAAATAAATTCAACCTTCCTCCCACAGTGAGTCAAACTAAATAATCAAACAATTAAAATAAACAACATACATAATCAAACAAAAATAATCAATTTGATCCGCTTCTCCTCAATGAGACACAAATCTTTCTGGTTCCCCTAGCGGATCTAAAATTCTAATCCCTCGACAGATTTCACAACCTATCCTCCCTAGTGGATTACTTGAATTTGCTCCCTCAGTGGAGAGACTTTTCTATCCCTAGTAGAGTCAAAAATAAATCAAACAATAAAATAATCAACAAATGAAATCAAATCAATTTCTCTCCACAGTGAGGCTCAACTCAAATCAAACCTCTCATCCCCTTGTGGATGACTTGAACCTCTTTCCCTAGTGGAAGGTTCACATACTCTATCCGTAGTGGATTCCTCCTTCACTCTCTTATGTCTCTGACATGAGTAGAGTCACATTGCACTAAGCTCTTGATTACTTCTACACCTTGGTTAGTAGATCATTCATGTTAGCTTGTGATTGTTTGGTGTTGTTGATCATTTCGGCCAATACGCGGTGTACTGTCACACCACACCTATTAGGCACCCTTTGTTGACCACATTTTTAGAATGGGCTCTCAACCCCTCTATCTTAGACATAAGACTCCTCTTAGACACTAAGAGTTCCTTAGTCTTAAGACACTTCTAGTGATTAGGTGAACACTTAACCTAACCCTAGAGACTTAGAAGAGTTAGCCAGGAATATGCCTTGGGGTGTTAGGAAAATTTGCCTACCCTATAGCTTGAACCAAATCCTCACTTCCTTCTTTCAAATCAAACTCCAAATTCAAATCAAACTCCAAACTCAAATCAACTTCAATTCTAAACCCAAACCTTAAATCAATTCCAATGGATTTCTCAAATCATGAATCAATTCCAAATGATTGAAACCCATAATTAAATTCAAAATTCAAAAAAAAAAAAATTCCTTTCTAAGTCACTTTGATTCCATCTTATGGACTTTGCCTAAATCAAATTCAAACCATTTCAAATTCAAAATATTTTCTCATAACCATTTATATTCTCTCATTTATATTCACAAATATAAATGAGATATAAATTCAAATATCCAAAACTAAATTCAAAACTCAAATCCAAATTTAAATAAAATTCAACCTAAGCCTTTCAAGTCAAATTCTTGAACTTAGCCAAATCAAACTCAAATCAAGCCAAACCCTTGATTTTCTTCATGATTCAATCAATCCTTCAATCACAAAACCAAATATAAGCATAAACTTCAATCATCAAACCAAAACCAAATTCAAAAATCAAACCTAAGTCAAACTCATGTTCACCCTTTGAACTTGAAATTGTCAAATGAATCAAAACTCATTTAACTCCAAATCACTTGCAAATGGATTTATATTTCAATTATAAGTCTATATGTGAGTTCAACCAAACTTGAATCCAACTGACCACTTAGGCTCACTTGACCCAAAGTGACCTAAACCCCTTTTGGGCCAAATTCTACCCTACCTAAATTGGATTGAACTAAGCCCACCTAAGCCTCACATTGTGAGCAACAATCATCATGAGATGATCAATTACTCAAATTAGGACAAACTAAGTCAAACCTAAGGGTTGACAAAGTCAACACTTAGCCAAAATGAAACCTAAACTAAACCAAGTCATCATTTGAGCCTAACCTTGCCCAATTGGCCACTTGACCCAAGTTAACCCAACTTGATCTAAAAAGTCAAAATGTGTGAAATCTTGATCTAAGCCAAAATGATTGCAACCAATGGGTCAAATTCATTCTAAATCGCTTGTTGAACTTGACTAAAGCCTCAATTGGCCAACTAGACCCAACCTAGCCTAATTGACTATGAACCCAACTTGACCTAAAAGATCAAATTGAGCCAAAATCAAATGAAACCAAAATTGATTGAAACCAAAGCTTACAACATATTTCAAATGATCAACCAAGCCTAAACCAACCCATGACCTAGCTCAATTGGGTCAAATGGGTCAAATTGGTCAACTTCACCCATTTGACCTAAATGAAATCAAATGAACCAAAACCAAATAGAAACCAAATTGAACCAAACCAGTGATGCCAACACATTTCAAATAGTCATTTGAACTTGACCCAACCCTTTGTTTGACCCAATTTGACCAATCTATTAACTTGACTAAGTTGACCCATTTTGACCTAAATGGGCAACATGAGCCAAATGATATCAAATCAACTCCAAATTCTTTGAAATTTGGCCCAACCTAATTTTAAACTATTGTAAATCTGCCCGAAATGAAATCAAAGCCAAATGATCATTTTACCCCTAGGTCAAGGGGTAACCTATGGCCAATTCCACTTGGAATTTGGTCATATCTTTTCATGACCACTTGGCACCCTCTGGATAAGTGGACACTAGTGGATGTGGTGCACATGGCCCAATGGGTTTGTTAGCCTAACCCAATCCAAGGCCAAAATCAACCACCCCACTCAAAATGAGCACATGGGAATCACTCCTCTACCTCATTTGGCACATGGAAACTTCTCCACTACCTCCCTGTGGCCAAACCAAATCACATGGTGTCCAAAATGGCCTAACCAACTCAACCCATAGGACCAATTTGATCTAAATGGTAAAGTCATGCTCTACCTACCAATCCTTCTAGGGGGAAATATACTTCCCCTAATTTCATTTCATTTGCATAGACTCGCACACGATTGAAGCATAGAAAGCTAGAGCAAGCATTCGTAAGTCTCTCCAAGATCCCTCAACCCACTTTGAATTCTCCATTTTGGATTTCTTCGCCAAAATAAGGGAGTTCAAGGATTTTCCCTCACTTAATACCAATTTCCCAATTCCTCCTTCAAGCACCTTGAGGAGACCCAATCGAGCTCACTCAAGTCTTCATCCAAGTTTTCAAGCCACGAGAAGGGAGAGTTTGATCAAGACCGCAAGCAATTAAAGCCCACTTTGGTCCATAGGAAGATCCACTCAACCTCAAGCCCTCAAATATTCAATAGGGCTTTGTCTCCACTAGACGAACCTACCTTGATGGTTGGGAGCACCAGCGATAGCCTCCGACAAGGTATGGATCAAAAACGAGCTTAAGTGTAGGAGTTCTTGGTCCTTTATGAAAGAAACTTTCACCCCATTGCATTTTGACCATTGGATGTCTTGCACCTTGCATGATGATGGTGTGGGTTAAATTTGAGCTCAATCGAGCTCGAATCAAGCCCTAAGAGATGGACGGTTGCCCTCCCATAGCGAAGCTCGATGGGGATCATGGACCGTCCATCCCATGTGTTTTGGATGGACGGTCCTGATTAATCCACGTAGGATCATTTGATTTATCCCTTAAGATCCAATCGTCCGATCTTTGATCGGACGGTCGAGGAGAAAGCGCATAGTATCGCTGGTTGACGCAACATTGGATGTGACAACTTAAATAACCAATCCTGTCGTGCCGCATTAGTGGTCCAAGTGGCGCCGACGGGATTTGTTATATAATTAGTATTTTAATTAATCCTTAATGACAGAAATTTCAAAATTACATAACTAAATATAAAAAAATCAAAAAATACAAAATAAAATGCATTTTGAAAATAATTTAGAGGGGAATTCATTAAAATTATTTCCAATTAATTTTCAATAATGAATTTTTCCTAATTAAGATTTTATTAAAAATTTAATAACCTAATTAATCCCTAATTACTTCATTAATTGATCCCCAATTTATCAAATGTATTTAGTGGGATGACCTCTACCTCCCTTAATTTTCTTGAATTTTATTGATGAGTTAATTAGGAAAATTAATTAATGAATTCTTAATCACTCTCTTAATATAATTAAGCTTAATTAAGCTTGTGAATAGTGGTTTAATCCCTTGATTAAGTTAATTAAACTTTATTTAAGTGAAGGGGAGGTTTATGGAATGAGTTTGGGGTATTTTCCCCAAGTCATTCCTTAAACTCCTTTCCTTCCTTAATCTAAATTTAATTAAGGGCTAATCCACTAATGACCTACTTAATTAACTTCATAAAATTTTCAAAACATTCCAGAACTCAATTATTTCTTTCTTGGGCAGATGCTTAGGTGTTCAATAACCTAAGTAGCTTAAGGAAATCATATCTAACCCATATGTGTGGGAAGGGTTATGAAAGTACTTAAATTAAACCCTTTAGCTTAATTAATCATTAATTATGAGCCAAATGCATTAGGACCTTTTTTTTCTTAGGTGCATTGCTGATTTAAATTCCTTGTGATTTTATGTCATACATTGGCTCATGATTATTTGGTTAAATATGTTAAAGTGGTGTTGGTAAGGGATAATTAATGAACTTAATGAACACCTTAACCTAAGTAAAACATAAAATTCACTTAAGGGTTCTAAAAATTAAACTAAAATAATACACACATGTGGGAGATGGGTTAGGACCAGCAAACCTTCTCACATTTCTTAAAATTTAAATCAAACTTAAAATAAAATCAAACATTCCTTAAATCAATTTCGATTCACTTTAAGTAATCTTATTCCATAGGATTGCCTCTAGGAATTAATTAGGGTGAGTGGAATTACATGATTACATCATTTTATTTCTTTCCTAGCATGTTAAATGTGTGCCATATGAAAATCATGCATTCATGGCTTTTGGAAAAATCAAATTAAAATGAAATATTTCCTTTATGTCAAATTGCATGTTTTGGCTAAAGCAAGAATATGAATGACTATTATCACTACTAAACCCAAAACTACTTTCAAAACTTATAAGTCAAACATTATAAATGAAAAGTATGCTATTTATAAGTATTTATAAACTTGCATTTGAATAATATGAAATATTTTATGTGGTTTCCTTCTTTTTCTTAACATAGGTTTGTATAGGATTTGCCAAGTGTATTGTCTATTTGAAAAGGACATAACACTTGTTTAAATCCATTCCTATACACTCCTATATCATGACTTAAGAAGGAACTCTACATCACACATGTAAACTAAACAATCAAACCAAAAGCAGACAAATACAAACCTTTTGCATGATTCCTCTTTCCTTGTATTTCTTTTTGTACACATGTATTTAAGAAAAGTGGTATATTAGTCTGGACACCCCGGGATTGCGAGGTTTAAGTAGCCCAAAGTAGGTCTTGTACCTTACACCCATGGTGTAAATAAGGGCATTGTACTCACTTATGTCTTTCATACTTGTAAGTGTACATATAAAAATGGATAAGAGAATCTCTCTTTTTCCACTTAACAAAATCATGCATCACGAAGCATCCAAATTTTCTTAAATAATATCTCTTAGCATTCATCATGAAAGTGTGGTAAACATTTCTATTTGCATGTAAAGATATGCTTAGGATTCATCTATATGCATGTTACACATGTTGGAGAGAAATAAAGTGTTGTGTGTTTTGTGATAGTAATTCACTTTACTTAATCTTAAAATGCCTTTCTCTTTGAATAGGTTTGTTTAGAGAAAATCTAAACTTAGGATTAATTGTAAAACATAATAAAATATTCATTAAATAAAATCAAATATGAATCTACCTTAGAAATTACTTAAGGTAGGGAGAAAAGTGAAGTTCTCTTCTCTTTTTCTCTCTTTACAACACTTAGTAATTAATTGTAGGTTCATTCAAACCAAATCAAATCACAAAATAAAATCAACCAAATCAACTAAACCACTTAAATGAAACCACCCTCTAAGTTGAACATTTTCATACTTAGAAAACTTCAACCCTAAAGCCTAGCTAAATATACCACACAAATCTTAAATAGCACACACATTAGGCTAAGTCACCATTTCTAGTCCTATTAGTCGGGTGCATGGTTTGATGTTTACTTTTATTTTGTGATGTGATATTTTAGTTTGGATGTTTGAGTGTATGTGCGTAGACTGAATGACAGGGCGATCTTAGTCTAACCATTATCTTCTGTTGGGGATTGTGCTTAAGGGGTACTGTAATAAAAATATAAAATCTTTTATTGTAGAGGTTGCTTATACCCCTAAACATAATCCAAAATAGACCAGATGGACTTGGTTACCCATGTGTGGGGTGCTAAGTCCAATATACATGCTTGGGATTGTTTGGTTTTGTTTAGCTAATCTTTTTTTTGTAGGTGTTAGATTTACTCATTTTTCCTATTTTCATGTAATTTTACAAATTAGATTTGGAATGATTGTTATGGGGATTAGATGAACATTGCTTATAAGACTATGTCTTATGTACCATATGAAGCCTTTGGAGCAACCACAATCTAACCAACCAAAAGAAAAAAAAAAAGAAAGAAGAAAGAAAAAAGAAAGAAGAAAGAACCAAATGTAGAAAGAAGAATGAAGAATAAAGAATGAAGACCCTCATAACATGAATTCATTTTTCTAATTAATTCATTTGTAATCCGATTGTATAAGGGTAAAGCTCGACTACTCAATTTATTTTCAGGTTTGTGCAGTGGAGCCCGACCATAAAAGGCCTCTTATTTTTTTGCGCTAATTTTATAAATTGATTGATGTTTGTGTTTGTGCATTAAGATGACATCCTTTTCCTAGTTTCTTCCTTGCTTTGATGTATGACTGGATGATGATTAGGCTCTTAGAAAAATAAATTTTCTATCCAATTAATCAACTTAAAACTAAAATTAAATAACTTATTACCTCACCTAAATCCTAGGTTATAAAATAAGATAAAAGAATTAGCAACCCCTTAGTTGGATGTTATATTTTCTTTCTCACATCATGCATAAAGCATACTCTCACACTCTTGAGTTGGAGGGCTTCCACCTATGTCGAGAGAACTTGGCTCGACCTTTGAGAGTGATGGTGGAAATACACCTCCTTTCTCACTAATTTTGGCCCATAATCCAATTTCTCATACATTAGGCATATGAATCCTACAAGCCTGTGTCAAATCAATAGTACAAAATAAAAATAAAATGTAATAAAATTTGTATTAGATTTAAGTCATTAAATCATGCCCTATATGATTTAGTCTCTCAGAGAGTGTATTTAAGGACTTAGTCTCTTTCTAAATAAACAATAACTAAGCTATCTTGCAAAAGCATATGACTTGCCTACAGGTATTTAAAATCATAGGAGGAGTTAGTTGGGGGCCACCCCCATGCGATTTTAAGTCCAACAGCCAGGTGGTTTATCCTCTCTTGTGGAGGTAAACCAAATACCCATTTTTTGGCCTTAGATTTAGGTCATGCTTTGGCCCTCGCCAAAGCTCCCTAGATTTATGTTCTGAGATTGTTTCTCCCCTTTACGAGCTACAAGCATAAACCCTCACCTCTTAGGCATTTCCATGATCTCGTGTCATGGAATTATAAGTCCTAGATTTCTAACAAAAATTCAACTCAAACAATTAATTTCTCTCAACTTCAAAAATATAAAGCCCAACCATAGGATAGTTTGGGATGCTTACTAAGCTTCCTAGTATCCTAAGCATCCCCTACTCATCTTCATTTGGCTTCGATAAGAACCCCCTCTTCTTGATCGATCCCACTTGATCTTCTAAAATTAAACTAATCGATTGATAGACCTACCTTTGAAATCTTTGGAGACAACGATCATTTACCTTAATTGATCTTATTCCTTAGGAAGTAATTAAATATGGTGGGTTTGCCTCCATAGAAAACTTAACGAACCAAGTTTAAAATAAACCCTGCTTTACTTTTCCATGTAAAGTAGAGGAAGAATCTCTGGTACATACGAAGACCCATAGTCCTTAGGAGTCCTTATTCATGTGATTAGGTCCATTATAGGGTGGTGACTTCTATCTTTCGAGATAGTACACATTTTCTCAATGTCATACCTGATTGCTCTAATAAAAACATCTATGGATCTACGTGGTATCCCAAAAAAGCATATGTATTTTTATTTTCATTCATCCTTTCCAAAGGGATGGATGAAGGCAAGAATATATATATTTTTTCACCACAGCTATTTGGACAAACACAAAGCCCGTAAGATTATGACTGAGGTACATATAGGTCTATGCTAGCATCAATCTTCAGATGAAAGCAAAGATCAAGAGACTAGGATACTACTGGCCTTAGATGATCATAGACTGCATGATCATGGCCAGGAGATGACATCAATGTCAGGTACACGGTGTGGTCTTACATTAACCACCCAACATTCTACATCCTACATTGGCATCATGGTCATTTAAGTGTTGGGGTATTGACATAGTGGGTCATATCAATCCTCCTTCTTCCAAGGGTCATCGGTTCATCTTAGCTGCCACCGACTACTTTTCCAAATGGGCGGAGGCAATCCCACTCAGAGAGGTCACAGCTCAACATGTGCTCTAGTTTTTCAGGAACCAAATTGTATATTGGTTGAGGTGCCTAAACAAATTATATCATAATGGTATTGCATTCAAAAGTATCAAGATCAACACGCTAGAGACATAATATAGATTGGAGATATTCCACCATCTATTATCCTAGGGCAAATGGCCTAATAAAAGCATTCAATAAAACTCTCATCTAGATACTAAAGATGACACTCTTCGAAAATAAGTAATAGTGGCATGAGCAGCTAGTTGAAGCTTTGTGGGCATACCACACCACATATAGAACTCCAACTCAATCTATCTCATTCTCTTTAGTGTATGGGTCTGAAGCCTTTCTACCATTAGAAGTTCAACTCCCATCACTAAGGATAGAATGGGTAGTAAAATCCCTACATAGCAGAATGCAAAGTTACTGTTAGAAGAGCGCAAAAAGGTTGGAGGAGAGACACCTACGACCATGCCAGAATCTCGAGTTATACAAAGCCAAGATGATTCAAGCTCATAATAAGCTGGTTCGCCCTTGAGCTTTTCAAGTAGGAGAGCTGCTTTTAGTTCTAAGGACACCAATTGTTGCCCGTCGAAAGATGGGAGGCAAGTTTGAACCCACTTGGGAAGGTCCTTTTGTTATAGAGAAGGCCTACCAAGGAGGATCTTGTTAACTTATTGATTGTAAAGGGGAACACCTGATGCTTCCAATTAATGAGCTCTATTTGAAGAAACACTACCCATAAAATCATGTTTGAAAATAATTATCTCATCAAAATTCTATTCCAATTCATCAAGATATTCTCTTCATTTGAAACATTATTTTCTTATATGTGAATCAGTCATGAAGTGTTTAGGATAGACGTAAAATAACCTGAGAGGCATCCTATCCCTCTTTCACAACACAAACACAAATCAAACTCGATTACCCTACGCTACTAGAATAGGTGTGAGTGAACCCAAGAGGCATCCTATTTCGACTAGCACAACTAGGATATGTGTAATAGAACCTAAGTGACATCCTATCCTCTTCAAACACAAACACAAAAAAAAACATATATTTTGTCTCGGGTTATTTTGATGTAGGAGCAAGCCCCCTGTGACACTCATTAGCTACTCTAGGTCGGGCTAACATGCTACCTTGTTAGTATGTCACCCCAGTGGTCACCTATTTGGAAGATGTGAGTCTCACTTTCTTCCTGACTTGACCATTACAAACCAATGAGCGCCTTGTTAGTTTGGTAGGCCTCATTGCCCAAACAGTAAGCTGCCACATGTTGACTTTGTTTAAGAAGATGTAAGCTTACACGCTTTCTTATTGAACTAGCTATCATGCACTAGCAAGGTCGAGTATATTTGAGATTTAAGATAAGTCTCCTAGTGGCCCCTTTCTTCTTGACTACTCTTGAGTTGATATAAGTCCCCCAATGGTATTCACATAGTAGTCCCTCAAGGCCAGATAAAACCTGTCGAGCTGAAGACAGACTATCAATAATCACCAAATGTAGGAGGATGTGAGTCACCGATGCTTTCTTCCTAGGTTGCTTGTTGTAAACCAATGGGCACTTTAGGTTAGTTTTTATTTGCTATGCTGACAGTGACTCACCTGATGGATACACCACTCTTGACAGATGTGAGTCCCCACACTCTCTCCTTGAGTTGGGCCACCGAATACTTATAGATATTATCTTCTCCAGGGCTTTGGATAAAGCCCTTAGCAGACCCTCCCATGCGGGCATTCTACTTGGATCACATCCTTTGCGACCCAATTTATATACTACCCGGGTTACCCTTGGATTGGACAGTCCCCCTTTCCTAGTAACCACCCCTGTGGTTGGAGAATTTATTCAGCGGATGCACAGATTCTCTCTTGGACTAGTAAATATGAGATAGGTCTAGACTGATATAAGCACCTTCTCAATATGATCCCTCACAAACCAACAGGGTGCATGATAAATAAACATACAAAACAAATAAATTTATTTGCTTGTGGATTAGGAATTCAAGCCTCCAGCAACCCTTTTTCCCAAGTAGACATCCTATCTTTAAGCCAATGAAAAACTCCCAATAGAATTGTGACTGCTTGAGTTGAGATAAGTCCCTGTCATTCTCTTTGTAATAGCCCTTAGGGTGGGTTCAATCTATTTTGCCACAAACAAGTTACCCCAACAATTATTTCACTTTGGAAGATGTAAGTCTATTACGCATTCTTTCTAGCATGACTATCACAAACCAGGTAGCTAGTCGTTGACATGTTACCTTGCTAATGTGTCATCCTAGTGGTATTTTATTCAGGAAAGATGTGAGTCCCCATGCTTTCTTCCCTTAATTAACCGTTGCAAACCAAAATACAACCCCTCTGGTTGGATAGTTCTCCCCTCGGTCAGGAAGCTACTCCCTTTGGATCGATAAATCTAAATGTAGGATAAGGACAACATGGCCCATACTCAGTGTAATCCATTGCAAACCGATGAGATCCATCAAAATAATTAAAATGAAATTAATTTTGACTATCTTTGAGCTGATTTAAGTCCCCCAGCAGCATTCACTTAGTAGTCAGCCTAAGGTTGGGTTCAATCTGTTGCCTTGCCAATAGATCACCCCAGCGACTAATCTCTATTTTGGAGAATGAAAGTCTATTATGCTTTCTTCCTCGTACAACCATTGCACACCGAAAGGAAACCCCTCCGGTTGGATAGCCTTACCATGTGGTTGGTAGACTACCCTTTTGGATTAGTAAATCTAAAGTAGGCTAAGGACAACATGGCCCCTACTTAGTGCAGTCCATCACAAACTGACAGGGTCCATCTCAAAATTCAAAACTTAAAATCTAAAATAAAATCAACCAACCTCCCCTAGTGGAGTTAAATCCAATAATCAAATCAATCAGCTTCTCCTTAATAAGATGCAAATCTTTTCAATCTCCATAATGGAGTCAATTCAATTCAACCCGAAATTATTCCCTTAGTGGAAGGTTCACATCTTTTATCCCCAGTGGATTCTAAATTTTAATCCCTCAGTGGATTTCACAACCTCTCATCCCCCAGTGGAAGACTTGAGCCTTTTCCCCTAGTGGAAGGATCACATACTCAATCCTTGGATTCCTCCTCTGCTCTCTTATATTTTTAACATAAATAGAGCTGCATTGAACTAAGATTTTGATTCCTTCAGCACCTCGAGTTTAAGAGTAGATCATTTCTATTAGTGCTTATGATCCTTGGAACATTGTTGATCATCTCGATCAACACTAATACATGCGTTATGCCTTGTCAGTCACACCACACCTATTGGGCGCCATTGTTGACCTCAATTTTGGAGTGAGCTTTCAACTTTTTTTATCTTGACAGGACTCTCTAACCACTAAGAGTTCCTTAGTCTTAAGATACTTCTAGTGATTATATGAACACTTAGCCTAACCCTAAAGAAATAGAAGAGTTAGCCATAGGAATAGGTTATGCCTTAGGGATATTAGGAAGGTTTGCCTACCCTATAGCTTAAACCCAATCCTTGCTTCTTTCTTTCAAACCAAACTTCAAACTCAAATCTTAAATCAATTGACTCAATTTTTCTTAAATCATGAGTCAATTCCAAACCCAAAATCTTTCCTAAGCCTTTTGATTTCTTCTTATTGACTTAGCTAGAATCAAATCCAAATCACTCCAAACTCAAAAGATTTTCTCATAACCCATTTATATTTTCATTTATATTCACAAATATAAATGAAATTAAAATAACCAACTAAATTCAAAACTCAAGTCCAAATCTAACCTAAATCCAACCTATACCCTTTCAAGTCAAATTCTTGAACTTAACCAAATCATTATCAAATCAATTCAAACCTATAGATTTTCTCTTTAAACAATTATTCCTTCAATCACATGTCCAAATATAAACATAAACTTCAATCATCAAACAAAATCAAACTAACCCCTTTTAACTTAAAATTGTCAAATGAATCAATACCCATTTGACTCCAAATCACTTGCAATTGGGTTTTTATTTTAATCATAAATCCATATGTGAGTTTAACCAAACTTGAATCAAGCCAATTGACTCACTTAGGCTCACTTGACCCAAAGTGACCTAAAGCACTTTTTTGAACCAAATTCTAATCCAACTAAAATTGGATTGAACTAAACCCATCTAAGCCTCACATTGTGAGCAACAATCATCTTAGGATGATCAATCACTCAAATTAGATCAAATTAAGTCAAACTTAACCTTTGACCAAGTCAACACTTAGTCCAAATGAACCTCAAACTAGTCAAAATCTACCATATGCCAAATTGATTGAAACCATTGATCTAAACTAATTCATAACCAATGATTGAACTTGACCAAGCCATCAATTGAGTCAAACCTAGCCCAATTGACCACTTGACCTAAGTTGACCCAAGTTGACCTAAAAATCAAAATAAGTCAAATCTTGATCTAAGCCAAATTGATTGCAATCAATGGGTCAAATTCATTCTAAATCACTTGTTGAACTTGACCAAAGCTTCAATTGGCCAACTAGACTCAACCATGCCCAATTGACCATGAACCTAACTTGACCTAAAAGGTAAAATCAACTTGAAATCAAACCAAACCAAAATTGAAACCAAAGTTTACAAAATATTTTAAATGATCAACCAAGCCTAAACCAACCCATGACCTAACCTAGTTAGGTCAAATGGGTCAAATTAGTCAAATTGGTCAACTTAACCCATTTGACCTAAATTAACTTAAATGAACCAAAACCAAATATAAACCAAATTGAACCAAATCAATGATACCCATAGGCTCCAAATGATCATTTGAACTTGACCTAACCCATGGTTTGACCCAATTTGACCAATTGGTCAACCTAACCCAATTTGACCTAAATGGGTCAAGGTGAACCAATTCAAACCAAATGAACTACAAATCATTTAAAATTTGGCCCAACCCTTTTGAATCATCTCAAATTTTCCCAAATCAAAATCAAGGCCACCCTTAGGTCAAAGGGTATCCTATGACCAAATTCACTTGGAATTTGATCACATTCTTTCTCAAGGCCACTTGGCATCCTTCTAGTGGTCCACTTAGACACCGAAGAGGGTGGTGAATATGACCCAATCACCTTGGGTCGACCATGACCCAACCCAAAGCCAAACCAACCCCTCCAATGAGAATTGGACACTTGGATCACCTCATACACTCTCCTAGCACATGGGCACTCCCTCTCCTCCACTCCTCTGCCTAAAATGACTCACATGTAGTGCATATAGCCTAAATCGACCACTTAGTCTCCTCCATTGATCAAAAATGGAATTTCTAGTCTTCACCGTCCGATCCAAGGAGGGGGAGATATACTCCCCCCTCATTCCCACTCAAAACAGACACACTGAATTCGATTGAGCTCTAGGAATCCAAAGCAAGCTTCTCCAAGCCTTAGCAAACATTCCCGAGCTCCCCCCATTTTCTCCTTCTTGATTTTGCTCAAGCCAAAACAGGGGAGATCCAAATCAACTCCAACTCATCCAATTCTACACTAAACCTAAATTAAACTTGCAAGCACCATCAAGGCACCTCGTAGAGCTCACTCAAGTTGTTTCCCAAGCCACCAAACCATGGGAAGGAGGACTTCGATCAAAGCTGATTTCCATTGAAGGGGAGCTTGGTCAACCAAGCCATCCACTTGAAATCAAAGCTTGATACCTTCAACAGGTCTTCGTCTCTACTAGACAAAGCTACCTCCTCATTTGAAGCACCTTGATAGCCTCCTGACATATTACTCAAAACTGATCCTAAGATAAAATTTGCTTGGTCTTTTATGAAGGGAATTATAATCCCATTAGATCTTAGCCATTGGATTCATTACTTGTGCTCCTCCAAAGGTGTGGGGTGAGTTTGAACTCCATCTGAGCTCTGAGGAGTGAGGGCAATCGACGGATGGCATGCCTCTCGCTTCTAAGGAGACATATCATCCCCATTCCATGATTGGAATGGACGGTTGTAATTTAATCACGTTAGATCTCTTTTTAATTTAAGCCTAAACTACAGGATTAATCTTGGTCATCCGATCTTAGATGGAGCTAGTGCCACCGCCTAACTAAATGGATGTGACAATTTAAATAACATATCATTAATGGAAAAGCACATCATCGCGTGTGGCCCAACAGATTAGGGGTTTTAATTAGCTCTAATTATTCCAATTTTAATCATGAAACTTCCAAAATTCATAACTAATTATAGAAAATCTAAAAAATATAAACTCAAGTTCATTTTAACGATAATTCAAAGGATATTAATATAAAATTAAAATCAATTGATTTTGAATAGTAACTTTCATTCAATATGGGTTTTATTAGAAATATAATTAGGCTAATTACTTCTTAATTACTTCAGCAATTAATTCCAAACTTCCTAGGGTTAATTAGTGGATGAGCCCTGCCTCCCATAATTTTTTTGGAATTTATTGCTAGATTAGGGAAATTGCTCATTTCATCCTTAATCCCTTTCTTAACTAAATAAATGATTAATTAACCTATTAAATAGTAATAAATTTATTAATTAAGCTTATTAACCATCTTGAAACATGAATGGACTTGGGAATGAGAATGGGATTTCTTTTCCAATCTTTTCCCTTAAGTTTATTTCATTTGGATAAAGACTTAATTAATTTGTAAATTGATTAATGATTTAATCACTCCATTACCTATTTAATTAACTAAACTCAAAAAATCAAATCACTCCAAAACTTAATCACCTAAATTCTTAGGTAGATTCTTAGGTGTTCAATAACCTAAGAAACTTCAAAGGAGATTATAATCAAACTACATGTGTAGGATGGTTATGAAAGTACTTAATTAAATTCTTTAGCTTAATTAATTAATAATTATGAGTCAATTGCATTAGACCCCTTTATTTCTTAGGAAAATTGTTGATTTAAATTCCATGTGATTGCATATCATATGTTGGCTTATAATTATTTGTTTAATTATATTAAAGTGGTATAGGTAAAGGGTAATTAATGGATTTAATTCACACCTTAACCTAAATAAAATATAAAATTAACCTAATTATTCTAAAATTAAACTAAACCAATTCACACATGGGGGAAATGGGTTAGGACTAAAACTCTTTTCATATTTTCTAAGTCAAATCAGATTCAAAAATAAAAATCTCCTTAAAAATTTTGATTCACTTTAAATGATCTTATTTTATAAGATTGTTTTAGAATTAATTAGTGAATGAAGTCATATTCTTACATCACTTTATTTCTTTCCAAACATATTAAATGTTATTTTCCATATGAAATCATGCATTCATATCTTTTGAGAAATCAATTAAATAAAATGTTTTCTTTTATGTCAAATTGCATTTTTGGCTAAAGTAAGAATATGAGTGGCTATTATCACTATTAAACCAAAAATTATTTTCAAAACCTATAAATCAAAGATTATAAATGAAGTGATGTTATTTATAAGTACTTATAAGTTTGCATGTGATTATAGCATAAGGTGTGTTTTATGTTATCTTCTTCTCTTCTCTTAACATGGACTTGTATAGAATTTACAAAGTGTATAGTTCATTTGAAAAGAACACAAAACTTGCTTAAATCTATTCCTAAGCATTTCTATGTTATGACTTAAGAAGGATACTCACATTACATATAAATTATACAACTAAATCAAACAAACAAAAATATTTTGCATTATTTTTCATCCATTTATTTCTTTTGTACATCTACATGTATTTAAGAAAAGTGGTATATTACGACATCCGGGTGAGGCTTTAAGTAGCCCTAAGTAGGTCTTGTACCTTACGCCACTGGTGTAGAAAATAATGGCGATGTACTCACTTATGTCTTTTATACATGTGAATGTGCATTATGTTAATGGATAAAGACTCCTCTTCTACAATATAAAGACATACATTCATATAATATCCAAATTTTCAAATTATATCTTTTAGCATTCATCATCAAAGTGTGCTAAAATTTGTATCATGTATAGTTATGCTTAGGTTCATTCATATGCATGGTATACATGGTGGAAAGAAATAAATTATTGTGTATCATGTGGTAGTAATAATCTTAATTAATCTTAAGATGCTTTTCTTATTGAATAGGGCTATTTAGAGCAAATCTAAACTTAGGATTAATTAAAACACACAATAAAATATTCACTAAAGAAAAATAATTAATGAAGCTAAGTTAGAAATTACTTAAGGGAGGGATGAAAGAGAAGTTCTCTTCTCTTTTCTTCTCTTTACAACATTTAGTAACTAAGTGTAGGTTCATTCAAACTAAATCAAATTATCAACTAAAATTAAAAAATTAACTAAATCACTAAAAATGAAACCACCCTCTAAATTGAATCCTTCACACTTAGAAAATCTCAACCTTAAAGCCTAGCTAAGACATGCCACACAAGCCTTAAATGACACACACATTAGGCTAAGTCACCATTTCTAATTTTATGTTAGGGCGGTGCATGGTTTGATGCCTGATTTATTTTGTGATGTAATATTTTTAGATTGAATGTTAGGGTGCATGTGCGTAGTCTGGATGATAGGGCGATCTTAGTCAAATCATGTTTTCTGCAGGGGGTTGTACTTAAGGGGTGTTATAATAAAAATATAAATGCTTTTGCTGTACATGTTGCTTATACCCCTAAGCATACCTTAAATTAAGATAGGTGGACTTGGTTACCCATGTATGGGCTTCTAAGTCAAAATTATTCTTAAAATTGCTTGGGTTGTGTAGTATGTTTAGCTAATATCTATTTTATAGGTTTAGTTAGATTTATCTTTTCCATTTTGATATAATTTTGCAATTGAAATTTAGAATGAATGTTATGGGGAATTAAGATGAACATTGGTTATAAGACCATGTATTACATACCATGTGAAGTAGCAAACTATATCCCAAATCAAAGAAAGAAATGAAGAAAGGAAGAAATGAAGAAATGAAGAATGAAGATGCTCATAACATGAATTTCTTCTAAATTGTAATTATTCATTTGCAATCCGGGTTGTATAAGGGTAGATCTCGCCCATTTTCCTTGTGGTGTGGTACCACCACATCGGTCTTTTATTCTTTTATGCTAGCTTTATAAAATTATTTAATATTTGTTTAGCTTGTGCATTAAAAGTGGCATAATTTTTCTAGTTTTTTAATTGCTTGATGGTTGTTGAATGTCCTGGATGCGATTGGACTCTTAGGGAAAAGTAAATTTTCTATCCAATTAATCAACTCAAAATTAAAATTAAATAACTCATAACCTTACCTAAAGCTTAGGACATAAATCAAGATAATAAAAGATTTAACAACCCCAATGTATTGTATCATCATGCATAAAAATATATTACTTGACTCTTGCTAATGAGGGCTTCCACCTTTGCCAAAGAAAATGACTTGACATATGAGAGCCATGGTGGAAACACGCCTCATTCTTTCAAATTTTGGCTCATAACCAATTTCTCATGCATTAAACATATGAAATCTCATAGTCTGTGTCAAATAAAAATGTCCAAAAATGAAGATAAAACTTAACAAAATTTACATTTGATTAGGTTATTATTCATGCCCTTCATGATCTAGTCTCTTAGGGAGTATGTTTAAGGGATTAATCTCTTTTCTAAATAAATAGTAGCATAGCTATCTTGCAAAGCATAAGACTTGCATACATATATTTAAAATTGTAGAATGAGTTAGTTGGCAGCCACCCCAAGCGGTTGTAAGCCAACTTGAGTGGTTTATCCTCTCTTGTGGAGGTAAATCATATACCCATTTTCGCCTTAGATTTAGGTCATGCCTTGGCCCTCGCCAAAGCTCCCTAGATTTAGGATTTGAGGTCGTTGTTTCTCTTTGTGGGCTACAAGTATAAATCCTCACCTCTTAGGCATTTTCACGATCTCCTGTTGTTGAATTGTAAGCCTTAGATTTCTAATAAAAATTCAACTCAAAAACCCTCTTCAAATTTTTTTTTTTAAAAAATAAAGCCCAACCATAGGATATTTTGAGATGCTCACTAGGTTTCTTAATATCATGAGCATTCCCTACTCATCTCCCTTTGGTTTTGATAATAATTCCATCATTTTGATCAATCCCACTTGATTTTTCAATAACAACCAATTTATTGATAGTCCTATCTTTGAAATATTTGGAGACAATGATTATTTACCATAATCGAGAGTATTCTTAAAAAATCTCATTCCTTATGACGTAATTAACTATAGGGGCTTGCCTCCATAGGGAACTTAACAAACCCGGTTTAAAATAAATCTTGTTTTACTTTTGCATGTGAAGTAGGGGAAATATCTCTGGTACTTTCGAAGACCTGTTGTCCTTAGGACTCCTTATTAGGTGATTAGATCCACAGGATGATGACTTCGCCTCGAGATAGTACATCATTCCTCAATGTCACTGATCACTAATAGTACATCCGTAGATCTACGTGTCCCAACATATACATACCAATTTATTTTTCAAATTCCCAAAGTTTGAGAAATAAACACTACATGTATCTTCAAAGGAAGAGAATCATTGACATTGAAAGTGATCATATTAATTATTGTTGAGATCGATTTTGCTTAAAGGTCTTGTTATTTTCTTTGGATGTCTTATCTTTCTGATAATAACAAGCTTTTGCAAGATGGTTGGTTCTCCCACATACCAATATTGAATCTCATTATGCTTTTTATTTTTATTGCTAGACTTGTGTAAAATTTGTTTCTTAAACTTTTTATTAAATGGTTTAAAATTTTTCCATTTAAAATTACTCTTTTTTATTAGATTGACATGTGTTTGAGATTCAATTTTAGTGAGAGTTTTATCTTTTTCTTTTTATTTTTCTTCTAATCTAAGTGCAATAATAAGATCCAAGAGACGTCTTATTTCTATTATATTTAAGTGTTTGTGCAAATTAGCTCCATGTTTGTGGTAATTTTCTTATTATTGATGCAACTATAAATGCTTAGTTTATGCTAGATCTTTAGATCATGAATAATATCTTGAATTTCATTTACTTGATCTAATACGATGAGAGAATCACTCATTTTATATTCATTAAATGATTCGACTGAATATTTTTCTAGACCTACATCTTCATTTTTATATTTTGATTCAAGTGCTTTCAAAGCTTAAAAAATGTTGATGTACAAAATATGTCATAAAAATGATCAGAAAGAACACTAAGAATGCGCCCAAGACAAATAAAATCAATCTCTTGTGGAGATTTTCCTTTTCCTAACCCTTCATCGAAAGAATAATTATTTTCTCTTTTCAAATTAGGATCAGATGAAAGAGGATTATATATTGCAGAAATTAATCTTAAAAATGTCAACCAATATATAGTTGTCTTTTGCCACCTTTTAACGTGTGTTCCTATACATTTTTAGCTTAACTTCATCATGATGAAGCGATCTTTGTAGACATATTGTTTTAATTGATGAAAATAATTAAAATAAAGAAAATATCTTGATCTACTTTAAGATTGTTAGAACTATAAGGAAATAAATTATCAATTAAGAAATAAATTTAGCTATATGCAAATAAAATAAAAGTAATGAGATCAAATAACCTCTGAGTATCACGACACTATCCTAAGTAGATCGCCTTATGCACAATTTGTGCTCTCTTCTAGATACAACACATCCCCTTATCTTGATCGCGCGTGCACTACGACTGATCGGCAAACTTCGAACTAATCGCGTGTCTCGTGTTACCCAAAAATAAAATAAAGAGAATGACAAGAAAAATTATGAATGGAGAAAGGAAGAGAGAGTATTCAGATTTTTGTCATACCATTCAAGCTCACATTATCATCTATTTATAGGTAAAGGATGAGAACTCAATATTAAATCATCTAATTATAATTTATAATGGTTACTAACTATTATTTTAAGTTATGAATTAATTTATTTGTATTTATTTAAGTTATGTTATAAGTTATAAAACTAATATTTATATTATAATAACGTTAGAATAATAACGTTAAGAATAACGTTATTATAACGGTATAATATATATTTTTGTTTTATTATCCATTGCCGCCAGACCTTGATTGCATTTGATGTTAGATGGGCCGGCCGTGGAGGGTCGAATTTCATTCTTGCTCTAAAGGGCTGAGGAATGTTTTTCGTGGCTGAATTTTGGGAGGGGAGCTCGGTTCACCAATCGTGCCTCTAGTGATGCAAAGATGTCGTGGCTTTCAAAAAATGAAGCCAAGGCATTTTAGAGGGAAGCATTATAATCACGAGGAAGGCCTCGTCTCAGACCTCAAACTTAGGCAACAGCTGCAGCATGGGTGCACTTTGAGCTTTGTTTACTTCCACCTTAGGTGCACTACCATGCCGAATTTACATTTGCAAGTTGACTCATCGAAAAATTGTCGCAGGTTTTGGCAGCAAGAATTCCATTTGCAGGTGAAGAATGTTATGTTCTTGCGCTTAGGGAGTGCATTTATTTGTGACGGAGCTCCATTTGGCCTTCTCTTCTTTTATTATTTTAAAGAAATAAAACAGATATTTAAAAAAGGCGACATTTAAAAAATAATTATTTAATAAATTTTTATAAATTAAGTTTTAAGTTTAATTATTTATATGAAAGATATAATATTTATCTTAATATATATATATAAAATTTATACAATTTGTTTATTATTATTTATCTACTATTATTATAATATATATTTTTTAAATATAAAATTTATAATATTTATTATATGATTATACAGTTTAATTATTTTAAATATAATAAAGTTTAAAGTTTTGAAAGTTAATTATTATTTAAAATTCTTGTTTATAAAATTAATTTCTAAAGATAAATTAATATTAATAAGAATTTTGGATTAAAATTAAACTAAATAATAATAATTTAGTAATATATACATATATATTTTTTGACCCCTAAAATTTGTCATGTTTAGTTGGATTAAAATTGTTGATTATGTTAGAAGATTTTCAAAAAAAAAAAAAATCAAATTAAAATATTTTTCTAAGTTTTTTTATTTATAACGTTACTATTATTATTATTAAAAATATTTTAAGTTATTAGTATGATTTTAATTGTTGATATTAAATTTATTTGAAATAGTTACATATATTAATCTAAATATCATATCTAAAAATTATGATTTTGTTTAGATGTTTGAAGAAGAAAATATTTAAGAAGAGGTGGTAGAAAAAAACTCAAATTAATAACTTAAAATTATTATTACATATAAAAATATAAAACTGAAAATGAAGTCTAGTACAACATACTAAAGTCTCTAAGAAAACATATTCTCTAACTTCATCTTCCTCAATAAGCATTGCAATAAAATCTTTACAGATTGAAAATCTGCATATAAGAGAGATACTGTTCCTCAGGAGCGAATCCAGAAACTTATTTTAGAGGGGGCACAATAAGATATTATTGACTAAACTATAAAAATTAGATATTATTGATTGTGAACAAATAATATTAATGATATTTATTTTAAAATAATTAATGAGGCTAATAATTAAAATTGTTTGTTTATCAATAAAATTTAATTAAAGTTAGATGCATAATAGTTGGATTTTTATGATTCAAAATAAATTATGAATATTTTTGTCGTGAAGATATTCAATATTATTTTGAATAAAATTATACTTTAAAAATAGATGATTATTTATCTTTGTTTATAAATATTAATATTTGAAGAATGTATATAATATAAAATTTTTTGGATAATGGTTGACTATTAAACTTACGCTTTATCAAGTATCTAAAAATTTATTCTTCTATCTTAAATATATATATATTCAATTTACAAAAAAAATATTATATAAAGAGACAAGAATGTTAATATTTTTATAATTATTCTCATTTTTATTTAATTTATTTACATAAAGATAATATAATCATAAGTAAATTAATTAAATATAATTATCATAATATAATACACCAATTGATTATAAATCTATTTTTAATTATAAAATAATAAGCCTATATCATTTACATCTAATTTCATTAAATTATAATTAATCTGAAATGATATATTAATTAATCATTATTTAAATTAAATTAAATTAAATTAAATTAAAATTAAATCAAAATAAAATTAATAAATCATAAAGGGAAGAGATTGAGAATTTCAGTGTCAAATCCTTCATTTTATGCCCAAAAAAGAAGAGGCGTCAGGAAGGCAATCCTCGCCTCCTCCCACCCTCTTCTCGCAGCTTTCTCTAATCGTAAACCTACCAATAGGATTTTACAAATGATTTAACTTGTGAAAGTTTTAACGGATTGCAAAAGCACTGATTTAACTTGTCCAAAATACTTATGGATTTAAGTTAAATCCGGCTTAAATCCTGCTCAAATCTAGTAGCTAAAAAACACTTAACTTGCAAAAGCGCGAGGAGGGCAAAATACTACGAGGAAAAATGAGGGTTACCTCGCCGCGGGTCAGAACCGAATCGGTGATGGAAATGCAGGGTGAGAGGCGACAAATTCACGAGATTGAGAAATGCGCCGAGGGTGAGAGGAAAGCCGAGGTTTTGAATCGACACCAGGGCACGCGTGCCCCCGTGCTCACCTCCCTCCGCCTCTACGTTCCTCCTTGAATCAATTTTAAGAGCATGAATAATTCTGTGTCGTAGTTGATCATAATTCAATTATGTTTTGATACAAATTGGTCGACGACAGCCGTCGGAATACTTAGATGGAAATTTATCAACTAAATACAGTTCACCATTATAAAATAACATGAGACATGATGTTTGTTGACTCATTGCTATTATATTATCAAAAATTAATCATTAGACATATTAATATCGACCGTCAAATTAGGAATGACGTGAAAAATTATTAAATAAAAATTTAGGAATCGAAAAGATAAAATTAATTTATAATAATAACAACAAATAATAATATAATAATAATAATACAATAATAATAATAAATGATACAACAAACAACAACAACAAATAAATAATAATAATAATAATAATAATGACAATAATAATAATAATAATGATAACAATAATAATAATAAATAACAACAACAATAAAATAATGTTAATAATATAATAATAGTAATAATAGTAATGAATAAATTAACAACATTAATAATGATAAAATTAAGAACCCAAAAAATAATAAATTAATAGAAAACAATACATAATAATAATAATAATAATAATAATAATAATAATAATAATAATAATAATAATAATAATAATAATATGAATAATATGATAATAAATAATGATGATGATGATGATAATAATAATAATAATAATAATAAATAATAATAATAATAAATAATAATAATAATAAATAATAATTAATATAATAATAACATAATGATAATAATAGTGATAATAATAATAATAATAATACAATAATAATAACACAAATAATAATGATAATATAATAATGATAGTAATAATAATAATAATTATTATTATTATATTGATAATAAAAATAACACTAATAATAATAATAATAGTAATAATGAAATAATAATAACCTAAACATTATACAAACAAAAAAAATTTAACACAATCTAAATTTCCTAACCTTTACATTATGCTAGTTTTTTCTTATTATTATTTTTTATTAGAAAACTATACCCTATTTAACACAATTCAAATAAATAAACAATGAAAATTTTCTAACCTAATGATGCACCTTTTGCTCTGAGATGATCATGACGAATCGACACCAATAAATGCAACAAAACATAGAAAATATCAACTTTCATCATATTAATAAAAAGTCTCAGAGTATAGAGAAATGAAAATATCTTGCAATATAAGAAGCGATGAGAGCATAGAATTTTTATTTCCTTATTTTCCTTGATTTTGGGTGAATTAGGAGTATTGAACTTCATTAATGTTGTGTGCTAGAAAATCAGTTGCAGTAGAGTAAAAGTTTCACTTTAACTTCGTGTAAACAACACAAAGATTTAACAATAAACTGAATTTTTTACGAAAATCTCAAAAAGAGAATCAAAAAGCGAGCTTCCACAATGTATCTATTTGCACAAGATCTTCCGATACTGACATTGAATCAGATATGAGAAAGAAGAAGAATAATTTAATGCGACGGTTTATCGACGATGATGCCGACGACGATGTTGGATAGATGTTGACGATGATGACCAATATATGCGGATGACGGCCAAACGACGCATGTGGATCGCGAGTCGGTGGCAGGTACCTGGTCGACGCCGAGTGGCATACATTTGTGCTTGGAGGATCTTTAGAGCTCTCTCTCCTCTCTTGGGCTCTTATATGAGGAATGATTTATGGATGGAGAGGACGCCTGTAAATATATGCAAACCAACCACCTCCACTCCGATATTGATGATTCCTTGATCATGATGTATTTTGTGTATTTGAATGCTCAAATGAAGTCGAATTGTAAGATCTTTATTTGTTGGAACCGTTCGAGCTGATTTGACTATAAACACTCTATATTTGAAAGCTTTTAAAAATTTAAGCGATGACTCAAAGTTTCCAATGATATTTTAAGTGCTTGATCTCGATCGCTTCAATTCATGCTTTCAGATTCACGCTTACTAAAATTTTCAGTATATCGGTTGTTTCTATTTTTGATGATATTATCTCAATCATCAAAAATATAAAAATACTTCAAAATAGCAAATTCTTCAACGAATTAAATCCATTAACCACATTTTGAAAACAGATCTTCAAGCAAAAGCCAAGATTGACAACCACAAATATGTAGGGAAAAGAAATTGAGTTCTGACCATCCGGTCTCCCTAGCTCCATTAAGCTGCCAGCAATCATGGTAGCCGCTGGCGTGGCCAGTTGAGGGTCAGATGGTCGGTAGAAAACCACGCAGCGGTTCCAAGGCGTATCTCGCGGTCGCCGCCGGATGGCGTTGAGGTGGAGCGTGGTGTCGCTGACCCGGTAGCGGGAATGCCTGAATGGTCGGCCTGAATGGAGTTTGACATATGTGAGGGCCTGGAGGCGACAGTAGCCTAGCTGCCATCTACGCCATCTGGCACAGGCTGTAACCATGCTGAGCAGGGCAACAAATAACAGCCCAAGAGGGTTTTATCCGCTTTGACCCATTTTGCCCATTTTGACGGTTTTGAGGTTTTTACGGTGTTGACGATTTTGACAGCTTTGATTTTACTTTTTTGTCCCATGGTCTATAAAACCCCAGTGCGGGAGAAGGCATTCTCTCTCCTTGAGAGAAGGTCGTGAGGCAAGACCCGAAGTATCTGCAGCCCGCTTTTCCTCGAAAGAGGTGTTAACTAACTCCGGACCGACCGGGACAGGTGATCAAAACCCGTAGCTCATAGGCTTTTCCCTTGAAAGAGGTGTTTAAGACACACCGAGTCTGAGGCGATCAAGACGTAGTTCATACGGCAAGCTCTAGTTTTCCCTTGAAAGAGGTGAATCGACTGCCAACGGATTGGAGGATCAAGACCCGTAGTTCATATGGCGAGGCTCCAGTTTTTCCTTGAAAGAGGTGTTAACTGACCTTGTCGGACCGATCGGGTTCGGAGGCGATCAAGACCCGTAGTTCATACGACAATGCTCTAGTTTTCCCTTGAAAGAGGTGTCAACTAACCTCGTCGAACCGACCGGGTTTAGAGGCGATCAAGGAGACGATAACCGGATCTGGGACGCGATGCTCGACGATGGCCGACGGACTGCGATGGTGGTCCGAGATAACCGACGATGGTGGTGATCGAGATTACCGCGATGGTGGCGCAGCACCTGAATGGTGATGGTGGTCAGCCGACGGGTGCAACCCAAGAATGGAGATGGTAGTGACGGCGGCCGCGTAGATCACGATGGTCTAAATAAAGCGATGGTACGCGTGACCGGCCAACCGGTTGGCGACCAAGTTGGTAGTGGCAATGGCGACTTAATGACGGCGGCACCGCTGTCGATAGTCTGGGGATGACCGTATGGATGGTCGGCATGGCGACCGGCAAATTGCGGTGACCGCTACATTCGGTGACTTATAATGGTTGGCCGACGGGGTGGTTTAGCAACAACCGGCAGTACGGTGGCGAATCGGCTCGCATGCGAAACCACGATGGTGGTGACAGCGAAGATTGCCGGCGATGGTACCGGACCGACGATAATGAGGATTTTACTATCAAGGTTGTTTGTAGAGTGTTTGCTCAATGATGTTAACACGATGATGTTAACTGTAAGAGGTTGAATTGAAAGGATTTTGACCCATCCGTTGTTTGTCAGGGTGTTACCCGATGATGTTAACCTGTATGGAAGAAGAGGTCGGGAAGTCCACCAAGGACCTTTGACTATCTTAGGTTGTTTGTCGAGTGTTTTAAACGATGTTAACACGACGATGTTAATATGGAAGAGGTCAGAAGTCCACCAAGGACCTTTTGACCTATCCCAGTTTGAGTGCTTTACGCTAACAAGAAGTAGTCCACTAAGGACCTTTTGACCTATCCTAGGTTGTTTGTCGAGTCTTTGCTCGATGACGTAACCTCATGGAAAAGGTCGATAAAAAACATCCGTGGTTGTAACCAAAGTTTCTTAACCTTGGTCTTGTTTTTTTCCCTGAGTATGATTGAAAAATCATAATTTGCAAAACTATCTCTTCTCAATGTTGAAATATCCACCAACTTTGACTTATTTCTTGGGATGGTAATTGATTAGATGCTTAACATGGGCGATCTTCTGAGATTAAGAGTTGCCCCCCAGTTTTCGACAAAATCTGAAGGAATGAAGTTTGATGAATTTTCATTCTTCGCTTGCGTTCCTTAAAAGCTTGAAATGCTCCACCTCGATTGTGGTTTTGATCTTGTTGGGAACCTTGGTCATCATACAAGATGAAATAAGAACCGGCCACAGATGGCCAAACATATGCTAGAAAACCACCATGTAGAGTAAAAGTTTTCGCTTAGCTTAGGAAATCCAACACACACACATGTGGTATTTAAAGAACAATAAAACCTAATTTTATGTAGAAAACCCCTTAATTTTTAAAATAGCTATTTATAATACTAATTATGTGATTAGATAAAAAAAAATTTAATAGCATAGCGATCCGATCATTTAATGCAGCCTGCTGATCAAGACGGCACATAAATAATTTAAAAAAAAAAATCAATAAATGGCACAGGGAACGACGGAACGTCTCTCTCTCTCTCTCTCTCTCTCTCTCCCCGTTACTTTCTCCTCAATTTTTGTTAATATATAATTTAAAAATATTTAAAATATATATAAATAATTTTTAGTAAATAAATAAATTATATAAATATTTTATAAATTATATAAATAAAGTATATATAAATATATATAAATTTATTTAGTTATTTATATATTTTAAATTATATAAATAATTTAAAAATATTTAAAATATATAAATAAATAAATAGTTATATATATATATATATATATATATATTAGTTATTATTTATTTATTTAAAATATATAATTAGTTAAATAAATAAATAAATAAATTTTAAATTATATAAATATTTAGTTATTTATATATTTATAAAATATTTAGTTATTTATATATTTAAATTATATAAATATTTTAAAGTTATATAAATAATTTAAAATATTTAAAAATATAATTTAAAAATAATTTATATAAAATATTTTAATTTTTATATATATATACATATATATATTTATATAAGTCTATAATAATAATAATAACAAAAAAAATATAAAAAAATAGAAAAATATAAAAAAAATAAATAAATAAATAATTTTAATAAATAAATAAAAGAAAGGAATAAATATATAATAAATAAATAAATATATATATAAATAACTAAATATTTTCAAATATATAAATAACTAAATATTTATATAATTTAAAATTTTTTATTTATTTTATTTAACTAATTATATATTTTAAATAAATAAATAACTAATTATATATATATATATATTATATGTATATATATATATTATATATATATATATATATATATATATATATATATATATATATATTATATATATATATATGTTATATATATATATATATATATATGTTAACCATTTATTTATTTATATATTAAATATTTTTAAATTATTTATATAACTTAAAAATATTTATATAATTTAAATATATAAATAACTAAATAATTATATATATATATATACTTTATTTATATAATTTATTTATTTCTTATTTTATTTATATATTTTAAATATTTTAAAATTATATAATAATTAAAAATATGAGAGAGAGAGAGAGAGAGAGAGAGAGAGAGAGAGAGAGAGAGAGAGAGAGAGAGAGAGAGAGAGAGAGAGAGAGAGAGAGAGAGAGGAAGACGTTCCGTCGTTTCCTGCGCCATTTATTGATTTTTTTAAAAAAAAATTATTTATGTAAAGTCAAATGACTGGTAGATGTGGACCATGCTCCTATGACTAAGCTATATTTTAAATTTTTTTTAAGCGTCTAATCACATATAAGATTATATGCCTATTTTAAAAAAATTGCTTCCAGAGAGTGAAAGTTTTCGCAAACCGTTCAAAATCCACAATACCATGGTATTTAAAGAGTAACAATAAAGGGAATTTTATGAAAACCCAAAAGAGGAAAAATCACTACCCAAGAAAAGTTACTATGTATCTATTTCGAGTAAGATTTTCCCAGGGATTATAATCAGATACGAAGAACAATAGATGTATAAGTAGACGACGACGACGCGAATGACGTGACGACGATCGACGACGATGACGATGATGACGATGAAAGCGATGGATGACGCGATGTTGACGCAATAATGACGCGATATTGATAATGACGATAGTTGGCCGAGTGATCCGGCAATTCGTCGACGACGGCGGATCAGATCACGGCCAGCCGCGGCGGTGGGTTACCATATGGCGCCACGATTTATTTGGAGGATCTTTAGAGCTCTCATCTCTCTCGCTCATATGAGAATGTTATTTATAGATTGGAGAAGTGACGTCCGTAAATACATGCAAAATCCAACCACTCCTCTCCATCGGACGGCTCATGATGATTCCCTTGATCATATGATGTATTTTGTGTATTTGAATGCTCAAATAAAGTCGGAATTGTAAGATCTTTGGCTTGTTGGAACCGGCTCATCGAGACGCTCGATTTGACTATAAACACTCCATATTTGAGAGCTTTTTAGAAATTTAACTGATGTCTCAAAGTTTTCAATGATATTTTAAGTGCTTGATCTACTGGCCAATTTCTGAACAGCTTGCTTTCGGCATCAAGATTCGTGCTTCGACTAGAGGAATTTTTAGGGTCATATCAATTAATAGTATCAAAAACATTCTAAACGTATTCAATATTTGGTTGTATTAAGTATGTGTATGATTTAGTCTTAAGTTATAGTACTTAATTTGACTGATTCAATCCATAATCTAATCAATGTGTATACACACACGCACATTTCCTTGATCTCCAAAACAATTCTATACTTTTATTGAAATATCATGAGGTCCAACTCCTTTTTCACACTTCATTTTTTTTGAAGCTTCTCCAACTTTAGTTTTACTAATATATTGACAAAAACAAAAATCTCTTTTTTTTTCACTTAGGTTACTAAGGCCACCAAAGTTGTATTATTCAAACCTTCATTAGAAAATTTATCAAAATATCTCACATACCTATATTAAATATCCTATTCTAAAAAAATTCTTTTAATATTTATTCTTAATAAACTTTACTTGAACTAAATCTTTAATTCTCATATCTCTTTATTTAGCTAACTTATACATACAACTTTTGACCTCTTTAGAATCTAATTATTATATAAGCACTAAAAACTAAATTTTTTGTATCATATATTACTTTCTTAGAATCTCTATGTGTAAATTTATATCATTTTCAATTCTCTCAGTTTTTATATCTAAATCAATTTTTATAATAAGATTGTTTATTTTTGATTATTTCTTGTATATCTTGAATCCACTACAAACTATTTTTTTATTAATAGGAGTCTTTTCATTTGATTTATCAAGCATAATTTTTATAATTTGTTTTATCTCATTTGTTATTTTTTCTCACATAATATTATATATGTCATGGACATATCAAATTCTAAAATCTTGTACCTTACTCTTAATAATATATGTTGACCTCCACACATGATTTATAAGTTGAATTAAAATAATGAAATAATTTTGACGGATTATGAATGCGATAATGCATAAATCGAAGCTAAAACATCTTGAATGTCATCGAAACTAGTTGAAATGACCTTTGATAGATGAATGGACTTCACCGATGAGTTTAGAATATCAAAATTGATTGAAATATATATCTTGTCCACTCCGACGGTCGACCGATCAAGAAGGAGGGTCATTGACGCTTTATGTATGTCGGAGCCGAGGCGATGATGATGCCCAAATGACCTTTGTTAGTAAAATTGATCATGTCATTAGTGTTGAAATGGTGAAAAATATCAAAGGAGACAGCTGATTTGGATGAGTGCACAATATCGATGCGCAAACGCAAGCTTTGAGCTGAAATTGATCTGATTTGTCATTTAATTGAATCAAACAATCTCTGATCGCAAAACAGAATGCATCGTTACGTCCAAAATATTAGAATAAATCAAAATTGACCTTCATATTATCTATGTGATGATATTGCCACAAAAATTCAAATTATGATGAATTTTATCACTAAAAAAAATGGAGATCTATATAAATATCGGTTAATACCTAATAGAAAAAAATTTAAAAAATAAAACACCCACTGCCCTAAATCCCCTATTCACATGCTGCAGCCATCACCCCTTCTCTCTCATTCTCTCCTAGGGGTGTAAGTGAGCCAAGCTGACTCGAACTCGACTCATTATCAAAGTCACGAGTTTGCTTATCGAGTTTCGAGCTCGAGCTCTAGCAGCGATTCGAGCTCAAGCTCCAGCAGGAATTGAGCTTGTATATCATAAGAGCGTGAGTTTGAGTTTTCCCTGGCTCGACTCGAAAGCCTAACAATCTAGTCGTTTAGGGTTGAAACGCTATTTTGCCTATTCTATTCTGCCTCCTCGACTTCCCATTTGGTTGGTTAAGCCCTAAAATGAGAAGTGGATATGCACTTTTCACTCTCCATTGTTCTTAGACCCCCTAAATTGGTAAAGCGATTTGATAGCCATTCTCCTTTCTTCTTCATGCTCCACTTCGATTATAGACAATCGCTTCTAGGAGTGACAACTTTTCAAAAATTAAATGATTGCTACTGCCACACCGCCGATAGAAAATCTTGCTCAAGAGTCGAGACTCGAGTGTCTGGAATATGGATAGGCAAACTTTGGTGGTTTGGTTTCTTTGGTTTATTCTTTATTTTTTCCTTGCATAAATGATTGGTAATATTATGTATGATAAATCAGATTGGTATGATTGTATGAATATGGTTTGGACTTGAGTTTACTGATTACTTGTTGGTTTGAAGTTCTTTAGAGCGAACATTTGGTTCTATTTAGGGTTAAACCCTAAACCAAATCGGTTTGGTAACTTTGGCTCTGATTGAAGTTCTCTTTTATGTGTTAAGTTAATTTCTTCATAGTTTTTTCAAAAAAAAAAAATGAAAAGTTGTCGATAAAGGGGTTTTACGGAAACCATAAATTGAGGGCAAGTGGTTTTATGCATTTCATATTAGATATGCATTGGTTGATTTTATTGTTGAAGTAATGTGCTTATATTTTAGTTGTGGTGATTTGGTAGATGATGGAGGGCCGAAAGCTTATATGGGTTTATTTCATATTATTTAGCCTCTTTTTTTTTTCAATTGTAATAGCTATGGCCTATGGGCAATGCCTTTTAGACCTGGGATTGAGTTGTTGCTTTAATTACACCTCTAATGGGCATTGATACTTAACATTGCTGAATTTAGTCACTTAAATTATCTTCTTGAATAGGTTTTTTTACTGTTATTAATTATGTTACTACTATATTAAGCATTGGCTCATTGTTGATTATGGCGTGATGTATGAAGATGTTAAGAGATTGTGTGATGTATGAAGATGTGAAGGGATTGCATTATATTTAGGGTTGTTATATCTGCATTGACCCTTTTGATAGAGCTTAGCCCTTAAGCTGATTTCAAAGCAACGCTAGCATATTAAGTTTATTTAATTTTTTCCTTCAAGATTTCATGTTAGCCAAAGCAAGACCACAAGTTTTTAATTTTTTTTTTCACTCTCTTCTTGAAAGTAGACTTGAAACTTTTTAATTCTCTTATTTAGCATATGGCCTATTCAATGAATAATGAAAATGTATTAATGTTGTAGCCAAAGTGCCAAACTAAAACTTTGAGTGATGCTTCCTTTATTTATGATTAATTTTTCATGAACTATTTTTCATGCACATAATTTTTTGCACTTAAGCCTATACTTGTCTTAAGCAAATTATTCTTTCTTTTCCCATGGAATTTGATGTATTGTTTACGATGACCATATGTATCGTGCATTTAGAATGTTTTGAATGTCCTTGAAAAAGGTGAAATAACAAGTATTAATATGTAAAGATTATTGTGCTTTTAATGTGAAAACTTGGGTTTAGGATTTACAAATATGATTTACACTCCTACTATGTTTTCAATTTTTCTTGCACAAAATTCTTGTGGTTTGTTGGTGAAGGTATGAGTATTCAAGCATGATTATACTTGGTATTTTTATGATTCTATTTCATTGATATTGGCTTTCATTGATTCAAGAGAGCATAATTTTCAATCATTTATTGAAGGGTATGTGATTTGTTAAAGGTTTTTATATTATTACTACATTTTTTTGTATGATTATATTTTCACTATCTTGATTTTATAAATATTTATTATTAAGGGAGATGCTAATTTTATTTTACTTTTATGAAATATTTAGGTTTCAATGGAAAGAGTTACTGAAGTTAATGTTAATGACTCTATTGATGTTGGGGATGAAAATTTTGAGGAGCATAATTTCATTTTCATTTGGATGACTAACAAAATCTTTTAGTATTGACTTTGAGATTACAGATGAGCATTGTGATGATGATAATAATAATAAGAATGATGGTGATGGGGAGAATGTTAATAATGATAATAAAGAGATTAATGTTGAAAATGAAAATGTATTAGGAAGAAAGAAAAGAATGAAGGAATCAAAGATTTGGGAAGAGTTCAAAGAAGTAATTCTTTCATATGGTCAGAGGAAGGGGCAATGTATGCATTGCAAGAAAAAGCTTGCTCTAGGAAATACAGGTGCTACCACCCAATTTAAAAGACATCTAGAGCATTGTGTTGTTAGAATTCATACTTTCAAGAAATAAAAATTGTTATCTTTTTAGCCAACTGATAATGAAAGTGGAAGACTCCAAATAGTTGAAGATGGTGGTACTTTAACTACATTAAGATATGATCATGAGAAAGTTAGAGAGATGATTTCACATTATATTTTGATCAATGAGAAGCCTTTTTCAATTGTTGAGGAATTTGGGTTTAATCTTGTTTTAAAGTTGATGTCTCATTATTTCACAAGGTATTCTAGAGCTACAGTACGAAATGATGTTATGTTGGTATATGAAAAAGAGAAAAAAAAAGCTTAAAAACTCATTAAAAAATATAAATATAATCAGCTTTACCACAAACATATGGAAGTCAAAAAATCAGAGGATATCTTACATGATTGTGACAGCACATTATGTTGATACTTGTTGGAGGTTACAGAAACGTGTTTTAAGTTTTTTGCATTTAGCTCCTCCACACACTGCAATTGAAATTGTGGATGCATTCTATAAGAAACTTTCCAATTGGGGCCTTGAAAATAAAGTTTTTACCATATCAATTGATAATGCAAAATGTTAATGACAGGGATAGTTTTAGAATAAAAAAGAAATTATTTTTTGGCGAACATTATTTCATGTATGTTATTGTGCTCATATTCTAAATTTAATGGTGAAAGATGGGATAAAAAGAATTGAATATGTTGTTGATAAAATGAGATTCGAGTTTTATTAATGCATCAGAAGAAAGATTACTAAAATTTGTTGATATTGTGCAACAATTATAATTACCTTCTAGAAAACTTGTGAGAGATTGTCCGACTTATTGGAACTCTATTTACTCTATCTTGATAGTTGCATTGAAATTAAAAGAAGCTTTCTTTTCTTATGGTGAAAGAGAAATTGCATATATTAATTGTCCTACAGATGAAGAATAAGAGAAAATTGAAAAAGTTTATGATGTATTGGGCTTTTTTAATGAAGCTACTAATATCATCTCTAGAACTGAGTACCCTACAACCAATTTATTCCTCTCTCAAATTTGTACTATTAAAAAAAATTTAGATGAGGGTTCACTTTCATCTAATTTTTCATTGTGGAAATGACTAAAAAAAATGAAAGAAATGTTTGACAAATACTAGGGTGAATGTAACCTACTTATGGCTATTGGTGCTATTATGGATCCAAGAATGAAATTCATGGTGATTGAATTTGCATATTCTAAGATTTATGCAGGAGATGAGTGCATGAGAAATGTGGCATTTATATGCCATTGTATGAATTATTTGAAGAATAATTTGTTTTGAACCTGAATGTGATAGTGGCAACTTGGGGGTTGGGACGTCCAGAAATATTAGTGGAGATTATGTTAATTTGGCTACTCAAGCAACTGATAGAAAAAAATTTAGTGGATGACATGATTTTACTATTTATGTTACAACAAAAATAAGTAAAAGATCAATAAAATCTGATTTGGATAAATACTTAGATGATGATTTAGAGATTTGTGTTGAAGGCGAAAGTTTTGATGTCATTGGATGGTAGAAAAGCAATCAGACAAAGTACCATATACTAT
The DNA here is from genome assembly GCA_021442155.1 of Cymbidium sinense. Lineage (NCBI taxonomy): Eukaryota > Viridiplantae > Streptophyta > Magnoliopsida > Asparagales > Orchidaceae > Cymbidium > Cymbidium sinense. The sequence goes on along the minus strand of CM038218.1, from coordinate 171,977,339 downwards.
CTAGGATGGCTGTTGACATATTATCTATACCGATAGCCACTGTAGATTCAGAGTCAACATTTAGTGCTGATAAAAGAATTGTGGATACCTACTGATCTAAACTTGGTGTGGAAACTGTTCAAGCACTCATATGTGGTTCAAATTAGGTTCGTTGTCATTATGGATTGAAGGGTAGAGTAAAGGTAACATGTTTTATATACATATTTATTTATTTTTACTCTTGCCATTTAACTAAATTCTATCATGTAATATTATTATTTTTATTTGTAGGAAGAAGAAGAGGATGAAGAGATGGAGATTCCTCTTCCTATCACTTGAAGGATTGTTGAAAGGAGAACATGAGTTATTTATTGATTTATTTTATTCAAAGAAACTTTACATTGAAACCTTCTCTTTTGGTGTTTTCCTATGTTTTTTCTTGGGAAGTTTGGATTAACTTTGTTGGCATCCCTTTTATTTTTATATTTTGTTGTTATAGTGTGGTTCTATTTTGGTGTTTTCCTCATGTTGTTTTCCTCTTTTCTTTGACTACTATCTTCTTTATCCTTTTTTGGTTGTGTTGTTCTACTTTACTTTGATTGTTATTAGAAGAGAGTTTATGATATTTGGGCCTTTGGTTGGCTATGTAATTTTATTGCCAACTGTTAATATAACACTTATTGTAGTGTGGTTCTATTTTGGTGTTCTCCTCTTTTGCTATTTTCCTCTTTTCTTTGACTAGTGTGTTCTTTGGCCTTATTTCTATGGTTATTGTTCCGCCACTTATTCATTGATTGTTGTTGGAAGAGGGTTTATGATATTTAGGCTTTTTGGTTGGCTATGCGGTTTTGTTGCCAACTATTAATAATTTGGTGGCTGAATTGGAGCTTTGTAGGCAATTTATTGAGGACCCGGTAAGTTGGCTGATTTTGATCTTTGATGTACCCTCATCTCTAGTAGCACTATGTGATTGTAACCCTTCAATTGAATTAGTTGGATATGTAAATTGTGAAGTATTTTTTTGTTGCAATTCTAGTGTAGTGCATTGATGTTTTCTACTTTGTGGAGGTAACTTGGTTGCTACTTCTGTTGGAATTGAAGCTTTCCTTATTGCTTTTGGAGGAGAGACTGTTTATTATTATTGTTGGTTGGCTGGGTGGTTTTGTTGGCCAGCTATATATGATGTTTTCTTGGCAATTTGATTGGCTAGGTGGCTATGTTTATTTTCTTGATTGTTGATGGAGGAGAGTCTGTCGATCCTGTAATTGTTTGCTTTCCTAATTGTTGTTGGAGGAGGATTTATCTATTTTGACCTTGTTGGCTAGGTGAACCCTTCTATTGAAGTTTGCATGCTCACATATTTTGTTGGTCCTTGAGATGAATTTGGGTTACTGAGCCTTTTATGAAACTTTTATCTATTTTGGCCTTGATTGGCTAGGTGAACCCTTCTATATTTTTTGGTTGGTTCATTGGTTGTGTGGCTTTATACTATCTTAAAATGGTTGGTTGGTGGTTTGGATTGTCCTGCTATACATGTTACTAATTAATGGTCGGTGCATTGGTACAGAAGTTTTATTCTATCTTGCTAGTGCAATCTATAGTTTTTCTTAGGCATTTTATGTTTCTCCTGGTTCTCCCCATTTATGTTTGGTGCTATCTTATGCCTTTCTCTTTGGTTGTTGGTTGGCTGGTTTTGATTACTTTGTTGTTGCTTGAGGAGGGAGTTGTATTTGGGCCTTTGTTGCTAGGTCATACTTGGCTACTTGTTTTTTTTTTTATATTATATTTTGGTGTGAATAGGAGCTTTGCAGACAAATGTTCTTCGGATGAATGCCTTATTCGAGGGCCTGAGGTAAGTTGGTTGTGATGACTTAAATGTTTTCTCCCTTCTCTTTTTGGCTAGTAGCACTATATGTGATTGTAACCCTTTTATTGAAGTTTAGATGTTCATATATTTTGTTACTCTTTAAGATGATTTTGGGTTGGTTGAGCCTGAGCATGAGAATTTTCTACAAATTTCTTTATTTTTCTCTTTACTTGTAACTTTTCTGATATGAATTTACTGCTCTAAAAAACTCATGTTATTGTATTATGAATCTGTGATTATTTAGGCCTTAAGCTCGGCTTTGGGTGGTACTAGATGAGGTCTTGAGAATGCTTCGAGAAGGAAATGACTTTGGATATTGCAATTCTTATTAGATCTATCATCTATCACTCTTTCCTACTGAAAATTCATTTTTTTGCTTGCTTATTTTCTGTATAAAACAAAGTATTGCTAGAATTTCAGTTTATTATGATGCATTGATATACTATTCAACTACAAATTACAACTTATCTTATTTTCTATGTAATACTAGAAGGTAGTTGCATTGAAATTAGAAGGTTGTGTGATACTATCAAAGTAAATCTATATGAGGTGTTTATCGTGCTATGATTTTATAATCGATCGAGTAAAAAATTGATAGTTTTCTTATTTTTGTAATATTAATCTATATTTAATTGTTTATATGCAATGATCAAGGAAATGATATGCTATCTACAAATAAAAGAAATTGCAAACATGTAATGACATATAATATATTTAACATTATATTTAAATTTATGTTGTTTACATAGTATCTGCAAATGTAATAAAATAATTAGTTTTTAATTATAGAAATATGAGTACAATATAGTCCAATGTCCATTGAACCCTACATCACAATGTTAATTTGCATATTCTAAGATTTATGCAGTCCATTGACCCCTACGCCCACAACCTCTTGCAATGACATAAAATTAGTTTTTAAATATAGATAATTAACAATATAGACAAAAAATTTAAAAAAAAATATGACTTTTATATTGGAGCTTCAAAATCTAGTTCGAACTTTTTACAATCGAGCTCGAGCAAAAAAAATCGAGCTCGAACCGATTAGGTGTGTAGCCGATTTACAGCATCTGCCCGAAATTGGCTAAAATCGACTCTGCTCGTCTGAAGTCGATTCAAATGAATGAGTCGGGATCGAACGAGCTCGAGCTCGATTCGAAATGAAGCCGCTGAATTCCAACCGAGCCGGTTCGAATGCAAACGAGCCGATTTGTAGAATTAATCTGAATTAATGGATGGCGACTGCTTTTTGTATCGGTAGCGCGAGCTCACCCTTTTCGATCCACGAGCCAGAGTTCAGAAATTGAGCCACATTCAGCTTCGAAAATTGGCTCATTTACTTCGAGTCGATTTTAATTTGAGCTCAAATTTAAGTCGATTTTTGAGCAAGTCACCATCTTCGGGCTAATTTCTCAGCCCGAAGTCTGATAACTGAGTTCGAGCTTCAAATTTATTTAACGTAAAAGTTCGATTAAATAAAAGCACCTCGATTACACCACTAGATTCTCTCCAACCAAAATCGGAAGCCCTGATTCACGCGCTGCATACCCGCTCCTCTATTCCTCTGGTGTTCCCTGCTCGACGCACGGTGGAATCGCCCCATCTACTGTCACTGTTCGCTCTCCGTTCTCCATAGCTACTGCAAGCTCTCATTCCTCCCGCAAGTCGACCACTCGGGGCCGAGCTATGCTAAGCAGTGCAACAGTTCCAGCCGCTCCAACTCAGTGTAAATCCCCTCCCGACTGCAGGTATCTTCCTATCTCTCTCGTTGCCTCTCACTAAGCCGAACCGCATGCTTTCTTTCTCATTCCCTACTCAATGCACGACCGAGTCATCCTATTTCCCATCGCTGATCTCCTCTCTACCAGTCGACCTCTAGCTTAACTTCCCCTCTCTGATTTTCTTCTACAACAGTGGCGTTTTTCCTATCGAATCCCATCTCTCTCGTCAACACAAGCTACAAGTGCCAATAAACCATTTCATCATCTCTCCGCTTAGCTTCCTCCCTCCGTCTTCTTGTTTTTCAACCCTACGAACAGTAGTTCGTCAACATTCTCTCCAAGCGCCACTTGGACATCTAACCGAACCACGTTGCAGCCCTTCTTCTTCTCCAAGCTGGGCCACCTCCTCTTCGGCGTCCTACCCACAGCAACCAACCCCTATCTCTTGTTTTCTGGTTCTGACAAAGGTAAGTTGGAATGGTGAGATTTTAATCTCTTGAGGTTTTAATGTTGGCATTTTTGATACAAGAAATTAAAATTTGCGTATGTCCTACTATCAACTCACTGTTTTATTTGTTGGAATTGAGGAAAGAAAAAAAAAAGTGATTTTGGTTTTAAGTTTTTATATAATTGGATCCTATTTAATGTCCTCTTTTTGACATCAAGTAAAAAAAAAGAGAAACAGTTTAGATTTGTTGGTAGTATATGGTTGTCATTGCTGTTTGACAAATCCAAAGAGCAAAAGATGAATGAAGTGGTGACAGAAGCGATGATGTGGCATAGTAGTTTATTTGTGTTCTAATAATCTCACCTCAATGTATATGTGAATTTAAGATTGTAATTAATGTCAAAAGAGATTTAAGTACTTGTTCGTGTTGTTTCGACACGATGGAGAAACTTTTTAGATTTTAGTACTCGTTCGTATTGCTTCAACACAGAGTGGAAATTAGATGTCTTGTCTTGCAGTGTTGGCCTATCGCTTCTCATAAAGCGGTAGGCACATACTCCTTTGGTTCTTTGTGTCGAAAGACACTTTTCATGTACACTTCTCATAAGTGTGGTGGGAAGGCTTTAGACTCTTGATCATACGAATGACTCTAGAGGCAAATTTTAAGTTTAAGTAAGCTGTATTCAAATGTAAAGTATTAAGTATTGAATACATGTATTTGTTGTTTCTTCATAATTACAATAACTGTTAGATATTAACTACTTGTCCGTGTTGCTTCAACACGACGAGGAAATTAGAATACTTTTTATATAAGTATTGAAGGCTAATGTGTGTTTCCCATAAGCACAGTAGATATAAAGACTTTTTTAGCTGTGGTGTCGTAAGACATCTATCATGCACCTTTTCCATAAGCGGGGTGGGAAGACTTTGGCTCTCCCGATCCAGCCCCTTATGCGAGGACGATGCCTCAAGGCTATCAAAATTCCACCAAAATTCTATACTTATGCAAAATTTAAACAAGACTTGGAATTGAACTAATTGAATTAAATTGGACTTGAAATAAACTTAAAGGCTACATTTCTAAATGAAAGTTGAATTCAAAATGAGTTTATGAAGTCTGTGATAGATACAAATTCCTTCAACAAATATGAATTGATTATTGCAATATCTCATTTCAAGTGATCTAAAATACAAATTTGATTGGACATATAATTATAACATTGAAAATCTACTGTGAGATTAATACGTAGCCTTCAAACATAAATGCAATCCAAATAAATTCTCCAATGAAATATAAAGTCTTAGCACAAAAGTGAGTTGCAAGAACTAAACATTTAAATGAATCGTCTGCCGATTATCATAATTAATAAGTTTCAATAGATATTTGAATCACATTATGTTGTGCACCAAATGAGCAAAAGAATTTGAATCAAATAAATTATCATAGTTTCAAGAGGTGGCATGATGAAAATATGATCCAAGTTCAATGTGGAAGAGAATTTGGATTAAGTTCGACAGCTCACCTCACACACAATGAGAATGCCACTCGATATATTGTTAATAAATGCAAATGAAATTTCTTACGAATTTGGCAATCTATCTTCAACTGGAGAAAGAACACTTAGGTTGTGTAGATGAATGAAGAACTGAATCACAAAGGATGGGAGAGCTTGCTTACAAGCATATATGTGATCTCATGACTTTCTAATAAGCATGATTGAAATTTTTTAATGATTGCTTAAGTTGCATTACGTGCCTCATGGAGTAGATTGAAAAGTTTCAAAAAGGAAGTATGAAGGAAATCCAAGATGAATCCTTGCATGGATTTCGAAGCAACCACCCCTTTTAACTTGAATGTTTTGAAATATGTGTGATCACTAGAATGAAATGGATTCATTGCATGCATTTTGAAATGGTTTCATACCCCAGTCATGTACTTCAAAACTTATGCCAATTTTCCAATAAATAGATAATTTGAAAAGATCGAAATATTTCATGCGTCATGAGGCAACATCAATGCTTCAACTCCAATGCTTTGAAATTCACAAAGCGTTCAAAAGAGATAAATATTTGCATAAATTTTGAAACAATCAATCTCTTTGATCCGAATGTTATGAAATATGTTAAGGGGCTTGAATAAAAAATGATATCTTTAAAATTGAAGATCACCCGCATGGGCCTTGACACTCACTGAAAGCCTAGAGCTAGTGTCCGAGGACTCTGCACCGATTGACATCAAATGGATTCAAAGCCTACTTTGCTTCACTTAAGATATTAAAGTCGTAAGTCCCACGTAATCAACCTAATCCTCGTCACAAAGATCGGAGTTGACAAGATTGGTTGCAAGTTAAGTGTTTATTTATTAAGAAGAATATTTGATTTTACATTTGTGTACGACTATAAATGATATAAATGAAGAAGCTTCAATTTCAAAATTTGAATTCTAATTCAAGTTGATAAAATAATTTTATGTCGATAGACCTGATTCTCTGGAAGCACATAAGCAGAGTTGATAAGGTCTATATCTCGATAATGATTGTGTTGAATGACGATTTCAACCATATGGGATATTACTATCAAATTTTATTTAAAATTTAATGTTGAATCAATATAAATCCAAATTTAATAAAAGAATACAAAGAATGTAAAAGCTACTATATTTAAAATGCTCTAATGAAATCTATCATTTAAGACTTAAAGCAAAATTCACTTAATCCACCATCCACAATCATTTGTTGGAGGTGATAAATTAAGAAAATTTTTAACTCACAAAAGAGTAGATGTTTTGTCAAGCGTATTTCTATATTCACACTCAAATAATTTCATGCTAGTAAAGACGTGATCCATGTCCTTTATCCGTGTGATCTGGCCAGTAGGCTCCAAATATAATGTAGTTATGACTAGTCCTTTGACCGGGTGGTTTGGCCCTTCAATGGCCCATTATATTATGGCCACGATCGTAGCCCATATATTCTCTAATAACTTTACCTCTTGAGTTGTGAACCATAGAGCATACTTGATAGGGCAAAAAATTTTTTGTTAGCTAAAGTGGATTTAAGCCTGTCTCGTTAGACAAACACCACCCCAGGTTTACAATATCTCCTTGGATGACTCAACACTTGGTTGCTGACAAGGATCCTTTGGTCAGGTTGGGTCTACTGCCTCTTTTGACTTAGTAGACAAGGGATCACAACTGTTCGAGATGACAAAACCATGAGATTTTGATTGAGTGTGTCATCATTCTCCCAACCATCCGCTTTAACTCTTTAGACAAACACCACCCCAGGTTTACAATATCTCCTTGGATGACTCAACACTTGGTTGCTGACAAGGATCCTTTAGTCAGGTTGGGTCTACTGCCTCTTTTGACTTAGTAGACAAGGGACCACGACTGTTCGGGACGACAGAACCATGAGATCTTGATCGAGTGTGCCATCATTCCCCCAACCATCTGCTTTAAGCTAATGATGATGAATTTCATAAATATTTAAACTTTACATACTGTTACTATATGCTACGCATTTAACAACTTAATGATTAGCTTTAATTGAAAGTTTTCTCTTAAAATTGGGAGAGATAATTAACTATAGGTGCTTGTGCTTATAGGAAACCTGGAACTAGATCTAAAGTTTTCACAAAATGATGGTCAAATCTGTGGGTAATGTCTTATCTATTGTTTTATTTGCCTTTGGAAAATTTGACTAACATTAATCAAATTATTTTCATCTAGAGGTCGGGAGCGAATTTTTAGAGCCCATAATATTTTGCATTTTCTAAGTGTTGTAATATAGTTCTAGAATAATATTTTGATTTATTTTTTATTTTCAACTCTTCATCTTAAAATTTAAAAACTAATAGTCGATACTAGGTACTTGAACTTTTACCTGAAATGACTTTATAATCTTTATAATATAAATGACTTATTTTTCTTATAAAAATAATTAATCTGTGTTTTATTTGATCCATTTTTATAAGTAATGATATGCTCATATCTTTTCTTAAATGAAGTATTAACAATTACTAAATCATAAGTGAAAGTAAAATCTAATATGATCATACCTTCTTTATTAGTCACACCAAACTTGTAACCACCATGAATTCTTTTAAATCTTCTACTATTCTACAAACATGTTCATCCAAATCTCCTTTAATAAATATTCTTTCTTCAATACATATCCTTTGTTTTAATCCTTATAAGTCATTCAAAAAATAATTTTAAGCATACTATGGAGCTTTTTAATTAGGGCACCACACAAATCCTGGAGATTTTTAATTAAGTGATTAAACATGACATTAAAGAATAATATATCATCTCAAGAGATAAAAATATCACTCTATAATAGATTCAATCTCTTAATAAGGATTCCTAAGGCCGTGGATATATGATAAACGTTAAAATATTAGTGAAATTATTGTGTTTAAATGTATATTTTGTGCATAATTAATGTTAAAATGTGTTATTTTAAGTTTATTTTTAGTGTTTTCGATATAAATTTCCTAAATAAAGTGAAAGGAAGAAAAATGCTAAATTTTTGGATAGCGCCTCGATGCTACACAATGCAGTGCCACAACACTACTGATGGGCATATGAAGCTGCAGAGACAGAGAAGATAACGTCTAGGTGCTACCACAAGATCATTTTGGGCCACCAAACATAAAACTTGGTGCTTATGCACTCCATTTGCAATTTGTGATGCATAAAGGAGTCCCAAAAGCTTTTATTTTGATTAAAAATATAGAGCACAATGCCTAGGTGTTGGGAAGCCAGCGCTAAAGTGCTAGTTTCTTTCAGAAATTCAGTTCAAAGATAGAGAACCCAACACCTTGGTGTTGGAATGTTTGCACCGAGGTGCTAAGGACTTAAAATAACTTTCAATATAATGCTAAAATGCCTCTTATTAAATTCCAAGACAAAGAGGAGAGTGCCTCGACAATGAAGAATCAAATCTATAGTGTTACCCAGTGCCTAGGCATTGCATTCATAGCACTGCAGCATGACAGCTTGATAAATTTAGTTTGTACAATTTTAATAGGCGATTTAGGCGATTATTATGGCAGTTCAGAGGAGTTGCTGGCAAGACACAGAGACAACTACTAGGGGAGGCCTCAGGCTATAAAATGGAGAACAAATGGAATGATAAATTTTTTTAGCAATGTATGAAGTTCAAGTATTGTGAGTATAAGTGTGAGTGTGACACTTAAAGGATGAGACTCCAATTGTTGTGTGTGCAGTCCTTTGTTTGTGATCATGTTCATGATTTTCATGTGTTGCTCATGATAAAATATTGAAGAAGAAGAAGATTTATTAGAAAGGGAACCCATTACTAAGAGGCAGGACTTGGATTAAGGGTAAACTTAAAAGAAATTACTCAATTTACTCTTTCTTTTCTTTTGATTCTGTTCAAAAATAATCTCATATGTTTATGGATGCTAATGTTTTTTTTTTTCCTTTCATAAAATGACCAACTAAAATATTAGTGCTATGAATTTATATTGATTATTATGTACTATTATTGATGTGAGTAATACATAAGAAAATTATTTATTCACCAATATTTATATTATTTTGTTTTTTTCTTGCTTAATATAGAGATATCAGAAGAGTCCTAGTTGAATAAGAAGGAAAAGAAAATGAATTTACTAATTATACATAGACATAATATTTTAAATATGTAAACATGTAAGAAAGATAAATCTAATGCAATCACTTATTTTAACTAGATTATAAAAAATTAATTAATTAATAATAATGATTAGGTTATAATGATCTAGACAAAGATGATATGACACCTAAGCTTCTGATTGACAATTATAATTTTTTTTTAAAAAAACTCACATTAATTTAGTGCATATCATTTATCATAATTTTCATATATTTAGAGTATGTTTTCTAAAATTAAGAAAAATCATATTTTACAAAAATCGTTCTTATAATTTTAAGCACCTTTAAAATTTCTGCAATTTGACATGGTTGAATAAAAATTAGGTTAGCAAGAGATTAGTAATTAACTTAAATAAAAATTATATAATAGATCCTCACATAAGTAATATTCTATTCATCATTTTATTACTTAAATGATAGGTGCACTTGCATACACCATTTAAAGCTAGTTTGCATATATATAGACATTTTTTCATTGAACTATATGAATAAAATAGACCAGGGGTAAGTTTCTATATTTAATTACATCATAAGAAAGGGAAACTCTCTTTAAAAAAAATTTATTAAAGAAATTAGCTCTTTATCTATATAAACTTCAAAGTTTGATTTTAAGGCTATTAAATATAAAAGTCAAATGAGATAGATCAAAGGAAATAGTTCTTTTCTAGATTCCAAATTGGAGGAAGTAGAAAGTGCTTTGATACCAAAAAGTCCAATAAATGCTTCAACTTATTATATGGTTGGGGTTTATAACTTTGAAAGTAGTAATTATTTGGTTGAGTTAATTTTTTATTAAAATGTTATGGTTTATATTCTAATAATAGAAGATTGTAGACAAGCCTAAAAGGCGATGGTTTATTCCATAGCAGAAGAGAAATAAAATTCCTCAGATCCTATATTTAAAGGTGCTTCTAACATAAGACAGAAGCTCAATCTAATTTAATAGAGGAAATTTAGAATGCAATGGTTCTCTCTTATTAGAGAGTATGAACTTATCCTGACTCCTCTGGACTTATAGCTTGCCTGATAAGGTTGCCAGCTAACACCTCCTATACTTTAAAATTATGAACTCAATTTTATAAAATGCAAGATGGTTTAGGCTTTTATTGATTAGGAAAGAATTAAAGAGGCTAAATTTACTCCTTAAATTTAAGATCATGACTGATATGATATGCTTCTAACTAATATAACAATTTTCAGATTTTTATATATTTTAGACACTTGATTTTATTCTTAAGGCTTTGGCATATGATTATGCCTATAATGAGATGTAATTGGAAACAATCATGGGTAAATCGAAAGAGAAGGTAGACTTCTTTCTAAAATGGTGATCATCCTCAATGGTTAGATGCTCCTTATTTGCATTGGGAGAAATGCCAAATTCAAGAAGTAATGAAGCAATATGCAATCATGATTTTCAAATTGTAGAGGAGTTTAGTTGTTTTTTTTTTTTGTTAAACCTTATGGATTTAATTATGAGAGGTTAAGAGTAATTAATTTTATAATTAAGTTATTTAATTAAATTAGGTAAAAAAATTAATTTTATCTTTAGTGTTTACTGCATAAACTAGTTTCACATCATATCACAAAATTATATAGAGAAATAAAAAAATGTTTTAGTGTGCAAATAAAGTAAACACCAAGCCAATTAAATTAATAAGATAAAAGGCTGGTGCGACCGGGTTCCATTGTACATCCTAAATGAAAGAGAAAAAATAGATAGTTGAGCTCTACTTTTATACATCTAAGACTAGAAATAAAAGTTTGATCTATGGGGGTCTTTATTTACTTTTCTTCTTTGGGTCATCTCCTCTTTTAAGAACCTCCTTAGGCTTAATAGGAGACCATCAACTTATGCAGATCACTCTTACTGATCTTAAATCCTAACTAAATCTAACTAAAATTTACATTTAAATTTAAAATAAATCTAACTAAAACTTCCAAAATAAAGATTAGTGGAACATAAATACACTCAATAATATATATTTCAAACATATGGGCATAACATAAGTAGGTATTAAACCAACTTATTATAATGGGAAATGCTTAGGGACTTAAGAAAATAACACTTGCAATGAAATGATATTAATTTTAATTTTATTATATGAGTCCCCTCTTATAAAGCATAGTTTCTTCTAGAAAATAATGTTAGTATAATAAACAATGCCCTGCATCCATGCTATGAGAATACTAACATCAGTGCAAAATAATACACCAGAAAATAAACAAAAAAAATCAACATGTCATAGCAAAGTATCGTCCTAACTTAAGTCTAGAGTTAGTAACTTAGTAGTCTAGTGTATGTGAAAAGACAGAGTGGTGAGGCTAAAGTAGGCTTTTAAGGTTTAAGTTTTGATTTAAGTTAAAAGTTCAATTATTTTACCATTGGGTGATTTTAGTCTAGTGGTTTTAAATGATTTTGAGATGAATTTTAAGTTTTGATTTAGTTCAAATTAAGATTATACTTAGGGGTTATTTTGGTTGGGTGAAAAGGAATGCATTGCATTTCTTTTTCAGTGAAAAATGAAATATTGGTGTTTGGATGGCTTAAAAAGAAATACAATGTAAAATTTCAATGAATTTTTTTTCACCATTTAGTTCAAATATAATGAAAAAGAATTTTGTCTGATTTGGGCGATTTTATTTTACACCGACATCAGAAAGTGATGATGGCATTGATCGTACTATCACCCATCGTCGGCCACCGTCATTGCCGCCAACAACCCATCATCAGGTTGCCCGCCACCGCCATCTACCACCGGCCACGCTATCTACTTGCTTTTGTACCGTGATGCACTCATTATCACCCATCACCATCACCACCGCACTCCTTTACCGCCGCCACCCGCCAGCTGGCCCGCCACCCGCCACCGCCCACACTACTATCAGGCAATCAGATACACGTCGGGTGTAAGTGAGTCAAACCGGCTTGCAAGCTGACTCGAGCTCAGCTCGTTAACGAGCTTGCAAGCTAAGCTTATCGAGCCACGAGCTCGAGCTCGAACTTATAAACAAGCTCGAAAAATTTGTGAGCTCTAGTTCAAGCCTAGTTTGACTCTGCTTTGTAGTTTATCGAACGACTCGTTTACGTAATGACAAACTACAAATATCATATATCACATTATCAATTCAAAAATTTATTGAGCTTTTTAAACGAGCTTGAGCTTTTGAAATGAGCTCAAGCATTTGAGTCGAGCTCAACTTTGACTTTCTTTAAATCGAGTTGAGCTCGAGCTTGGTAATTAAGCTCGAGCTTAACGGGGTTTAAATAACTTTAGCTCGATTAAGTCAAAACTCGACTCGAATCGATTCATTTACACCCCTACATTTGTCGCTGCCCACCACTACCGCTCGATGCCAAGTTTATATTAATTTTACTTTACTCAAACTAAACACCAAAAAATAAATTCTTGAATTTAACTTACATCCATCCAAACAACCACAAAGTATTTCAAATATATTATATTCATTTTATATTAAATTTTTTTTACACTACATTCCTTTTTTAGCAACCAAACAGCCCTTTAAAATTTTAATGAGTGAGGAAGATAATGTACCCCACTTGAGATAGGGTCCACTCTTCTCAACACTCTAATTCTAATAGGATAAGCATTTCACTAAAGAATGAAGAAGCCTCTCCCATATTCTAAATTGGGTAATTTTATAAATTTTAATCATTTAGAATGATTAATTTAATTAATGTTTAAATAATGTTTAATTAAGTTTGATTAAATTTGGATTATGTAATTAATCACTTTAATTGAGTTTAAATTATTTAATGACTTTAATTTAAAATTACTTTGTTTATTAGATAGTTTCAAATGTGATTCATTAATGACTTTAATTTTCATAATTCTTTTGTAATTTAAAAAATTGATTAGTCAAATTTAATCTTTATTTAAGTTTAAAGCTTAATTACCAATCTTAGATTTATGTAAAATCTCCAAGAAATTTATTAAAGGTAGAAGATACTCTTAAGAATATTATTTGAAGGTTTCATCATAATTAGAGTTAAATTCTATTATTAATTTCATTAATTAAGATCTCATTAATTTCTCAATTAGTCTTTAATTATTTAATAAAATTTAGGATTTTCTTTTTTATAAGAATTCTCTCTGAATACTGAATTCAAAGAGATTTTATTCATAATTTTTGGTAATGTATTTGATTTATTATAATTTATTGAATTTTTTTAAAATTTTATTTAATGAAATTAATTTATTTAAGTAAAGTTAAGTTTGTATTCGTAAATTTTATGCTTTAATTATGATTGAAGGGTCTAATCATTTTCTTTAAGGAAGATGCTTAAATTAATCAACCCTATTTTGTAAATTTTATTATTTTTAAAATTAATTATTTGATTAAATTATCTTAAGAGGTTGAAAATCACTAACTTGTAATCTAATGATTAGAATGCCATAGAAATTTTATGAGAAATAAATTTTGATGTTCTGAACCTATCATAAAAATAGAAACTCAATTAAGCATTTATTTCATGAGTAATTAAGAAATTTTAATTTTAATAAAAGTTAAATTACTCAAAAAATATCTAATAAAACTTAATGATTTCAAATTTGTTGAATCTTCTCTAGATGCTGAATATATAAAGAAATGATTTATAATTTTGGCTTAATGGTTAATTTCTTATGAATTTTAAACTTTTAACCTAATTTTAAACAAATTAATTATAATTTAATCTCTTATTACGCTTTAATTATGTGATTTTTATGATTTAATCAAATACAGAGCGTATAATTACTTTTCTTAAGTTCCATATTAGTAATGAAACTGTTTTATACCAATTAATGATATTTTTTATAAATTTTATGATTTAATTAATTATTTAATTAAATTTCATTAAGATGATTTAAAAATCAATAATTTTCAATCCAAAGAGAAGTTATTTATAATTTTGAAGTAAAGTAAAACATTTTGGTGTATTTGTAAAATTTTCATTATTTTATATTAATTATTTATCCAAATTATCCCAATATGTTTCAAAAATTATAACTTTTAATCTAAAATTTCAAATGGCTAGAAAATTTATAGCAAGTAGATTTTTACATTAGATTTCTATCATAAAAATTTCAACCTAATTAGATTTGTATTTTAAGAATAATTAAAAATGTATTAATAAAATTCAAATAATTCTGAAATAATTGATAAAGTTTAGAGCTTTCAGAACCATTAGATTCTCTCTTAACTATAAATCCAGAGTGGTTATTCAATAGTTGATTTTCTGTGAATTTTTTATTTTTAACTTGATTAAGTTAATAAATTAAGTTTTTAATTAACCCTAGGTTAGTGATTTTGTGCTTTTGTGTGATTCAAAAGGTCTAATTAATTTTTCTTAGGTTTTCTTTATTGATTATAAAAGTGTTTTAAATTATCTAGATGTATTTTTATAATTTATGTAATTTTAAATTAATTATTTACTCAAGATGGTTCAAAAATTAATAACTTTAATCTAGTTATTATTCTGACTTAAAATTTTTCTCGTAATTGGGGAATAATATTAAATTTTTTTTCTAAAAAATTTAGTTTAATTGGATTAATATTGTAAGAGTAATGAAAGAAATTTAATTTTTAGTTAAATTCAAATTACTCTTAAAACCAACAAAATTTCAAGTTTTTGGATTCATTAGATTTCTTTTTGGATGTTGAATTCATAAAAAGGTTATTCATAATTTTTGGATGAGTATTTTATTTTTCTTATGATTTTTTTTAAATTTTAAATATTTTCTAGTATTTTTAAAATCCTACTTTCCCACTTATCCCTGTCAACACCTAATAGGGAAAGTGTTTATGCATTTTTTTTTTTTGCAATGGGTATTCACCTAACACCTCATCCATTTCATGGACGTTATCACACTAATCTCACAGCTTAGACTATATTTATCACCCACACTGTCGGTCACTTACTTTCCATCGGTGAATCAGAACATCTGAAAGTTCTCAGCTGCCGTCCTCACAATCAAGCTAAGAGATGATGAGCAGTAGTTATGCATTTCATCACGTGATTGGGATGTGAGAGGCGCAGGATTGATCCGAATTAATCTCATGATCTTAAAGAAAATAAATTGAATTAATGAAACGACTAAATCGTGACCATTGATGCTAATCGCAAAGAATGGATGGCGGAGAGATCGTCTCCCCCATCGTTGGTGAAAGTTGCGAGCAGTCCGTGTTCAGGAGCTAAAATCTGGAGATTCAGGCTCCATTTTTGCAGGTTATAGTTTCCAAAATGATTTAAAATGAAAATGCAAGGGATCTGCACGGTTAGATCCTAGCGGCTTAGCTATAATTTAAGGTGGTTGCCTTGTCAAAGCAAATTTCGGTGGTGTTGTTGATTCAAAAACATTCATTGATGTGAGAAGAAGCTTTGGGTTAAGTTTGACCTCTTGCGTCCTCGTGGATCGCTCTAGAGACCAAGCTCCACTGTAAATTCACCGGAATTAACTCTCGGTGAATTTGAGGTTGGGAAAGGGGGAGGAGTTTCATTTTGGTTGCTTGAGCGCTAATGAAGGTGTGATAAATTGCCTTGGGGAGGCTTAAGGCGTTGGTTTTGCATTTGGCTGATCTTACCTCCATTAATGATGATCATAGGGTGGTTGGCCATGGAGATTTAAAGCTCGAAACTTTTTGTGTGAATACTTCAGTAAATTTCAAGGTCATGGATGAGGATAAATGGGCTAAAATTGAAATTTCTCTTTGTCAATGGAGATTTCATTTAAAATTGATTTTCCCTTTGTTTTTCAAGTGTTAACTTTGTTCTTAATAATTGGGCTAAGAGGATTTGATCTAATAATTCAAAGCTTTTACGAAGAATAAATTTTGTTTAATTTAATTTGATATGAATTTTGATTCAGTAGGACCCAAATAGATCAATTTAGGTTTAGTAACTCAATTAACCTAGTTAAGAGTCAATTATACTTTGATTTTAGTTCAATGTGTTTCATTTTGAAATTTAAAAGTGTTTGAATTTATTTAACCTATTTAGGCTATATCAAGTCTTATTGAGGCCCACTAACCTGATTTGAGTCTAACTTTAGGGTTTTGATTTCAATTCAGTTTTAGTCTAGACCTGAATTCTGAATTTTATTTCATGTGATTCTAATTTTAGTTTCAATTCTATTTGTTTTGACTTCTTTTTTAAAATTTTATGCTCACCTAATAAGTAAAGATGTGTCCTAAAAGCTTAAATGAGGAAGTCCCTAATCTAGGATTGAAACCCTAAATACTAGGAAAAGAATGAGGTGTTAATCTCATCAAAAATAAGATCAACACATACATGCAAATCTATTTGAAGAGCATAAGCATTTTTAACATTAATAATCTTAACATCAACAACAATCTTTAAAGTTATAATTCTATCTCTAATTTTATTAATTTCTACAATATTATCCTGCAGTCTAAATTTAAATAGACTCCATGTCCACTAATTGTATTATTAAGGCAATCTTCTTTTTTATTTGAGGAATTTTTCCAAATTGATTATTTCTATGTGTAGATGTCTACTAGGTAAATAATGGATTGGTAGGGAATTGTTATTGAGTGATTATTTCAAATATGTCTATCATTGAAGGAATTTATGATATTATTCATAAATCATCATTTAATACATCTACTAACTCATCTATTTCTTGTGATGATTCTTTAATTTCTACAACTTCATTAATTCGTATAGCACCTTAAATGTTACTTCTACTAGGAGTAATAACAGGTTTTTCTGAATACAAGGGAAGGTTGTCATTAAAATTTAATCCTTGTAAGTCAAATTCAATACAAACTCATTCCACAAGAATTACGACTGTTGCAATGTTATTAATGAGAATCTGTTGGTTCTCAATAATTCTTTCCCAAGTTCTAGATATTACTAAGTTAAATATGTTAAAAGATTTGTATTGTTTTATAAGAGAGTTTTGAATCATTTGATTTTTAATATTTCACCCTATCAATGCAAGTTTTAGTATCATATAACTAAGAATAATCTATTCATTAAAATTTTCAAATGGGGCTTTAATATGAAAAATATGTTCATCTATAAAGACTTCTAATTGATTATTAGTAATGTTTATATTTAATAAATTTTGAAAAATATCTTCTTCAAGTCCCTCTACTCAAAGTCTTTTAAATGTTTCTTTTTTCTTCTCTAATAAGAGATTCATATGAAAAAAAATATCTATAGCATAACACTTCTGAACTTCTGTTAATATTTTTATACAAAAATATTTGATGCACATAAATGATTCATAAGGAGTTGAGTGAGATCAGGCAACATACAATTCTGCTTTGCCATCAATGAAAAGGCTCATGAACTCTTCTCCATCCATTTCTTTTCAATGAGCAGTTGAGCAAGTTTATGAAGAATGTCAATATGGTGGTGACGATTTGTTTTGCCTTGAATAAGATTTGTCGACCAGCTCCCCACCTCTGAGTCCACAATATCAGCTGTCGCCATGGAATAGTCCTTCTGTTGACATCTGTTGATCAAAGGTGCCAAACAGACAAAATAACCATTTTAGTAAAACTTCAGTTTCATTCCTATCAATGAAAGTGGAATATTCAGCATCATGCTTATGAATGAATAAACTAACACACAGTATGAACTCTTTTTTATATTCTTCATTAATTTCTACTTAAATGCACTAATGCAAATATTATTATTATTATTATATATACATATAACACATTTACATATCACAAATGCAAAGACGCTTAATTAAAACTTTTATACAAAAGATTTACCAGATTCAATCCTCCCTCATATAGTAAAAAGCTCGTGAGCTCATGGTTGCTCGCCGTTAACTAAACGAAATAACAGACATTTTCAAGTTCGATATATAAACGAACACCTAACAAAATAAATTTCAAAAGCCCAAACACTAACAAAATAAATTTCAAACGAAATAACACCTAACAAGAGTTTGTTTCCTGCTCGCCTTTTACTCCTACCACTAAGCAAGTTTGGCTTGTTAAATCATTCTTTTCCTCATCCATTGCCCTCTAGATGTCAATTTGGTACTAATTCCAATAAAGTTAAAGCATTCAGAAGAGACCGAGGAACAGTTATATGCTTTTACAAAGCTTGAAAATTGTAAACATTTTGGTTATCGCTATCAAATAGGCAAAACCTCAAATACATATTAAAGTTCTAAATCTAAATAATGAATCAACATTACGTCATTACCTGCTGACCAAGGAATGGATTACCACCAGGTCCGCCGATAGCAACTTGTCCAATCTTCTTGCTGAATCCAAATCTCTCGACCATCTGTCTTGCCACACGAGAAACCTGCATGAAATCATTCGATGCTCCTGTGGTAACATTATCTGGCCCAAAGATCACTTCCTCTGCTACCCTGCAAAAACAGGCATGGGAGCAATCAATGCTGGAGCCAGTAGCCTGATAAAGAATATGAAAATCACTTCATTATAGAAGCAGACCTTCCACCAAGTGCGACAGCCATCTGATTTTCCAAGTAGCTCCTGCTGTAAAGTCCAGACTCGAGTCTCTCTTCACTCGGCGCAAAGAATGTAAGCCCACCAGCTTGACCTCTGGGAATGATGGAGATCTTAGCGACCGGATCATACTCTGGCATGAGCGCACCAACAAGTGCATGCCCAGCCTCTGTACATAGAAATAAAAAGATTTAAATAGCTGTTTTGAATGCTAGTACATTAAAATCCGCAAATGTTTTTTTTTCCTCAAAAAGAAAACAAGACATTGTACCATGATATGCAACCAGTTTCTTTTTTCTTCTGAGACAACAGCATTCTTCTTCTCTGGTCCGGCAATTATCCTTTCCAGAGCATCAGAGATCTCATCTTTGCTTATTTCTTTGAGATCACGTCTGGCTGCAAGAATAGCAGCTTCATTCATCAGGTTCTGCAAGTCTGCTCCTGTGAAACCAGGAGTTCTTCTAGCGATTTTGTCAAAGTCAACGTCTTTTCCGAGCGCTTTCCCTCTCGAGTGCACCTGCAAGATTAGTCAACTCAGTATCACTTGATAGCTAATGCGACAGTAACAATGAAGAAACTCCACAAACATGAAAATACTTAAATCTTACATCATAATGTAAAATCAATGAGTTAAATCATCATGGCTTGAAAGAATAATTGAATATCCATCCTTCTAACCTAAATTCAACTATGGGAGTTCTGCTTTTAGTACAAGTAGGTTCACATTGGTCTACGCATACTCGATCATGGCCAAGGTTCGTAAAGGACTAAAGGGAAATGTTTTAAAGTACACCATGATTGATAACCAGCAATTACTCAATTTTCCATTCAACTCAGAATCCATCCTTATTTCCATTTGAATGGCACTTCAGGTGCTATCACTTGGCTAAACAATCATAATATGAATTGTACCATCAGTATTCTATAGTATGAAATGACTGAAAACACTTCACAATTTAATGTTCACTGCACAAACCCAAAACCCAAACCACACCGAGTTAAACATTTCATTCTGGAACTTATGCTCTATTTTTACTGATTTGCATCATTGCTTGGACACATGATGCTTGCAATTTTTGAAGTAATGTAAGTTGAATGAGACTTAACCGCTAACTTTTATTGCTTGACTTAGTTTAGTGCATTGATAGATAATTGTGTCAGAAGAAGCATATCACAATAAATATCTTTATATATATATAAAGCTCTCCTAGATAAGGATTTAGCTTAACTGCAACAGTCTAAAATAAGATGAACACATGCTAGTCATAAACTGCAAGAGTTTCCAGAGACCAAAAGCCTCAATTTAGACTACTAACCTGCAAGATCTTTACTCTACCAGCAACATCGGGTCTATCCACAGTAACCTGCCTATCAAATCGTCCTGGCCTCAACAAAGCAGCATCAAGAACATCAGGTCTGTTAGTAGCAGCAAGAACAATGACCCCGCTGTTCCTGAAAAGCCATCCATCTCAGTCAAGAGCTGATTGATAGTCTGTTCTCTCTCATCATTCCCACCACCAAGCCCAGCCCCTCTCTGCCTTCCAACTGCATCAATCTCATCAATAAAAACAATACAGGGAGCTTTTGCCTTTGCCTTCTCAAACAAATCCCTTACTCTCGAAGCTCCAACTCCAACAAAAAGCTCCACAAACTCTGAAGCAGCACAAGAAAAGAAAGGCACGCCAGCCTCCTCACCGGCAACCGCTCTAGCTAGCAGCGTTTTCCTGTTCCCTGGCGGCCCAACCAAAAGACAACCTTTGGAATCTTAGCACCAAGAGCGGTGTGTACTTATCAGGATTCTTCAAAAGTCGACGACTTCCTGAAGCTCGAGCTTTTGGTCGGCGCCTGCCACATCGGCGAAGCTAACTCCGGTTTCCGGAACTTCCTGGAACTTTGACTTAGACCGGCCGAAGTCCATAGGCCCACCGAGTCCGCCCGGGCCGCCTCCGGGTCCGCCTTGGGCGCGGCGGAAAAGGAGGAAGAGACCAGCGAAGGCGAGGACGGGGAAGATGAGGTTACCGATGAAGTTGAAGAGGCCGTTGCCTCCCTCTCCTTCGGAGATGTCCACGCCGTTCATGGCGAGGATGTCGATTAGGTCAGGATCTTGGGGACGATGACGGTTGCGCGGCGACCGTCAACGGCCGTGAGCTGGAGAGCGCTGCCATCTTTGCTGAAGCGGACACGCTCCACCTTGCCCTTCTTGACGGCGTTGAGGAATTCACTGTAGCGCCATTGGGACGATTCTGGCAGATCGGTGGACTGAGGTTTTGGGGCTGTGAGGAGGATTGAGAGAAGGGTTTGGTGGAGGGGTAGGGTTTGGATCTGAGCTGGACAGGAGGATAAGGTGGGAGGAGAGGAGTAAAGGAGATGTCGGATGAGGGCGACGGAGAGCCGACAGAAGGATGGCAGCAGCCTGCAGTCCTGGACAAAAATGGAGGGTTTCTGAGGGGGAGAGAGACAAGATAGAAAGGAGGAATTTTGACGACGGGGGAGGAGGGAGAGAGGGACGGGAAGAGAGGGGAATCTGGGGTGGAGTGAAGCCATGGATGAAAGAGGAAGAAAGAGATGAGGAGAGAAGGTGGGATGTTGAAGCCATCGCTGCTTTGGGCGGAGTCCAGTTAAGGCTCTTTGCTTTAGGCCTTGTTTCCTTTTGCAAACAAATAGTTTACGGCGAAGGTGATATTGAATGGCAGCGTGAAGGGGAGAAAAGTAGGGGTTTTGGTGGAGAGCTGGGCAACGTGGTGAACTGCAGCTCCAGAAGTAGTGATATTTTAAAAAAAAAATGAAATACATTTTAACTTTAAATTGAATTAAAAAAAATGAAAGAAGCTTCAAATTGAAGAGAGAAAATAGGGTCCAAATCAAAGGTCATTTGTTAGGCATGGTACATTGGAGGAGAAACTCAGAAGTTAATCATTTATCTAAAGAGAGTCAATGAGATACTTTATCCGATTATTTATCATTTATACATAAATATGTAATCTGTAACTAAAATTTTTTATGATTTTATTACTTGCTTTACATTCTAAAGGGCAAATTAGAGTGGATTTATCTTAAACTTCATTGAATGATATCACCAAAATCATGATGTTTTTGGTCTTTGAATGTATTTAATCTAAAATATATTATTAGTTCACATGATAGGAGTCAAGGGCTCAACAGAAGAGACATATAGCATTACTTATGATGCACAGATATGGATATGATATGATACAGTCACACGACAATGGATACTCATTAGTATTATAATAATATTTTAGAATAATATGTATAAATAAAATAAATAAAAAATAAGTCATTTAATAAAAAAAATTTAAATTAATTACTTAACTAATATATATATATACTTAAGTACTTAAATTATATTTTAAGAATCTTAATGAATAAAATTTATTATCAATTCTAAATTTACAAATTTAATTATTTATAATAAAAATATCTTATTATTCTCTTTTAGCTCAAATCATTCATTAAATTTTAAAACTCTACAATAATTTTAAATATAAAAACTTTTTTTAAAATATTGTTTATATAATTTTAATTTAATTATTTAAGACAAGTATTTTAATTTTTAATATTATTTTAATTGACACGCCACATATCGAGGAGTAGTCCGTACAACCGTTACACGCATGCCTTGAAAGTGCATCATGAAGCATTACAAAAATTTATGTTTTATAAAATCCCAAATTTAAGATTTCTTATGGAATTATGTTAGATTTCAACTTTGGATTCATTTATTTCCTCTATACTATTATTTTTTTTCTTTTGTAAGTTAGATCTTAATGCATGCAACATGCTCCTCTTTTCTACCTCACTTCCTACTCTTTTTTTTTTTTCATAAATCTTATGATTCTCTTCCTCATATGCAATGTCTTCCATTTTTCTCTTCAATGATAATTATTCCTTTGTTCTTACCTAATGGGCAATGACTTAATACATCATTCTCTTTTAATATTTTATGTAATGTTTAGATCTCAGAACATAATAGTGTTAGAAACTTTCGGAATTAACTTTATAATTAATTAAGCTAGTTTTATTTATCAAGATGAACCTTATAATACTAAGAAAGTGTGGATCAAAGTCCAAACGACTTAAATCAAGCACTCGAAAATATAATTAAAAACTTCTCATGACTATTGGGGTCAGTTAAAACTTCTACAAATATTGAATGCTTATAGTTGACATAAGTACTTCAACTTTATAAATCAAATAAATTCAATATCGCTTAATTCTAAATTCATTAAGGCATTGGGAATGTACAAACCATAATAAATTCATGAAGTTTATAATTAATGAAGAAACAAATTCAATAAATTTATGAGTTTTAGAATTGTTTATATATCAAAAGTCAATATTATGGCTTGAAAGAAATTCATTCTATAAGATAGAGAAGTGTGCAACTTTCCAAAATACTTCTTTTTTTTTGAATGTTTTAACACCTTATTTGATTGCCAAAATTTGTTAGATCTATAAATATTATCATTTCAAGAAGTTTATAATTAAAATGATTGTACCAATTAAATGAGTCCAATAACTATCAATGGATAACATGCATGTTCTAGCCATTAACATCTGTGTTGTGTGGTTCCAATGATAATCTTGACACTTTAAGATTTCTCTCACCACCACAAATGGAGATATGTTCCATGGTTCAAGTTTATTAATTTGTAGTAATGTCTTCTATTTATGGTGAAGGCGATCATTTCAATTAGGTTAGACTAAGTTAATCAATGCATTTACATTTCTTAAAATTTTCACATAGAACATATCATATCTCTTGTGAATGGCTATCAACTTATCTATATGTATATAGAATTTTCAATTTAACACTATAGCACTATATTTTTATAAATATTAACATGTAATAAGTATCATGATGAATTATTTGAATGTGGATTTATTAAGTTACTAACAATCATTACAATCAAAACAAAAGGGAAAAAAAAATTTTATAAAATATGTATAACAATAATCACAGGTTTTAAAAAGAGATATTGAATATGATAAATTATAGACATAAGAGCCAAATAAAAACTCAAAACACTTTTTTTTTCTTTCCAAAAAGGGAGTAGTAGTGTGCGGAGTTAGAATATAACTTATGAACTAATAGCTAGAAGTTAAGGATGAATGACTCCGTCACAACCCACAATAACATGTGCAATGCAATCGTGTGTTCTAGCCATAAGTGGTACCTATTTTATTTATTGTTTCCTTATTTGTTATTATAAAGTGTGCAACTTGAACTCTAGACCTAAAAAAAATAGTCTTTTATAACTACTTTGTTCGAAGTCCTTTCATTGTGGGATGTACTTTTAATTAGCTATAATGAAAATTAGTTTTTGATGACGATTTCTTTGAAGTATTTAATTTTAATATGTTTAACTCAATGTTTATATAGATTATTCTATTTCTATTCATTTTCATCTTATTAATGTAGGTTTTTAAGAAGTATAGTTGTGTGATTTTGTCATAATTGGGTATCACTCTTTTAAATTTAAGCATAATATTTTTTTTAAAATAGTTTTCTCATTTAACATATAGATGTTAGTTTATTCTTTTTAATTAAGTTGTTAAACATTGTAAGAGAATAACATCATTTTTATTGCATTTAAACTTGAAGATATTTACTTGGAAATATTTTTCAAATCTTTTAACTTAATTCTATTTCTTTAGGCATTTAATAGTTATTTAATCTATAAATCTTAAAAATGTTTTGAAATAGTTTTTTTTTAATTTAGAAATATTCAAATACTTTTCCAAGTTCAAAATTAAAATAATTTATTATTTATTATTTATGAGATTTATTAAATATAATTTATTTTCAAACATCTCTTGAGGAGTATGAGCAAAAAAGGACAACTTAATTTTTATAGTATGCTAAGATATTCACATACAAATAATTTAATATCAAGGTTGTATGAAAAATTTTCACACACACAAGCATTGTAAACAACACATTGAATATACAAGATTTTTTAAGTGAAGAACTTGAAAGGTGAAAAAATATGCGATCTTGCTTAATTGAAATAGTTTAATTAATATGATCTAGTCAATATAAAGAGAGCTCTTACAACTAGAGAAGATGTTATTACATTATGATATAATAGACCTAAATCATGATAAATATTTCTCAAGATACTAATGGGGCACACTATCATTAAGGATGTCTAGGGAGTTCATTCTTCATAAGATAAATTGATTTATATTCAACCAGATTTTCCTCAATATTATATTAGAGTTTCATTTAGATATGGGTTCTACTTCCTATGAATACAAGCATCCATAGTTAATTATCCCTCTTATCGTAGTAGGAGACCACTCTCGATCAAGGTTGAAAATAAATATAAATCTCTAGTATAAATCGGCGTCTAGTGGTGTGGTGTGAATGAGTGTTTGTGGTAAGGAGAGTGATCTCGATCAACATCTCATAATTTCGTCATCCTTGGATTACTATTATTCTAGTTTACCAATATTAGAAGGCTATTAGCAGCAATATCCATGGAGTTTGATTAGTAGTCATTGGTTACCTCATCTCAGAGATCTTGAGTAGATTAGAGTTGTTGTGTAGAGGGAATGAGTATTAGATAATAGTTGATGATAACATCAAAAGTTAGGCTATAGAGAGGGTTTAGATGATAATCCACCTATTTTGATAAGAGATTAAACAAATGAGAAGTGCATCAGATGTTAGCTATTAGTAAATATAAGACAATGGTATTTGATAGGTGTTGGGTGACAATCATCAATATGGAATATTTAAAGTTGAGTGATGATTGTAAATTAATTTTAGATGATGGAAGATATTAGCGGTGATCAAACATCACACATCAACTATTTATATGACTCAGGGTCAAAAGTCATGCTATAGAGATTAGTCTTTGTTGCGTGCTAGAAAACCAGTTGCGATAGAGTGAAAGTTTACCAGCTTGGGGGGAGTCCAAGACACACGATATTTAAAGAGCGAACAATAAAACTCCAATTTTACGTGGAAAACCTCAAAAGAGGAAAATCACGGGCCTTCAAGAAAAGCTTTACTATGTATCGTTTTGAGTACAAGATCTTCCCGGATTACAATTGTATATGAGAAATGGACGATGATGTTGACAAGTTGTACGACGCTGACACAAAGTTGACGATGTTGACGACGATGTTGATCGATGACCGGCGATAGTGATTATGACAGCAACAATGGTCGGCGACGGCCGGATCGGATGGCGGTGACGGTGGTGGTTGACAACAGATTGCAGCGGTGTGCTTGGAGGATCTTTAGAGCTCTCTCTCTCTTGGCCTCCTTCTTCACTTGACCTCCCCTCATATGATGAGGGGCTATTTATGATTGGAGTGGCGTCTCCTTAAATGCAAAATCCGAGCCTCTCCAATGGACGTTCTCGATAATTCCCTCGATCATATGATGTACTTTGTGTATTTGAATGCTCAAATGAAGTCGGAATTGTAAGATCTTTGGCTTATTGGAACCGGCTCGTCGAGACGCTCTATTTACTATAAACACTCCATATTTGAGAGCTTTAGAATTTAACGCGATGTCTCAAAGTTTTCAATGATATTTTAAGAGCCATCTCGACCGCTTCAATTTAAATTTCTTTTAAGGCCAGATTCGGTGCTTCGTAGAGAAATTTTTAGGGTCATATCATTGTTTATTTTGGATGATATTATCTCAATCATCAAAAAATATATATGCCAATACTTTAAAATAGTAAATTCTTCAACTAAATCTAGGTCCATTAACCACATATTTGAGAGAATAGATCTTCATGTAAGCACAAGATTATGACTATGAAGCGTGCCCCACAAATATGTAGGTATGTAGCAAAATTGAGTTAAGGACCCATGCGAGACATTTATGAGATGCCTGAGTTTGGGTTGGTTTACTCATAACGGTCAACAAATTGCTGTTCGTAGTTTATAAAGAAGAAAGGTCCAGCCTCGTGGGTCGAGAATAAGACGTGAAAAGAGGTGGGCCAGTACGGGCGGACAAACGGGTCGCGGGAAATAGTGGTACGCGGAAATAACAGCGGCCTGGAGCAACGCTGGTCATGTGGTCGCTGAACCAGTCAGCGGAGGGCGAGCGCAGAGCGAAATGAACGCCGGCGGGCGGTCATGAGCAATGAATGGCGGTCTCGCGAATGAGACGGCCGGTCGCTGAACAATAATGGCGGCACGTTACGACCGGCGAAAATCATGATGACGGCTGGCAGTGCGGTGGTGACCACTACGAGTTGGCGGGATGACAGCGACAATGAGGATTTTAACCCGATGACGTTCATGGAAGAGAAATTAGATTGAGATTTTTTTATCCGGTTGTTTTGCAGTCTTAGCGTTAACCTTTATGGAAGAGGTTGAATTGAATTAGTCTGGCGAGGATTTTGACCCATCGAGGTTGTTTGTTGCATGGCGTTAACTTGTATGGAAGAGGTTGAATTGAATCCAGGATTTTGACTATCGAGGTTGTTGTCGAGTCTTTTCGATGGCGTTAACTATGTGGAAGAGGTTGAATTAGATCCAGGATTTTGACCATCAGGTTGTTTGTCGAGTGTTAGATGGCGTTAACTATGGAAGAGGTGAATTGAATAGGATTTTGACCTATCAGAGTTGTTTGTCGAGTGTTACGATGGCGTTAACACTATGGAAGAGGTCATGGAAGTCCACCAAGGACCTTTTGACCTATCTAGGTTGTTTGTCGAGTCTTTGCTCGATGGTTAACACGTATGGAAGAGGTCGCATTAAAACATCCGTGTGGTTGTAGCCAAAGTTGCTCCTTAACCTGGTCTCATTTTTCCATGAGTATGAGTGGAAAAACATAATTTACAAAGCTATATCTCTTCTCAATATTGAAATATCCTCCAACTTTGACTTATTTCTTGTGATGGAAATCGATTAGATGCTTAACATGGGTGATCTTCTGAGATTAAGAGTTGCCCGCCAGTTCCCGACAGAATTTGAAGGAACAAAGTTTGATGAATCTTCATTCTTCGCTTACGCTCTTTAAAAGCTTGAAATGCTCCACCTCGATGGTGGTTTTGATCTTGTTGGAGAACTTGGTCGCCATACAAGATGATATAATGGGAATCGATATTCCACAGTGGCAAGCATGCGTGCTAGAAAAAACCGCGGTAGAGTGAAAGTTCGCCAGCTTTGGGTTACGGAGTATTTAAAGTGAACAATAAAACTCGAATTTTAATCTCAAAAGAGGGAAAAAACCACGGCCTAGATAAAAGCTTTCACTATGTATATCATTTGAAAGATCTTCCGTCTGGGATTACTGATGTATAGAAATGGGATGATGTTGACGACAAGTTGATGGCCGATGTTGGCGGCGATGTTGTGGCGATGACCGGCGATAGTGGTGGTGATGATGACAGCAATGGTCGGCGGCGAGATCGTGATGGCGGGCATGGCCGCGTGGCGGTGGTTGACAACCGTCAGTGGTGTACGATGTGGAGGATCTTTAGAGCTCTCTCCTCTCTCTTGGCCTCCTTCTCCTTCACTTGGCCTCTCATGAGGAATGAGAGGCTATTTATAGATGGAGGAGTGTCGCTCTCAATACATGCAAAATCAAACCACTCCTCCAATGACGGCTCGATGATTCCCTTCATATGATGTACTTTGTGTGTTGAATGCTCAAATGAAGTCGAATTGTAAGATCTTTAGAACGCTCGTCGAGATGCTCATATTTAAGAGCTTTTAGAAATTTAACATGTCTCAAAGTTTAGATATTTTAAGTGTTTGATCTCGACCGCTTTGATTCGACAACTGCTTTCGACGCCAAGATTCGTCTTGTAGAATTTTAGGTCATATTAGTCTTGTTTTTTAAATAAAAGGGAAGATTCATGGAAATTGGCGTAAATCAACATCAACTCCAATAAAATATTTTAGGATTTAAAGAGCTATTAATATTTATAATGTAACTTTGTTACCTTTTAAAGGTAATAAAAAAAGGTCAAATTTTAAAATGAATTCCATTTAAAATAAAATTTTTTATAACCATAAATACAAAATTATATTTGGACTAAGTTATTATATGGTGTGGCAGTTTGCAACCTATGTGGTGTAAAATATCTTGCACATAACTTCTTATCCATGTCATAGGAGTCACCTCGCTATGTGGAGATTTTTATTTTTTTTCAATTTTAAATATATAAAATTTAGTCATTAATTTATGTTTTGATTTATAATTCTTCTAATTCTTTTCTTCATAATTTTTTCTATTTATATATTTTTAATAAAATTTGTTATTAATAAAAATTTTAAAATACATATTATTCTAATAACTATAACAATGCGCATCAAAAAAAATATTAGTTATATATATATATATATATATATATATATATATATATATATATATATATATATAATTAAATTCTATAAGAAATTATTTGAGATCGTTGATTGCTTTTTTTATTAATACATTATTTGGCTCTTTAGTGTCATCATCATCAAGTTTATTATAAACGCAAATAATTAGCATGATTGCTGTTTATATTTTACTCCTTTCTTACCACCTTATTACAATATCCTCAGTACTCAAGGTCGACACTCCCTCACACAATCCATGTTCATCATGAATAAAATTTGATAATTATGATTGCAATACCATGCATTCAACATTGTGTTCATCAAATTAAGTCGAAAAAGTTGCTACATTAATAATTATAATCCTAATGGAAGCTTTCGCTCATTATTGCTCATGTTAGTCATAATTAATCTATCATTAAAATGATAATGACATATTAGGTTCATAATGTACCTTAATATGTCATATTTCAAGCATCAAAGTGCTATTTTGTTAGTTCTCCAAATATTGTTCATTGTGAGACATGAAATGGGATTCGACGAGAATTCAGCGTTTAAACGTCAAAATTGATCATATAATATACATATTGCATAATTGATTCATGATCAGAAAATCCATCGATGCGCTATGAATATCGAGTCAGTTTACTAACGATCTCCGTTAAAGAAATTGATTGCTTATATATTGAAATCATAAATGAGTATGCGATTAATTTTAATGAGTTTAAATATCGAGCGATTGAAAGCGGCTAACTAAATTTGAAATTATTTCAATTAATGTTGGCGTGAACCAAACGACGCCGCATTTAGCAATTTTATCTTTTGCGTCGAATATCAAAAAATACGATTGACATATATTTATCATCGCAAAAATTAAAATCTAGATTAATTTTTATTTTAACAAATGAGTTTATAAATATCTATTTATATCTGGCCCTAGCTTTGGGATTCACAACCCCAAATTCCTATTCATAGCCGCACAACCGACTTTTCCGTCATCCGTCTCTCTCTTGTCTCCCGCTCTCTAACCGTCTCTCGTTTGGCTGGGCGGTCGCTCTCTCTTACTCCTCCCGACTCGTTTGATTCAAGGAGCCGAAAGTAACTCTCTCTCGTCAGTCTCTCGTCCTCCTCTCATCCCTCTCTCATCCTTCTCTCATCCGTCTCTCTCTCTTTCACCCCCTTCCGCTTTGTTGCTGCCCAAAGAATAGAGAAGGGAGATGTCGTGAAGGAATTTTCGTCTTTCCTCCCACCCCGTTTCTTGCACTTTTGCTTGTCTAAATCTCGTAAATTAGCCTACCTATAGGATTTAATAAATCCGAATTTAACCATGGCAAAGCGGCTTTAGAGGATTGCACAGCCGTGGATTTAACATGTCCAAAAACACCTTTGGCTGAATTTAAGTTAATTTCGCTTACTCTTGCTCAAATCCTGCCCAAACCGCTCTAAACCTGTTCATAATCCGCTGGTACTGCAGCGTGTACTGTTGCACGACACTATAACAATGTTACTGTAGCACGACATTATAGTAATGTATTGTAGCACCGAAAATTTTTTTCTTCTTCTTTTTCTTGGCCCTTTCTTATTTTCTATAGTACTCGAACCTCTCCTCTGACATCCCCTCTTAGCAACCGAGAGAAACTCATGCAGGTTAAACACTGCCTTCCTTCTGCTCGTATAAATGAGGGGCAACTATCAGACAGTTCCTCTCGACAATCTCTTTTTTAGAAAAAAAGCATCATCGACTCGTTCTAATATCTCTGCTATTCTATATCCCCTCTTTGATTGAGTCAAATTCTCTTTTCAACAACCCTATTGTATATCTCTCTCGATTTTGGCATTTTCCTTATTCAACCCACATAATCAACTTCGATAATCTCGTATTCAATTCTTTTTCTTTAACTCATGTATTATTATTGTTGTTGGTGAATGTGTGGAAATACTTGGATGTATAAAAAGAAATTTGTATGTATATGTGTGTATTTTTTATGCAGATTTGAAGGCCTCGTCACTCTCATCATGAGTGGCGGCAGTAGATGTTTTAAAACATCAATATTCGTCAGGGTGTGATGGGTAGGCTAAAGATAGATCTACATGTTGAAATCTATTGAAATTTAGACTTAAAAAAAGGAAGAATCAAGATTTATCTAAAAAAAATCAATCACATCAAAAAAATAATCTAAAATGAAATTTAAAGAAGTTATATATATATATATATATATATATATATATATATATATATATATATATATATATATATATATATATATATATATATATATATATATATATATATTGTGTGTGTATATATATATATTTATTTATTTTTATGCTGATTAAAGCAGATTGAATTGAGTCGAGATTAAAATCTTAAAATACTTCTTAAATTCATCGTGAAGACGTGGCCAAAAAAGCTTTTTTGAGCCTGAGGATGATCTTTGGAATACCGTCAATCTGAAATTTTATCCAAAATCATATTTGCAAATAAAATTCAAGCTAAACAAATAGCGTTACCTAAGCTGGCTAAAATAAATTGATATCCAATTGAATTTTGAATTATAAATGAGAATGAATTTGAAATGAATTTAAATATTATATTTCAAAAAAAAAGGATGAATTGAACTCAAATATATTTACAAACTTGAAGTGAATCGAATATTTTTGCAATAAACATAAATTTAGCACTTCAATATCTCATTTTAATTAATTTAGAAGAAGATCTGATTGAATATCCAATAAGAGCATAGAAGATTTTCTTGAAATTGGAATATAGTTTTCAAATTATAATTCACTCCAAATGAATTAGAGAAAATTAAAGAATCCACAAGAGATTTTTAATGAGATTGAATGATTATTAATAAGCATAATCAATAAATTCTTGGAAAATATTTGAAGCATATTATTCGTCTTATTAAATACTCAAATTGGATCAAGGAAAAATTGAATAGAGTTTGTGATAAGTTTGAGAATTATCAATAGATATAAATAAGAGTCTATTGAACACCCAAAGATTATTCAATTTTGAGTAAAAAAAAAGTAATTAAATGTTATTCGAAGGGATCTAATAAGATATTAGAATAATTTAAAATGTCTTCATTGCCACCGAATCTGTAACTTTTCGTACAAACATATATGTGATACTAAATTAAATTCTACACGAGTAATGGAGCTTCCTTCAATCCAAAAATAAATAAAAAAATTATTATAATTATGATTTTCAAAATTAATGATTCTATTAATTAGATGAAATTATTTAAGTTATAAATATCTATATGTGTTCGGGTATAGAGATTTAAAGTGCAAATTTTAATGTTTAAAAAGATTATGCGGGCTAAGTTGATATTAAATAAATTTAAAATTAATCTCATAATTTAGAAATAAAATTACCTAAATCACAAATTCTCTTATGACACACTTATAGTACCAAACTTGGTGTTTGAAGATATGTTGGTTTAAAAAAGGAGAAGAATGATGAAATCAATTCAATCATTTATATATTTATATGCATGAAAGCTAATGAATATCTCCATATGCTAATTCAAACCAATGAAAGAGATAAATATTCAACTCCATAGAATATGATCATGGTAGACCTAATCCTCAATGTGTGAAATAGTGTTGATAGGGTCTACAAATTGATTAATTTCTAAATGAACTTAAATTATATTAGATTATAAGACCCAATCTCTATATTTGCAATAGAGTTGATAAGGTCTGTTATGATATCAATTTCCTGAAGAATTTAAATTACACATAAGTCATAGACTCGATCCACTATTAGCAAATAAGTGTAATTGACAAGGTCTACCTCGATGATGGCCGCATTACTTAAAAAATCTCAATTGGAGGGGATATTATCATCAAAAGATACTTGAGCTCTAAATTAATTTATCATAAAACTAAGTTTTAACTAAGTAAATATCTAAACTAAATGAAATCTATTATTTTAATATTTAAAGTAAATAATTCATCCACCCATCCACCATCGTTTGCTGGGGATGACAGAATAAGAAAATTTTAGCTCACAAAAGAGTTAATATCAAGTCAAATAAATCACTATATTCAAACTCAAATAATCTTATGCTAGTAAAGACGTGACGCATATCCTCTGTCTACATGATTTCGCCAATAAGCTCCACATATGATGCAGTTATGACCAGAGTCCTTTGATCATGTGGTTGTCATCAAATGACACTATTATATTATGATCATGATTGTAGCCCGTATGTTCCCCAATGGCTCAACCCTTTGAGTTATGAATCATAGGGTATATTTGATAGGTACAAAGCCTTTTTTGTTAGCTAAAGTGGACTTAAGGTTGTCTCCTTAGACAAACACCACCCCAAGTCTACAAAGATTACTTGGACGATGCACCCCATGGCTGCTAATAAGGATCCTTCGATCAGGTTGGGTCGACTACCTCCTCTATGTAGACTAGGGATCACAACAGCCCGAGATGGCGGAACCATGAGATCTAGATCGGACACGTCATGATTCCACCAACCATATGCTTTAAGTTAAATAATTATAAATTTTATAAATTCTAAACTCCAAAATTTAAACTTTACATACATATACGCCATATTTATATCTAACGCCTAAATTAATCGAAAGTTCTCTCGATTGGGAGGGGTAATTAACTATAGGTGTGCTTGTGAAACTGGAACCAGATCTAAAGTCCTCATAAAATGAGGATGAAATCTCTGGGTAATGTCTTATCTACTATTTCATATACCTTCTGAAAGTTTGACCTACATTTAAATTAAACTCTCTTCATCGAGAGGTCGATGGTGAATTTTTGGAGTCCAAAGATTTCTAGCAACTCCGCTGGGGAATGATTTCTCTTTCTATCTTTGACTAGTCAAAGCTATATAGCGGTGTATAACAAAATTTAAAAATCAATTACCAATGAAACTAAATTTAAGCCAATCATATCTTTATGACTAATTTGCTTGTTCTCTATATCAATGATCTTCAAAGCACACTGTTCATCATACAGCTAGGTTGTGGAGCTAACATCCGTCTAGCTAATACTGTAATCATTACTGGAGATGCTTGAGCTACCATCCAATTTGGTAGTGTGGACTCCCCAACCATCGCCATTGCAAACAAATCTCCACCTGAAACACGATATTGTACATACCAATCTGTGGGGAGGAGAACAATTGGAATGACTACTACTATTAAGGTTCCTCAAAAGAAAGCCTTTGTATTCAAAAGATTAGGTCATTCTGAAGTACCAATCATGAAAAGAACCATCACTTGGCAGAAAGTTTCAGTCATGCCTGTGAATGCGACCACTCTGCCAATTGAACCTTTCGCATTAAGAAGGGATGATGCTGAAGCTTCCTCATATGGAGGAAAACTAACTCAAAGGCAAAGAAGGAGAATAAATGTTGAACTGTGAGCTCGGTAATTACTACCCGAATCACTATCCATGCGACCAGACTTGATGCTAGAAATGAGTGTTCCCACACACAATAAGTTTAAAAATCTGAAATGAGTGAAAATGAATAGCTCTACTGGCGATGTTAAGTAGCCTTTTTGGGCCCAACACCAGTTAGCTCAAACCTTATAGAAGAAACAACATGAAATTTTATCCGCTTAAGTATATTTAGTCCTGAAGGTTGTCAAGAAAAAAATCTTATGAAGAAGAGGATCAAACACCAATTATGTTACATATTGCTAAAAATCTTTACAAAAGCTACCATCGCTGGATAGTAAGAACTCAAGATCATCCTAAATAAGTTTTTTTGCATGGTGAGCATTGGGGCGTGACACGGACGCATGTCGGGAATCCATACGAAGGTCCCAAAAAAGGAAAATAAATATGGAGGTCGAAGCCTCGAGAAGAAGTAGCAACACAAAAGCTTCTTCATATGGAAACAAGCTAACCCAGAGATAGCGAATAAAGAGAAATGACAAATTGCATGCTCAACAGCCATTGTTCAAGCAAAAATTTGTACAACTAGCTATGAAACCAGAAGCGAGTGTTACAACCCATAACATGTTTGATAGCCTAAGATGGGTAAAGCGGAACAACTCTATTGGTCAAATCAAATAGTCCTTCTAGACCGGACAACATTAGGTTCTAGCTTTTTCAGTGAGAAAACCTAAAATTATATATGCAAGAGTGCATCGGGTCCTCAAAGTTTCTAAGAAGAAATGACTGATAAAAAAAATATGAAGGTCCTATCATCACAGAGGCTAGAGTTGCTCCTCCAAGGAGACCTCCTCCTACAACCTTGATGAGATGTTAACCAATTCAAGTCTCGCACGATAAGCATCGAGGTGTGACACTTGGACAATGGGTCAAAGAATTCACCGTCAAATGGTACTGGCAAAAAGATAAACAAATTTGGTGGCAAAAGCCTCGAAGTGAAACTGTCTTACAAAAAGACAACAACGTGACATCTAGACTATACTCCCAAAGATCTGCCTTAAATAAAACTTGACAAGAATGTGTACCTAAGAAAAGGGTCATATGTGATGAGATTTCTGACGGTCGACACCTTGAAAAGTCATCTAAGGGATCTTGTCGCCAACCAACTCTATATCTTCGAGAGGAGGTCAACTTCGATCGCAGTCCTTTGATTGAAGAAATACATATTCCACACTCCAAGCCAGAAGTTTATTGGAGGTGTCGATCAAAGATCCACATCCAAGAGGAAGAAGTTGATGTAAAAGGATACTCCTTTAAAATAGTACAAAGAATATCGAAAGGCTTTCGATAGTATCAAGAAGTATCTATTGAATCTGCCCATTCTCGCATCACCAATCCCAAGAAGACCTCTCCTCTTATTACATTAGTCGAAGGCTAATAAGAGTATAAATGCAATAATCTCCAATTGAGAAGCATTGTTTGGCTCTGATTTTTATTGTCCAAAAGCTTCATCATTACATGATATCTCATAAAATTACTCTCATCTCAGTTTTGATCTACGAAGCTCTTGATGATAAGACCAGCGTTGACAGGTCACTTGGCACGATGAGATGTTCTTCTGCTACAATTTGACATCACATATGTTTTCCAGAAAGTGGTGAAGGGGCAAATTATAGCAAACTTCTTTACCACACCACCTGCAAGACTCTCACAAAATCCACTCCTTATGTGCTAGTATTAGGGGCTAAAATAGTTCTACCACTTGAGGTTGAACTATCTTCGCTCTGAGTAGCCATCCAATCTTACTCAGATGAGAATATATGTCTATGGATGGGAAAAGCTTGATGCGCTTGACGAAGTTAGGCTCAAATCTTAGCAAAATTTAAAAGTCTACCAAGCAAGGATGTCCAAAGCATTCAATCATACAGTGCGTCCTTGAACTTTTCAAGAAGGAGAATTGGTCTTGGTGTTGAGAATACTAATTATTTCTCACCATCATTACACGTGTAAGTTTTGCTTGGAAATTCTCTCGTAATACAAGAATGTATTTCTGAAATAAAGCAAACATCCCCCTATCAGAGAGGGGGTATTTTTTGAATTTTATAGTAAAATGTTAAGGGTTTCCCTTGTAAGACATGGGCCTCCTTTTGTATTTGGGTTGACATTGCGCCTACGGCTGAGATCCTTATATACATGTTCAAATTATTTATTCAAATTCACAAATTTTAAAGTTTTACTGACCAAAAAGAGAAATTTTCAAGTCTATAAACATCAATAAATCAAGTTGAAAATACATCTTCCATCCATATATCAAATCTAGGGCTTGAGTGAGTGTATAAGGTCAGACTCAACACGCTCAAATATAGTCGAGTCACTGATAGGTCTGCTTACTCAATACGCCACAAAGGTCGTAGGAAGAGATCCCCCATCTCATTAGCTCAATGATAAAATCCTCCAACAATTGCTCAAGTTCAAGACTTAAGTGGGTGCATAAGTGGTCAACACGCCGAGAATATGGTAAGTCACGATAGGTTTGCTTACTCAATACGCTACAAAGGCTGCAGTAAGGGATCCTCCTACTACGTTAGTTCAAAGACGAGAGCATCCAAATATCTAATTCCCTCCTACTTGGTGAGTTTAAGTGGCCTATATTGGGAGATCATCTCTAATGATCGTACGGTCTTTTTTCAAAATCTAATAAAAAGATCCTCACTCTAGAAGGCACTAAGCCGAGTTTGGTATCAATATCAAATGAGAAATGTTAACTCATCTATTAAAGCAGAAAATAAAAATTGAAGGAAACTCTTCTTCAGTAAGTTCAACCAAGTAGAAAGAAAAGGACCAAGAAGT
This sequence comes from Cymbidium sinense, assembly GCA_021442155.1. Classification (NCBI taxonomy): domain Eukaryota; kingdom Viridiplantae; phylum Streptophyta; class Magnoliopsida; order Asparagales; family Orchidaceae; genus Cymbidium; species Cymbidium sinense. Next base: position 171,939,650 of record CM038218.1, on the reverse strand, counting down.
ATCCCAATGTTTGTACAAAGCTAAAGGTTGAACTAAGGGAGTCATGTCATCAATATATCCATTACACATAAAGCATAGGACTGATGACTCTTCACCATTGACCCAATACAAGCTTTGAGGGCTAGGTCACCAGTAGACATCCTTCTATAAGCCCACGAAAGTAGAAAGTTATGGTAGAAGGTAATTTCATATCACTTGACAAGTCTTTAAGACAATTCAAAAAATTCCTTCTCCAAATTTGTCAAGGCATAAATCCAGGATAGAAGAAAATATGAACTATAAAACTTCAAGATTGAATCTTCAACAAGTCCGTCAAAGCACAAAGCATAGGACTGATGATGTTCTCATCTCGCCAACAAGTCATCAACTCCATTAAGTCCACTAAGGTACGAAGCCAAGATAGGAGAAAAATATAAATTTCAAATTTTGAGATTAAATCTTCAATAAGTCTTACACAAAGCATAGGACCAAAGGCATTCTTATGTCAGTAAAAAGTCATCAACTCCGGTAAGTCCACCCAAGGCACAAAGCCAGGACAGGAGAAAAATATAAACTTCAAACTCTCAAGAGGAAGTCTTCAACAAGTCTGAAAGCACAAAACATAGAACTAAATATATTCTAAATTCTCTTAACAGTTACTACAAAGCTTTCTGTTAGACATAGAGCATTTTTATATATTTATCTAAGTTGACATTGTGTTTTAAAAAGAAATCCTTAGATAAATATATTGATGGTCAGAATGAGCTGCATTTATTTATATTAAAGATGTTCAAACTCTGTGATACTGTTAGCTTAATGAGCCTCATGTTCAATCCGATCAATTTTGATGATAACAAATGAATGCTTAAATGTTCTAATGAATATTTTTATGTATTTCAAATATATCAATTGCTAATTACATATCCAATATATCTCATAATATGTTTGAGAAAATTGCAAGAGGAGAATAATGAAAGATAGATCAAATTGGATAATGTGAAGCTCTAAATATAATATTTTAGGTTATATGCATTTATTTATTGGCATGAATCAATTTTCTCACAACTTAACATATTATTTTAATGAGGTTAATTTATATAAATCTCTATCTAATTAACATTCAATTATATGTTTCATACATAGTATTTAAATTATCAAAATAATAAATAATAATGACTATTAAGTGTAATTATTTTTTAATATAATAAAATATTTTAATTTAATTTGATGGTTATATGATAACTAACATATGTATGATTATATATAAATTATATCATAATATTTAAATGTCACATGTCAAAATTAACAAAATATATGAAATTTTGTATTTTAGAAAGTCATTTTATAATCAAGGAATTTATATCGATTTCATCTCCAATAGATTCTTTGGATTTTTTCCTTTAATTTTGATGATATCACATGACCCGCGTTTGATTAAAATTAAATTTATTATGACTTTTCAAATATTAGTTGATTTTAATAATGAATGTATGCTACATGCTTTGAATATATTAAGAATATATTTGATTATTTTTTACACTTATGTGAATAAATTTGAATTTGCTTTAATTTAATATTTATTTAATATAAACTATATTTTTATGAATATTAAATTATCACATGATAACATGAGGTTATAATAATATATATTTTGAAATAATTCAAAATGACCTTCTTTTACTATAAATAACTCATTCTCTTCATGAAAGTATTTCTCATTCAAAATTCAAAATCCCTCCAGCAAATCTAAGAGAAAATTTCTTAGATTTTCCTTCCAAGTGTTCTCCAAATATTGCAAAATCAAATCCTTGGTTTGGAAGCTTCAACATCTTCAACTAAGCAAGCTTTCTCAAATTACTTGAGTTTGTTTTCTTGATCTGAATCCATTTTAATTGTTCATTCTATTTTCACCATCTATTTGTTCTTTTCAATTTATATTTTTTTTGGTGGATTAGTCTTTGGATATTATTTTTCACATCAAAGTTTCTCAATCATCGTTTTGTGAAAAACTCTTGTGATAGTTTGTATGATCTATTTCAACTTATTGAAAATTTTAACTTCCTACAAATTTTTTTTGATTTCTTGAAATATTTCTTCATTAATCTCATTTTGAAAGATCATTTATTCTTAGATCTATTTTAGAAGTATATAAAATTATTATGCTAAAATTATTTTCATATTTGTTAGATCTCTTTTTTAATTAAAAACTAGCCTACTTAGATCTATCATATACTCATTTTATTTAAGTATTTTGTGATCATTAGCTTTAATTGAAAGAATATTTTTAGTTTAAATAAAACAAATTATTCTTTGCTGAAATATATTTTATTGTGCAAAAGAATATTGTGAATTTATTTTGAAATAATTTTTATATTAGTTTATAAATTATAATAACATAAACATCTTAGTAAGATCACTTTAAGATATTTATTTTATTATTTCTTATCAATATTAAGTGAACATTTTATCTTGCCAAAATTTTTTAAGTGATCATTTGTAAGTTGTGAGATCATTTTTTGAATTGGATAGCTTGGTATATTTGTGAGAGATTTATTTTATTAAAACTTATTATTTTGTATTTTTTTTGTGCTTTGTAAAATTTATATTGGGGTTGTACTTCTTTGTAGAGAACATATTGTAGGGGTTGTACTCACCTGTTATAGGAATACTATTTGTAAGCTATTTTTGCATTTAGTGGATTCTAGCCGGGGTGTGGCATGTAGGTAGATTTTGGAGTTTGTAGAACCAGTAAAATTGTATGCCTATTGTCTCTCTTTACTTTCTTATACTTTTATTTTTTGTTGCATTAAGAATTGTATCTTGTCATTATAAAATCAAAATTAATTTTCTATTAAAACTTAAAATTTAAGATTTAAGTTTTAAAATTTTAATATCACTTCACCACTGGTGCTATAGTGACTCAGATACATTTGAGCTAATCTATAATCCCCTATTAGATAGAATTTTTTATGATCAATTGTTCAATCCTCTTATGTGAAAGGGATCTTCTTGTATATATATTGACATGCTTTATCGATATCCAATATATATAATAGTTATTATTAAAGTTGACTTATAAAGAACAAAAAGAATCTATTTTTATACATAAAAAAGACATCTCTAAATATCAAAAGTTTATCTCCCAGATTTATCAAATTAGAGAGTTAGAAGAACTCCCAATTTGAAGCTTCAATTAAGTTGGAAAAATATCAACCTCTACATCCTAAAGTCAGACATGGATGAGTTCTAAAATCAACTCAACAAGAAAATGGTTGAGTTCGATGCTCTCCTCACTCAACAACGAGAAAAGGTCACACTAAAGAGCCCTGGTAAGAAGTCAATGACCAAACCACCAAGCCACCATAGCTTAAGTCGAAGATTCGAGTAGGTTCTAAAGGTCAAACTCAACAAGCCCACAAATGGCCGAGTCACTGATGCTCTCCTCACTCAACAAGCCATAAAAAAATGCTGTAGTGAAAGAGCCCCTATTTGTCAGTCCAAAGATGATAACTGTTCAATCTTAAACCAAATTTAACTTAGTGATTACAAGCAGGTAGAATCCAAGAGATCTTTCACTTGATCAATACCAAGACAATGAGAAATAACTCAATTTAGGCGGTCTCATTAATTTCTAATATTATCTACAAGGTGACATCCTAATCTATATTTAAACGATCCGTTCAAGAATAAAGCATAGATCAAATCCAATCTTCTTATCAAGTCTACCAAAGTAGAAAGCACAGGACTGAAGAAATAATTCGATAGTTCGTAAGAAGCCAATGGCTATATTAAAAGAATTATGTGGTCATTCAATTTGTTAAAGCACATATTGGTAAACTAATAACTCAATAATATAGACCTAATATGAGCCAGAAGGTTGGGTCATCTATATGCACCTTTCAATGAGTCCATCAAAATTACAAGCACAGGACTGAAGACATACATACACTTCCTAACAAATCAATATGGACAAATCAGGTCAATCATTCTTCAAGTCTTACAACTAGGACAGAAGAAATCTCAAATCTCAAAGTAAATAAACCAACTTCTCCATCCAACCCGATCAAGCATGAAGCTAGGGTCAAAGAAAATCCAAATCTATAAAGACACAAAATCAAAAGACCTTTAGCAAACCCATCAAAATAGAGAGCAGATGGTCGAAGAAGATCTTTAGTGAGCCATTGAAGTCGAAGTATTTCATGGTCGACACGAAGGGTCAACTAGTTTTCAATAAATATGACTCTCTTCATGTGGGAATCACATTTATTGGGAGGCATTTGTTGACCTCCATGTATCTATATAAGTCTCGAATTCTCAAATTAGGATTTTGATGCAACATCTAATTGGAGCTAAAATTCACTATGTATCACCGATTTGGTCAAAATGACATCCGATCAATGAATGGACTTCTCCATTGCATTTAGAACTTGCTTCCATAGGGAACTAAAAAATTCAGCATAAAATAAACCCTACTTTACTTCTCCATGTAAAGTAAGAAAAATATCTTTGGTATAGAAGTAGACCCATCTGTCTTAGGAGCCCTTATTTGGTGATTAGGTCCATTGTAGGGTGGTGTCCCCTTCTCCTGAGATGATACATCATACCTCAATGCTACACCCAATCACTTCAATAATTGCTCCATAAGATCTGCATGGTGTCCCTATGGTTCTAAATTTAAAAACCATAGTTACCTATGAGTCTCTAAGCTAGGGATTGGTGTTCTCCTTATTACTAAAAGTGACTTAGTACTTGGAAGGTCTTAGCACCTAAATGAATCCTAAGTCTAAGAAGGAGGTAGTCAACCTCACTCCAAAAGTGAGATTAACAAGTTTCATCAAATCCTCACATTTGTGTCTCTTATTATAAACACTATTATGATCTCGGACATGACCTAGAAGCTTTTATTTTTTTTCTTTCAATTTCTAAACTCTTCAACAATGAATGAGTCTCCAATACCTTAGCTTGTGCTAGTTTACACCTTGTGATGTGGAAAGATAACAATAAAGATAAAATGCAACTTTTCTTTTTAATATTATACTCCAACCTATTTGAATATTTTTCAAACCATTTAGCATTAAATCTCCATGCAACAATTCTTATCGTTATTTGAGAAAAATTAAAATTTTTAAGCTAATAAGGTTCCTCCGTCAAATATGCTCTTCGTACTTATTCCCTATCACTAATATCATAACTCCAAATTGAAGGTTGAAGACCAAGGTCAGCCTACTCTTTTTCATTATCCAACTCTACTCATTATTTTTTCTTTAAGAAATGATCCATTTACTAAACTCTTAAAATGAGGAAAGACTTGTTGTTATATTTAAGAAATCTTTTATAATCTCATAACTCAATGCCAACTGAAAAATAAATACAAATTAATATGAAAATAAATATAAATAAAATCACACTTTCGACCTTTTTTTAACACTACCATTGCTGATCCCAAGTCCGGATGTGAAAAGTGGAGGGTTGCGTTAGGTAGTCGATGATAAAACTTGTGAAATAATCATAACATGAATCCTTTAAATCATTGTGTTAATGCTAGGGTGTCCCTAGAATGGCTCTTATTGTATAATAATAAGTGAAATATCTAAATATTAAAAAAAAGTTAGATAATTAGGTTAGGATCTTGGAATATAGGTATTCTACAGTAAATTAATGGAATTAATAGATATTATGGTTCATAGAAAGATAAATATTTTATGTATTCAAGAAACTAAATGGGTTGGGGAGAAAGCCAGGAGATTGATAGTTTAGGTTTTAAACTTTGGTATTCAGTAAAAGTCAAATTAAAAATTGTAGATGTGATTATAGATAAAAATTTAAAGGATAATGTTATAAACATTAATAGATGTGGAGATAGAATTATAGCTTTAAAGATTATTGTTGATACTAAGATTATCAATGTTATAAGTCTATACTCCTCAAGTAGGTTTGGAGGTAAGCAAAAGAAAAATTTTGAATGAATTAGAGGGACTAATACAAAAGATACCTTGAAGAAAAGTATTTATTGGAGGAGATTTAAATGGACATGTTGGTAGAGTGGTAGAAGATTTTAAAAGTATTCATGGTGATTATGGATTTGGAGTGACTAATAAAGAATGTAGGACTATATTAGATTTTGCTTTAGCTTATGATTTTGTAGTTGTTAACACTTTATTTAAGAAAGAGATGAACATATTATTACTTATAAAAAATGAATCTAGTAAAAATTGATTATTTCGATAAAAAAAAAATAGATAGATTTAAAAAGGTCATTCAAGTGAAAATCTAAGTACCAACATCGATTAGTAGTTTTAGATTTTAAGATGAAAGGTTGTAAGAGAAAAATTAAACCAAGTTATTATCCTAGAATTAGATGAGGACACTTAAAGAACACAAATAAAAATATTTTTAAAAGCTATAAGAGATTAGAATTTGGGATGTTCATGAGGAAGCTAACATTATGTGGGAAAAAAATAACAAGTGAAATTAAGCAAGTTGCTAAAATGTGCTTGGAGAATTAAAAGAAAAGCTTCTTTTAATAAGAATAGTTGGTGGTGGAGTCGAGTGTGCAAGAAAAGATAAAAAATAGAAATATTATAAAACTTGGTTTAGATGTAAAACTTGAGAATTGGGAAAGATATAAAGTGACGTAGAGATTTTTAAGAAAATAATATATGATGCAAAAATTTAGCTTTTAGTGATTTATACAATAGATTAGATACTAAAGAAGGTGAAAGATGTATGTATAAGTTAATAACCAAAGAGATAGGAGAAGTAAAGACATAGTTCAAGTGAGGTGTAAGGATGAAAATAATAAAAACTTTTAGAAAAGGATATTGAAAATAGGTGGATGGGGTATTTTGATAAACTTTTCAATGAAGGATAAAAGTATGATTGATTTTAGCAACCTTAATACCTAAATAAAATAGAATTTTATTTTTTATCTTATTAGTAAATCGAAGTTAGTGAAGCTTTAAAGAAAATGAAATGTGGAAAAGCGGTAGATGATAATATTCCAATAGAAGTGTGAAAATGTTTAGGAGATTAAGGAATTTCTTGGCTTACAAATCTTTTTAATGTCATTTTAAAGACTAAAAGATCGATGAGTGAAGAAAGAGTTTGTTGGTTCTATATTTAAGAATAAAGTGATGCACGAGTGTGCAAATTATAGAATTAAGTTAATGTGTCATACATTAAAATTATGGGAGAAAGTAATTGAGCATAGTTTATGATGTGATACAAAAATTTCTCACAATGATTTGGTTTCATGCGGTAGATCTATGGATGCTATACATTTGTTAAGGGGTTTGATGGAGCGCAGAGAAAGTAAGGAGGATCTACATATGATATTTATTGATTTAGAAAGCTTATGATAAAGTTTCAAGATGTTCTTTGGAGAGTTCTAGAATAGAAATGAGTTAATATTGGTTATATTCAAGTCATTAAGGATATGTATACTAGAGTTGTTACTTGTGTCCAAGGAGATTGACAAAATATTTTCCTATTTGGTTGGATTACATCAAGGATGTTTAAGCCCTTATCTTTTTTACTTTAGTATGGATGTTCTTACTAGCATTTACAAGAAGATGTACCTTGGTGTATGCTTTTCGATGACATTCTTCTTGTTGATAAGACTTGAATTATGGAGGTCAACTCTAGAGTCAAGGATTTAAATAAAACTAAATATATAGTGTAATTTTAGTTGTAGAAGTTCTATGGTAGTGTTGTGACATTAAGGGAACAAGTCATTAATAAGAGTTCATTTAATGGCTATTATTCAAAATGATGGTGAAATAGATGGTGTATTAGTAGAATTCAAGTTGGATGGTTGAAGTGGAGAATGCATACTTATGTGATAGATAAAGCATAAGACTTAAATTAAGATTTGAAGAATGAGAGATGCTTAGGTGGATGAGTGGCTTTACTCTTAGAGATAGAATGCAAAATGAGTATATTCGAAAAAAGTTGGAGTAGCTCATGGTAGATAAGATTAGGGAGAGTGCCTTAGATGGTTTGGCCACATAAAACATCGGTCATCCATGACGATTAGGAAGTAGATGCATTAGATTTGTTTTATGTTAAGAAAGGTAAAGGTAGACCTAAAGACTTGGTTAAGATGTATAAAAATGATCTTAGTATACTTGATTTAAATGAGAATTTGACACATAATAGGACACAATGGAGACGAAGGATTCATGTAATCGACCAATGGGATTAAGGCTTGTTGTTGTTGTTGTTGTTGACCTTTTTTTAAAACAAAATACACAAATCATTATATTTTTTTAACAGACACATCGCCTTTTTTTCTTTAAAACAAAGGCATGCCATTAATTATTTTCAAAACAAAGGTACATTGTCAATCTTTTAAAATAAAACAAAAAATAATAATTTTTTTAAAACAAAGGCACACCTTCAATTATTTTTTAAACAAAAATATGTTATACATTATTTCTAAAATAAAGGCACATTGTCAGTCTTTATTTAAAATAAGAAAACTAATCACATACCTGTATTGATTGTCAAGAACTTTTCAATAAAAAATATTTTAACTACTTTAATTCTAAGAGATCTCCTTTTTACAAAGAACATCTAATATAAATAATTGAAGTAGGTTGATATTATTTATAGTACTAGTAAAGAGTAAGCAAACAATAAAATATCAATGAATTTAAATTATGCAATGAAGAAAAGATAAGTAACATGAAATTTAGTTGTCTTATAAGCAAAACTTTTTTTTCGTAGAGTTTGTGAAATGTTCTACCTGGCTATCTTTGCATCATTTCATGGATTATTATAACATAACCATTTTGAATTCATTGAGGTGCTGATGGCAGTCTATTGTCTCCTTATAAGTTGTTAGATTGTCATGCATTTGTTCAACTAGTTACCTAGCTGATACATGTGACCAAGCTGCTTGGTTGATGTCTTTGTTGCAAAAGTTTGAAGCTCAGCTAAGCCAAATATTGATGATAAAAACTTGTAGTAAACAATGGATAAGGAAGACTAACTAATGGATCTATTATCCTATTATTGAAAGCAAATGGGCTTGGTTGAGGACTTCATCTATTGCTTTGGTTTATCACTAGCGAAGCTTCATATTAGCAAGTAAGTGTGCGATTGACAAACTTTCTATGTTTTATAAGGATGATATGCATTGCTGATAGAAAGGGACGGTTTTAAACTTTATAGTTGTTAATAATTTATTTAAGAAAAGATATAAACATATTTTTACATAGAAAAATAGATTGTAAATATTATAAAGTAATTTTGAGTGAAAGTTTAAGTCTCGGCGTTATTTGTTAGTTTTAAATTTTAAGATGAAAAATAAATCAATTATTAGGATTAGATGAGAGTTGAATCTTAATAAAAATATTTTAAGAGTAAGTTATAAGAGCTTAGAATTTGGGATGTTCATAAAGAAGCTAATATTTTATTAAAAAAAGTAGTTAGTAAAATTAAATAAGTTGTTAAAAAATATATTGAAGAATCAAAAGAAAAAACTTCTTTTAAAATTTTACGTTAAATTTTCTTCAATTGGAATATTACAGTTGAATTATTTTGATTTGCCTGGCTATCTAGTTATGCGGTCAGCAACCATCTAACCTCAATAAATATTTTTATAATTAAGATAAAAGTAAAAGTTAAACAACACCAACAAAATTAATCCCTAACAAACCTGAAGCTATAACTCAGGCCTAAGGAACACGAACCCATTTTATGACAATCATAGTGAATTTAAAGAAGGAAATATTCTAAAGAGTTTAGGACTACGACTAGAATATTGGAAATGAAACTCCTAATTTACTTTATATAATCATTCCCCACAAATATATATATACAGCAAGCATATATTACAATTTAAAATATTAAATAAAAATATTAATTTTAAATAGTGCTATTTATTTTATTATATACGTAGTTTCAACAAATTAAAAGATTAGATAGGTTTTGAGCTCACTTTCCTGGCTTCCTCTTAGTGGAGTCGTCTGGGGCAAATTAGGCTTCTGGAGCGAACGGATCACAGCGCACTGGCAGCGGCGAAACACCTCAGCTGTCGTGTGGTCCCCTTGCCGTGGTTCTCATGCGGGGTGTGACAGAAGTGTCAAGTGAGTATTTTCTTTTTGTCTTCTAGAATATTAATTACAAAAATTAATATAACATGGCATTCTTTAAAAAAATAATATATATATATATATATATATATATATATATATATATATATATATATATATATATATAAATTAATATAAAACAAATATCTACTTTTACTAACATGCATGATGCCTACACTCGATTGAGGATGAAAATCATGAATTTGATATAAAAGAAAAAAAAAAAAGTAAGATAATATTATCAAGGAGATAAAAAATTTAAAATAGATATTATTTATTTCAAAATTAATAGATTAGATATTAAAAAAATTAAAATAGGCATAGTCCCCTATTAATTGGGTGACTTACTAGTTAGAGGATAGATTATGTCACGTAAGCGGCTACATTAGCTTAAGTTGGCAAGTGAAAATAATATTATTAAATTAGAATTTATAAATTTTAACTTTAAATCAATTAAAAATAAAATTTGAGTCAATTAGATAATATAATAAACTAATAATTATTGATACTCATCTTAAAATAAATTTATTAATTTTGATATATTTAATCTTTTTAAAAACTATTAATTTATTTTAGTCACATGTTAAAATTGTAATAATTTAATAATATTATATGCATTATATACATGTAATGGTTTATTTTAAATAATTTGTAAATTATTTAATTTTTAACAATTTATTTAAATTATTAATTAATACTTAAATTTTATACAAAATGAATTAATACATTTATATGAATGCACACAATACTATTAAATTATTAAAATTTAAATAAGTAACAACAACAACAAACCTTTATCCCATAGTGGGTTTATATCCCCCTTATTGTGTCCTATTATGTGTCAAATTCTCATTTAATTCAAGTATATTAAGGTTATTTTTTATACATCTTAACCAAGTCTTTTTAAGTCTACCTCTACCTTTCTTAACATAAGAAAATCTAATGTATCTACTCTCCTAAAAGTCATCAGTTTCGCTTTATGTGGCCAAACCATCTAAGGCAACTCTCTAATCTTATATGCCACTTAAATCAACTTTTCCAACATACTCATTTCAAATTTTATCTCTAGAGTAAAGCCACTCATCCACGAGCATCCTCATCTGTAACACTTAATTTAGTCTTATGCTTCTCTTTTATTGGCCAACATTCTACAAAGTCATTGCGGTCTTACCACCATCTTATAAAATTTTCCTTAAGTTTAAGTGAAACTTTTCTACACATGATAGGATGCATTCCTCCACTTCAACCATCCAACTTGAATTCTACTAATAATATCTCCATCTATTTCACCATCATTTTGAACAATAGAGCCTAAATATCAGATCGCTCACTCTTATTAATGACTTATTCACTAATGTCACAACTACCACTAGAACTTCTACAACTAAAATTACACTCCATATATTCATTTTAGATCTACTTAAACAAAATCTTTAGACTCTAAATGTTGACCTCCATAATTCAAGTTTCTCTTGGACTCCCTCTAGTCTTATCATAAGAAGAATGTCATCAAAAAAGCATACACCAAGGTACATCTTCCTGTATGCTAGTAAGAACATCCATAACTAAAGCAAAAAGATAAGAGCTTAAAATTTAATCCTTGATGTAATCCAATTGAAATAGGAAAATATTTTGTCAATCCTCTTATGTTTGGACACAAGTAACAGCTATAGTATACAAATCCTTAATGACTTGAATATAATCAATATTAACTCCTTTCTATTCTAGAACTCTCCAAAGAACAACTCTTGAAACTTTATCATAAGTTTTCTCTAATTCAATAAATATTATATATAGATCCTCCTTACTTTCTCTATACTTCTCCATCAAACCTCTTAACAAATGTATAGCATCCATAGTAGATCTACGGCATGAAACCAAAGCGATTATGAGAAACTTTTGTATCACATCATAACCTATGATCAATTACTTTCTCTCCATAATTTTAATGTATGACACATTAACTTAATTCTCTATAATTTGCACACTCTTGTGCATCACCTTTATTCTTAAATATAGGAACCAATAAACTCTTTCTCCACTCATCTGACATCTTTTTAGTCTTTAAAATAATATTAAAAAGATTTGTAAACTAAAAAATTCTTTGATCTCCTAAACATTTCTATACTTCTATTGAAATATCATCAGGTCCTACCCTTTTTTCACATTTCATTTTCTTTAAAGCTTCTCTAACATCATATTTACTAATACGACGATAAAAATAAAATTTTTTATTTTTGTTTAGGGTATTAAGATTGCTAAAATCAATCGTACTTTCAGATCCTTCATTGAAAAGTTTATCAAAATATATCAATTTTCAATATCCTTTTCTAAGTAAAAATTTATTATTTTCCTCCTTATACTCACTTGAACTAGGTCTTTACTTCTCCTATCTCTTTGGTTGGCTAACTTATACATACATTGTCCACCTTCTTTGGTATCTAATATATTGTATAAATCACTAAAATCTAAATATTTGACATCATATATTGCTTTCTTAGAATCTCTATCACTTTATATCTTTATTCTCTAAGTTTTACATCAACCAAGTTTTATACAATTTCTTATTTCTTATCTTTTTTTTGCATACTCAACTCAATTCTATTTTTTATTAAAAATATTTTCTTTTGATTCTCAAGCACATTTTTTACTTAATTTAAACTTTTTTTTTCTATAACATTAACTATGACATCCCAAATTCTAAGCTCTTGTAACTTTCTTAAAAAATTTTTATTTATGTTCTTTAAGTGTCATCTAATCTAGGACAATAATTTAATTTATTTTTCTCTTATAATTTTTTCATCTTAAAATCTAAAATAATTGATGTTGGTTTAAACTTTCACTGGAATGAGAATCTTTACAATCTAAGCGATATATTTTTTCTTATCATAAAATAATTGTGTTCTCTTATATCTATTTTTATAAGTAATAATATGTTATCTCAAAATAAAGTATTAAACTGAAATCATAAGCAAAATCTAATATAGTCCTGCCTTCTTGATAGTCCACAATTCATGATGAACTTTTAAAATTTTCTATACTATCTACATTAAATAAATCTCAGATAAATACTTTTTTCTTGAGATGTATCTTTAGTATTAATCCTCTAATTCATTCTAAGATTTTCTTTGAACTTACATACAAACCTGAGCATAATCATAACATTGATAATCTTAATATCAATAATAATCTTTTAAACATAATTCTATCTCCCTATTAATATTTATAATATTATCTTTTTTATCTATGTCATATACATTTAGTTCACCTGAATATCAAAATTTAAAACCTAAATTATCAATCTTCTATCTTCCTTTAGTTTAACACTAAAATATTTATACATGAACCATAATATATTAATTTTAATTTGTAAATATCATATTCCAAGATCTAACATAATTCTAATTTCATGGACTAATTTCTTTGCCCGCATCCATCCATAAAATTTAAATAACAAAGAATGAAAATTAATAGCTTATAAAAATTAAATCTATCAAAATTAATAAATTTATTTTGAGATAAGTGTATATAATTATTAGTTTATCAAATTAATTTAAATTTCACTTTTAATTAATTTAAATTTAAAATTTATAAACTCAAATTTATAATTTAATACCTTTACTTTTACTTGTCAATATAGAATTTTATACCAGTTGTCCAATAAATAGATGATTAAGTAAAATTTTTTATTTTAATATATTATTTATTAATTTGCAAATGAAAGATATCTTTTATATATATATATATATACTAATATATCCGAATATATATATATATATATTAATGGCAAGGGAAATAAATAAATAAAAGCAAGCCTTGGATGGAGAAATCCAAATCCGGATCCACGAAGCCGGGAAAGAATAAAGAATCTTCACTACTATACCTTTCCCCTTAATTGTAAAACCAAGAATTAATGAAAAATGTGACCGAAACATATCGATCGGGTGGAAAGGAAGAGAATCAAGTCATAGATGGAGAGAGAGAGAGAGAGAGAGAGAGATTCTGATCCAGGCGCGACTTCGCCTTCGGCGGAGGTTTGGACGACGGCGGAGGTGCTGACCTCAACAGCCATGCAGGCAACGGAAGAATTGCTAGCGGCGGCTTTTCGTTCCTTTTTGTGTCGTTCTGATGACTGTAGAAATTATCCGAGCAGTTGTGCAGATTTATAACTTCACCAGTGGAGGTGGAGGCGTCGGACGGCGAAGAGGATTCCTTCCCAGTATCTACGTATCCTTGGCCGGCGGTTAAATCGCAATTTGCAGAGTCTAAAGTTGCCGGCCCTGTGCTCTGCCATTCGCGCTCAGAAAGAGAGAGAGAGAGAGAGAGAGAGAGGTCTGGTTTTCCGTTGTGTGGCTGGCCCTTTGTGGCTTACGTGGTCATGATTATCGAAGTTGTTTTGTCATGACAAAATTGCCCCTCGCTGTCTTTTATTTTTTTTTTCTCAAAGAAATAGGCAGAAGAGAAGTAGTTTAAACTTAAAAGTTAGAACTAAAAACCTACGAGGTTCTACACTAATGCAAAGGAAACCTCTCGAAAGAAAGGGATATATATATACTTATATTTATTTATTTGTATTTATATATCAAATATTTAATTATATTAAAAATATTATTATCATTAATATATATATCATGTATATATTATACATATAAATAGTAAAATTTAAATATTAGATAAATAAATATAATATATATATATATATATATATATATATATATATATATATATATATATATATATATATATATATATATATATATATATATATATATATATATATATATATATATATATATATATATATATCTTAAATAAATATCCAAAAAAAAAAAACACTTCTGTTTTACAGTGCTTTTAAGTTGTTGCAATACAGCTGGCTGTACAACGTGATATCCTATTTTATTTCAAATTTGAAGATTCTTGCATATTCTCTACATTATAGATATATATATATATATATATATATATATATATATTCAAAATAATCTGAATTTTTGAGGATAAATTAAATTATAATAATTTTTTATTTCGATTATTAACTTGCTGTATGCGGCCGATAAAGTTTAATGATTCGCGTATAAGAATGTTTAGATCAAATTAAACTTAATAAAATTTGTCATGCTAGAACTTAAATTTATTGTATTCATATTAAAATAAAAATAATATATGAGCAACTAAATAATTTTAAATTATACTTATTTAATAATTTTTAATAAATTGAAAACTCATTATAATAACTATTGCTCTCAACTACCCTCTTTAATATTTTAAAATATGATAAGATTATGTGATTTTATTTTTAAAAATCAATCACTTAATTGAGAAGTCTTATTTTAAAATTTTAAAAGTAAGATTTCTTGGGAAGTATTGAATTTCTTAGACTTATATTTAAAATCGAATAAACTTTATAATTTTGTTGCCTTTATAATTAAATAAAAATAAGTACTAAGATATTTGTTTATCCTTTGTTGTAGAAGAAAATTCTTTAAATTATATTGCTGGAATTTTTGCATTTGAGCTGGATTCGAAGAAAACTTAGAGCACAAGTAAATAAAATAAAATGTACAAATAATACAAAATTTAACATGAAAAAAATTTGAAAATGAGAAAAAAAATCATAGAGCTATACTACACCAAGAAAAAAAATGAGAAGAATATTATAAATTATACTTCACTAAAACATCTTCATACTCTAGTCACTCTAGAGTACTCACTCTTCAGTTACACTCATAAGATAATGGAGAAAAGTTTTAATAAAAATGATAGAAAATTGCCTTAAGATAGATGACTCCAATTTGTTACGTAGTGGCATCACGACTATAACACCTGAGTTGGTGTCACTATCCTTCTTGCTCTTCTGCACTAGTTTAGCATCGTAGCGTTGCGTGATACAACAAGGTGCTAGTCTTATTGTCTCGTGACTTTGGGGCTCGAGTTCTAATGCCAAAATGCTGGCTTCACTATCTTCCTTCTACAATCTCATGAATCTTGCCATTGTGGCACTTGCTTTTCTGTCTCTAAAGCCAAGATCTTCAAATCATAGTATCTAGGTGTTACACACCATAAAAAAATTAACAAATGCTTCACCCTTGAACACCGAAGCATGAGGCAATTGCCCCACCTGTGACCCTCTTGCAAGCTCATTATCGAGCTCGACCGACGAAATTGAGGGCTGATTCAACAGTACACCCCGATTGATCGACACAATCATATACCACATAATAATAGAAGAGTCTCAAGTTAATAAGTGTTGAATTAAAATCAATATTAATAATTCAATCATACTCAAAGAACACATTTTTTGGGGATTTCATTATATTTAAGAACTTGTCAACTCAGCAGAGATATTTATCCTTGTAGTCCTAGTGGTAAAACATTACTTTATATACTTATGGAACTTATCCTACAAAAGAACTCGAAAAATTATCTAACAAAAAACTCAATGATTTAATCCCACAAAAAATTTGGGAAATTCTTCTCATAAATAATCATTTATTTTACTTAAATTAACCAATCTTCGAAGTTATAAATTTGACATGCAGATGATATAGATCAGAATAATAAATATATATATATATATATATATGCAGAGAGAGAGAGAGAGAGAGAGAGAGAGAGAGAGAATCCATGTATTAAAAAAAATTCCAAGAACATAAGGC
Source organism: Cymbidium sinense (assembly GCA_021442155.1). NCBI lineage: Eukaryota > Viridiplantae > Streptophyta > Magnoliopsida > Asparagales > Orchidaceae > Cymbidium > Cymbidium sinense. The sequence continues at coordinate 171,922,915 of CM038218.1, read as the reverse complement.
TTACTAAATAAAACTTTCTTTATAATAAATCAAAACTAAAATGTTGGATTAGCTTTGATCTTTTTTATCATTATTATACTTGTGAATATCTAGTAATTTCATTATATTATTTAATAATTTAGTTCTTTTTATTTAATAATTTAATATATTATCTAATAGTGATGCTGTTTTGAAAACATAGAAACTATAAAAAAAAAAAATTTAATAGCTCTTGTGGTTTTTTTTTTCGGGAATTCAAATCATTTACTATTTAAAATAACATTAAAATCAAATTAAAATCAAAATATATTATTTTAAGATTTATTTTTCCTGCATGACCATACGATAAACTAAACAAAAGTCAAATTAAAATAATCTATTTTAGAATTTTGGAAGATTTACGTACATATTTCACAATTCATATGTATTCACATATTTAACACCTAAAATGTATTATTTACATAGATATAATATTTTTTTTATACATGAAAAGTTGCATTTTATCTTTAAAAAATAATGATAGTGATATTTTTGACATCATAAGAGATATTTATGTATGTTTTGTAAATGTTAAAATTTGTATGTTAGATATGTAAATTTATAAGAATTGCATTTACAAGTAAACAAAGTTACTCTCATAATTTAGATTGAAGCTATTAGTTTTTTTTTTAATCATTAGATGATGAAATATCCATTTTCCTTTAACCTTTTTTTTTGTTTTTTTTTTTTTGCAAACATTAAATTATAAACAAATTCATAAGCAAATGATCTCATCAAACCCATGGAATTTTCAAAAATAATCTATAGCGATTTTATTTGTTATTATTTAAACTTTATTTCATATTCATTGCTATATTATTAATTTATAGAACATTGCTGTCCTTTTTTTTTTCAAATATAATCCTTATAAAGACCATTCAAAAGCAAAAAAATTAGAAAGTTCAAAACATGATTATTTATCTAAATCAAGACACTCTCGATATAATAAAAGTATTTTGTGAATGTTTTTTTTTAAAAAAATTGAAATAGTCGACATATCAAAAGTTAATATATAAAAGAAAATAATTTAAATATAATTTAGTTTAATTTTATACTATTTTTCATGTTCTGAAACACTGATTAGTATAGATGCAAGAAAATCCGGCGCTGAAAATTAAAAATAATTCAAATTAATATTTAATAGGTGAAACTGATGGAGTTCTATATGTATTAGCTACAATGCCGTTATAATCATCAACCTCAACCAAAAGAAATGCTATGGTCTTGAAGAAACAGCCTCCATTACTAAACTATATAGATATTTCCCTTTAATCGATTTTTTGCTGTAATAAGAAAAGGAAACCAAAGGCAACAAGTTAAAGATGAAGAGAGAGGTCGATGTCGAAGTCCATGCCGCCGTTCGCCTCCGGCAACACATCCACGGTCGCGGCGGCGGAAGCGGGAGGAGAGACAAACGAATACGTAGAGTAAGCAAAAGCCGGAAGAGGCGAAGAAGGGGAAGGTACTGGACCATAGAAATAGGCGTAAGCCATCGGCGGCTCGAACCATGTTGCAGGTGGAATTGGGATCGAAATGTGCTCGTGGCGGTGGACGGCGGTGATGCATTTGCCAGCACCGGCGGCAGATGATCGACGCGCGGCTGCTTGGCGCTCTTTCTTGTGGGCGTTTTGGTGGCCACCTAGGGCTTGAGAGGTGCAAAAGCTCTTGGAGCAATAAGCACATGGGTACATCCTTCGGGATGGCGGTGGCGACGGCGGCGGAGGAGTATGATTGCTTTCCAGCTTTGGTGGTTTTTCAAGCGAGGGCTGCTTCTGAGATTCAAAGCGCTCGGTTCTCTGCTCTGCCATTTCTGTTCAGAGAGATAGGAGCAGAAAGAGGAGGTGGAAGTGGTAACGGAAGTGGGCTTTGAGGGAAAGGGCAGATGCTCTTATGGCTTACGTGCTCATGACTGTCCTTTTTGTTTGAATTGGCGAAATTGCCCTGACGTATCTTCGTTGGTTCCGGGAGAGGAATGCTAGAATTAAGCGATTAGAAGTGGGCAAACTAGAACAGTTTAACTGATAGTTAGAACAACAAGAACGGTATTAATAAAAGTAGGGGCATTTAAATACATAATGCATAATTTTATATATTTGCATATCTTACAATGGGGCTATTTGATTATGTGAAAAGAAATGTTGTGAAAAAAATATAGTATAAAGTGGATCTAATGTATTTAGATTATTTCAAATTTATTTTGTTTAAAATTTTATAAATATATCAATTTATTTTTTTATTATTTGGTAAAATGAATATAATATAAAATATTTTTGAAGTCAAGAGTATTGGTGCCGAAAGTTAGCAATAGGGGTTTCGATTGGCGTGGGTGGCGATGCGACAATGGCTACATGGCGTAAGTAGCGGTGGCATTAGCTAACTCATTTGGTGGTCTGGTAGTGATTCGATGACAGATTATAGGTGAAGTGGCCGCTCTCACTTTATATTAATCAGTATATTTAGGAGAATTTTAGATACATTATAAATATCATTTTTAATATATTTCAAATACATTACAAATAACTTTTAATTTTACTTTACACCATATTAAACACTCCAAAAGTTAAAATCTCTATATTTGTTTAACTTATACTCAAAATACATCCAACAAAATAACCTCTCAAATAATACTTAACTTTTATTATCACATAAAATAGTAACATCAACTGTATTTTTTTTAGAGTGAAATGCATATTTTTAGATATAGAAAAAGTATTATTTTTATAAATATAGATTATATGATAGATATGTAAATGCATAAAATTATATGCTATGTATATAAATTTTTTTAAAAAGTATTAAAAATCAGGTGGGGCCACTACTGCGAGTAACCTTCTGCTTTGCTGTAGCTGGAAAAGGCAACTGCACCTGGGTCGTGCTGAGTTTTTTATTTCTAAAATTAATAAATGCTTTAGAGCTCACATAATATATATGTTAAAATTAAGAAAATCTGTATTATTTTAATATTACCTGAGAAATTTTTAAATCAATTATTATAATCTAATTTTGATCAAAACAGATCTGATGAATTGAGTTTTCTGTAAAAATTAATATAATATAAAGTTTGATTTATTAATTCTACATTATTGTAACTTAATAAATCTGATGGCCATCAAGTTTTTTATCTATATGCTGACTCAAACAAAATTCTCCTTAAGAAAGACTAATCGCATTGAGTACATTGGAAAAAGTTAAGAGTAGCACATTCAAACAAAATTGTAAAATTATCATTTTGGGGAAGTCACAATTTTCTCATGCATTTAGATTCATTGCTTAAAAAAATAGTTAAATAAAAATTTATCATTAAAAATTGATGAAAATTATTATTGAAAATGCACCAACTCACCCACCCATGATGTTAATAGCAATCTTTGTAACACCCCAATTTTGCCATTCTTAGCTTCCATCCTCTTGTTGCATGACAATCGCCACTATTATACAATGTCCCTACTTTTGCATTCTAATTTATAGAATTCTAATTAACCCAATATAATTCATTTATAATTGGGTAGATCATTTCATGAGAAGCCTACATACTAGAAGGTAACCTCAAAATAGTTGGTCGATAGCCACCCTTGTCGACTAGCTTGGCCTTACAAAGTGTTAGTCATCCTTGTTAGAACTAGCTTGATTGTAGAAAGTGTTATTCTTAGTTGTCTTAGTTGTTGATACACTCTCCTCACAAAAGATGTTTGGCTATCAAGAGAATAAGATTAGGATGGATACAATCTTATGAGATATTTTATGAATTTGTAATTAGATAAACACATAAGATGGTGGCTATCTTCTAGAAAATATTTTGTGAAGATGATTCCATTTTCTATTGAAAAATTATATGAAGCTTTCTATGATTAGAAATGGGGCTTTTTGATGTGTACTTCATGAAAAAAGACAATGGAATCATAAATAAAGCATAAATAAAATATTAAAAAATTTTCCTATAAAAATATTGCATTTGAGTTCTTGAGTTAGTAGAGAAAGAGATGATTGATTATCTTAATTTGAAACATTCATACAAAATTAAAATTATTATATCGGTAACATGCTATTTTATGATGAATATCTAAAGAGAAATTATTTGTCATTGCCTAGTCAAAATAATCTCCATTAAAATTTGGTATAAGTAATAATTGTGAGTCCTTAAACCTATCAAATATGTTAAATATGAGCATAAGTAACATTTAGATTAAAGAGTAAACCATCAAAAGCTAGTTGGTGATGAATGATGATAGTGATCATCAATCAATGATTAACATTATATGATGATGGGCTTAAGAAATGATAAATATTTGATAATGATGATATCATATCAAGTATTAACAAATAAGTAGGACATTTAATGAATTTTTGGCAATAATGATGTATAGTGGTAATCTTATGATAATTAGCAACAAGTTATATTAGAACTTGATATTAACACTTAATTTGATGATGAAAATTAAGCTATATAGGCATTGTGCATTAGATCATATCAAATAATGATTGGCATAAACTGAAAGTATACATTAGAAAATAAGTGGCATCGAGTGTTGACCAACATGCAATGATGGGTATCTAACAAATAATGAGCGTTAGGCAATGATGGACTTGAGGTGATGAAATGTATTAAGAAATTATGAGTATTGAATAATGGTGGATGACATATAACATTAAGTTTTAGGTGAGGACAAAACATAGTCATTAATAAATATAGGGAAAAATTGCAAGTCATATGGTGACTAATATATAACGATGATGGATGTTAGATGAAGTTGGATGTTGGTTAGAGATTATAAAAAATATAAAAAAAAAATGGTATTAGATGCTCACAAATACTGGATGATAACAAATGCTAAAAAATGATGGGTGATGGGTTATAATGGGAATCAAGATAATGCCTCTCTTAGAAGAAATAAAAAATTAGGACATTTAAAGATGGCTATGAAGGCTAAATTATGAACAACCAAAGACAAACAAGTAATATTCCACAAAATAGTTAGGGATTTATACTTTTATGATTTAATGCCTTTTTTATGTTGTATAGGTTGAATAACAAAAACTAGAGAAACAACTAACACTAAGAAGTCAGAAACTCTATAAATTTATATAATCTTAATACTTTCTCTTGGCTTTAGATGTCCAACATATTTAGAATTATGCCACATTTATAAATTATTGAAGAGGTCTTTGGGCTCTTTCTTGTGAAATTTATTAATTTAGTTTGGGCTCTTTCCTTTAAAATTTATTAAATTATCCCATGTCAAATAGTTAATAATTCTCCATTCTCTAAAATAAAAAGTGGCTAGATAGTCTCATGCTAAATTTAACCATAGGCTAACTATGGTGGCCCAATAATGGATAATCTATAGTCATCATCCGAAGTGTTTGATTAATGACCCATATGATACCTTTTAAAGCAATTGATGTTATGATTTCAATGAAGTTATTGTATTAAATTTCTAATAGAATAATTATCCAAAATAATTTTGGTGGTTTTTATAGATCAAATTTAAGGCCATAAATGATAATAATAAGGATTCATCTTGCTATCAAATTATTAAACTCATTGAGAGTAATATAAAGTATAAACAACTTAAGAAGTAGAGTCATTCAAGAGTTATGAGATTTGAGAAATTATCATGATTAGATTTAAGATACTATAAAATAAAAAAAAAATAAAACTATTATTTAACTTTAAAATGTTATTTTGATGAGAGTAAAGTAGCACTATAAATAACTCAAGAAATAGAGGATTATGGAGTTGTTTCCCCTTATTTTGGTCTAGTATAAAAGCCAACTCTCTTTAACCTTATCATAAGCATTAGCTAAGCTTGAACAAATACCAAATAATAAATTTTCAATGTTTCAGAAGATCTAAACAACCCTTAAATTAGCAAGTTATAGTCCAAGTCACCTTAGACATAATAAGTCCTTGACCAGTTCATCATTTGACCCAAAAACTTACATCAGCCTATTATAGCATTAGTCTAACATGTTACTAAGTAAACCCACCTTAACCTATAAATATTGATTCACTTACAAGTTTGGATGTCCTCATGCAATGGCCTTATATGAACTATAGGATAACTCAAGGTAACTTGAGGAAAGTTTATTTAGTATACCCATCATTTCTTCACTAATTGAACTATACTATAAGTTCACTTGACCTTAGGCTAACCTTTGACAAAACTAACCTAGCTTACTTGAGTCAAATGGCTAAATAATCCCTTAGCTTAACCTAGGGCCTACCTAAGGTATGCTATGAGTTTGATAGACTCATTTAGCATAAATATTAGCTCAATAAGTTAGATTAGTTCACCTTTGAGTGTCATGACAATGAAGAGAAGAAAGGCAATTGATATATATATATATATATATATATATATAAACAAAATAACTTTATAAATTTCTTTGAAATAAAATAATTGATTAGAGAGCAAATGTTTGAATTCCTTTTTGATTAACATAATAACATACACTAATCAATAAAGATATTAACTTATTATCTTTATTTTTTCATAATAAATATATGTTTGTTATATTTAAATAATTATGATTGTTATTAAAATTTAATATTAATAACAAATTAAAATGGCATAACTACTTAATTAATTTTAACTAATGATTTCCCATTCAAACTTTTCTAACAAATACTAAACTTTTCAATGTGATAATCATAATATAAATAATCAAGTTTATATTTTTCTGTTTATCTTTTTGAACCAGAAAATACAAGAAATCACATAATAATGAAAGATAAATATTAGTGATTATTAACTAAAAATACATGAAATGTGAGAAGTGTAAGAAGGTATAGTGAATAGTGGTTCATCCTTCTAGTGCCACTCATATAGTGGTAGTGAGGAAGTGATGGCTCAAAGATACTCTCTTGAGGCAACCAAAATTAATAAATATGTTGTTGATAAGGCTTAATGATGTTGATATAGAATGCTCAATAACAACTTTTGGTAGTCAAATTCTAATGGAGGACTATAACTAACCCACCTTAATATTAGGAAATAATTAGTTGAGTTATAATGAAAATAATCATCATTTTATAATTGCATAATATTTATAAATTTTTTTATATAAATGATAATTTTTTAAAAAATGTTTGCTCCATGTCTACTTTATTACTTAATGCTAATTATTTTACATGCACATGTGATGTTGGTTAGAATAAGTAAAGTTGATTAAGGCAATAAGAAAAGGTGTGTTGATGACATCACCTCTTTAATGTGTACAAGCATCACAAATCTATCAATAAAGTGACTTAGAAGAAGACCTCAAGCAGATAGGTCACCAAACACTCCATAACTCAAATCTCAGATAAGGACATTACCATGCACCATGAATGATGACATATGGGATGACAAGTTAAGGAGATGTGGCTTAAGAGATGAAGAGTTGTTGCATAATATGTGTCACCATGTCTAAATGATGAAATTATATACAAAATCTCATCATGAAGATATCACACAATTTATAGAGTTACATGACCACCCAATGGGTGATGAATTGCTTATCATCATTAATGCTTAAACATTTTCAGAATTTTCCCATTTAAAGCTATTGAGATGGAATCTCCCTTAATGCTAGACAATAGAAAGAGATTTAACTACATCAAGCTTTTCTTGTCGAAGACATTACTAATGATATGGTCAATCATTCTTAATTTTGTGGTGAATTTTAAGTTTTTAGCAACTACCTAGTATTACATTCCTTAAGATGATAAACTAAATAGTATGATATTTATTATAGAGCATTGGTTCATTATCGACCAATTTAATTATGATCTTTGCCATCCCCCAAAGATGGAGTTAAATGGCTTGTTGATGTGGTACAAGATCATATTAATGTAACCTACGCTAAATGACTATGTCATTTATTAGGGATCCATATACCACTTTGGAAATTTTAAGGTAACTTGATTGTTGCCCAAATTCCTTCTTTGCTTCTAAAAGGCTACATATGGATCATTCAACCTCATCTTTTGACTACCCCAAATCATTAAACCAAGAAACCATGTAGCTCAGTGAAAGAGTGGAAGAGATGTACTTTCTTCATAAAGTTAATAATGGGTGAGTGGGGTGTTGTTGGCATCAACAAACCTCTTTGCACTAGCTATGCAAGTGTCCACCATTAAAACTAATTTACTTTGGGGTAATGAAAATAATAGTAGTGAAGGTAATGACACAAACACCTTGGGGTCTCCATTGAGGTGAAATGAAGCGATAACCTAAGAGAAGATGATTTTATAAAGTGTAAGAGCCATAAATATAAGAGTACAATAACGAGCTATTAATGTAGAAGGTCAACATGGTGCCATTAGGAATAACGAAAGTGAGTTTATCCATGATGTAAAACTAGCATTTTAAGCTACGAAAATCACTCAATAGTCTTCTATAGTGAGAAATTAAATGATAAAAAATAAAAATACATATGATAGAAAATTTTATGCCATCAGTCCATACTTAAATCATTTAATGCATTACTTATTTCATAAGGAGTTAGTCTAACATACTAATCATCATGCCTTAAAATTTATAAACACATAAACTAAGTTAATCATGGACATATCAAGTGTGTGAACTTTTTATAGTATTATTCATTTATCCCAAAAAATAAGACTAAAAAGCCTATAAATTGGCAATCTAGAGTAATAATAGTATTATCTTTATTGAACTTTTATATATCTATTTTTTTTGAATGTTTTGGGAAAGTCTTATATGGTCAAAAAATTTATGCCATTTAATCAAACATATTTAAAGCTCTTAACACTATAAAGTTTATTTTAATTGATTGATGTTTATTGATATTGAGGGTAATGCAATAAAAATTCTCTTAGGGTAGAAATAGAGCAATCATAAAATTTTATTAATATTAAAAATGTCAACATGTGTGGAAATGACTAAAACCAATTTGGTTGCATAGACTTTTTATCCCATTTAACCTAAACAAGCTACAAGAATCAAGCTTGCCAATGTGATTAAGTTTATTGATGAATAATTTGGGTAAGTCCATTAATAATTATTTAACTTCAATTTCTCTATTATGCCAATTAAACTCAATTTGACCCATATAGATTCGAATGGGTCAATTGAGCCAAAATAGCCTCGAACATAGAAATAATCAAAACAATTTAACATGAACTTTTCGAAAAATGAGTTTTGCATGAATCAATCTTGGTCAATCACCATTGACCATGTGATTGACCCCAATTAGTTAAACAAATAAAATTCATCCATCAACTTAGTTTAGCCTAACCAAATGACAAAATAGACTAAACCCTTGCGATTAGTTGTGGTCAATATCTTGAGAAAATATTTCTTGCTCAGTTCAATCCATTTTGACCTCTTAAAGAATGTCAATCAAATCCAAGTACATAATATTGCTTATTTGAGTCCAAACAAGCAATGCCCACTTCCAACATGGCCCAAACCAATAGGTCAAACCCAACTCAATCCTTGAAAGCAATTTTAGCTAGAGATGTTTGATTCTTAGCCCAAATAAATTTAAGCCATTGGATTAACGTAATTAGGTAAATGTACATGACCCATTTAGACCAATTGGTGCCAAAATTGGGTAACTCATATTAACTAGTCTAATTTAATGATAAATAAATTCCCTAATATTCTTAAGACTAAAAGCTAACCCCTTTAGGGATTTTAACATATAATAGGGAAGTAAACCCAACTTAGCCATAGATTAAACGAGGGCTGATGTACTTCGTTCAGTTACGTATTGCTAGATAATTTCTTATCTCCTTTGCCAAATCTTCTTTAAAATGCCCCTAGCTCCACAACCATTTGTTTTGCGATAATGATAAATGGCAATGGTAGAATTGTAGAAGGATTTTTAACCATAGTTCAACCATGGTTAATGTTGGGAATGAACTATAAGGTTTTATTATAAGAAAAAAATTCACTGAGATCTTTGATGGTAGAGGCACTATTGACCTCACTTTTGGAGCGAGTTCTCAACTTCCTCATCATAGATCTAGGACTCTTATGGACACTAAGAGCTCCTTAATCTTAAGACACTTCTAGTGATTAAGTGAACAATTAACTTAAGCATAGAGACTTAGAAGGGTTAGCCATAGGGTTGTTCCTTATGGACATAAGAAGACTTGCCTATAGAAACCAAATCCATGTTTTCCTTCTCAAACCAAACCTCAAATTCATACAAAATCCAAACAAAATTTTCAAGACTCATAATCAATCTCATAATCGAATTCAAGCTCAAAATTCTCCATAAGACCTTAGGATTGAGTTCAAAACCCTTTCTAAGCCCTTTGATTTTATCTTATGGACTTAGCCTTAACCACTTTCAAATCAATCCCAATTCAATTGATTTTATCAAATATTAATTCAATTTTTCAGTCAAACCATGAAACTCTGATCCAAATCCAACTTCAAATAATTCAATCCCAAAATCAAATCCAAGTTCTAAAATTCTTTCCTAAGCCATTGTTGACCTCACTTTTGGAGTGAGTTCTCAACTTCCTCATCATAGATCTTGGACTCTTATAGACACTAAGAGCTCTTTATTTCTAAGACACTTCTAGTGATTAGAGAACACTTAACTTAGAGACTTAGAATGTTTAGCCATAAATAGGTTATGCCTTAGGGGTCTTAGGAAGACTTTACCCTATAGCCTAAACCTAATCCATGCTTTTCTTCTCAAGCCAAACCTCAAATTAATACCAAACCCTAACCAAATTTCTAAGAATCATAATCAATCTCATGATCAAATTCAAGCTCAAGATTTTTTATGAACCTTTTGATTGAAAATTAAACCCTTTGATTTTATCATATGAACTTAGCCTTATCCAAATCCAAACCAATCCCAATTCAATTGATTTTATCAAAATTTAATTCAATCTCTCAATCATTTATCAATTCCAGATCTAAATCCAAACTCAGTTCCAAATAATTGAAACCCAAAATCAACTCCAAAGTTCCAAAATTCCTTCCCAAGCCTTACGACCCACTCTCATAAGCTTAGCCAAATCTCCACCTAAATTATCCCAAAATTGATTTCTATATAAATCAATTATTCCTTCATTTATATTAACAAATATAAATAAAATCACATTTAAATGACCAAAATCAAATCAAACTAAATTAAACCAAGTCAAATCCCTTTTTAAGCCCTATGGACCTACCTCCATAAGATTAATCAAATCTTAACCTAAATCAACCCAAAATCAATTGGTTTCTTTATAAATCAATTATTCCTTCATTTATATTTATAAATATAAATGAAGCCCACCTTCCAATGACCAAAAATGTATCAAACTAAATTGATTTCCTCCTTAGCCCTTTTGGCCTACCTTCATTAGCTTGGTCAAATTTTCTTCCAAATAACTCCAAAATCAAGTGATTTTCTCATGAATCATTTATATCTTCATTTATATTCCAAATATAAATGAAATATAAATTCAAATAGCCAAAACCAAATCCAAGATCAAACCAAAACCCAATTCAAGCCTTTTAAGCTAATTTCTTGGACTTGGCCAAATCCTATCCAAATCAAGCCAAAATCAATGGATTTTCTATTAAATCAATCAGTCCTTAAATCACTCATCCAAATATAAATAAAACCTACTATAATTAAACCAAACTCAAGTCAACCCAAATCAAGCCCAAGTTAGCTCTTTGACCTGAAAACTTTAAATGAGCCAAAATTCATTTGGGCTCTAAATTGATTGCAGTTGGATTTATATTTCAATCCTATGCTCATATATGAGTTCAACTAAACTCAAATCAAGCCAAAACCAAACCAATTGACCCATTTAGGTCTACTTGACCCAAAGTGGCCTAAAGGACCTTTTTGAGCCAAGTTCTAATCCAACCCAAATTGGATTGAACCAAGCCCATCCAAGCCTCATATCATGATCAACAATCATCCTAGGATGACCAATTGCGTTAAATTGGGGGTTCAAACCAAGTCAAATCTTTAAAATGTGCTAAGGTTTCAATTCCAAAATTCATAATTCTAAACACATTTTGGAACTTCATTTAATATTACCCATATTTGCTAAGTGAAGTCTTCAAATCTAAAATCTAAAAATTTTTCAAACACATTTGGAACTTCATTTAACATACTCAAATTTATTAATTGAAGTCTCCAAATCCAAAATTCAAAATTCTAAACACATTTTAGAACTTCATTTAATATACCCAAATTTGTTAAGTGAATTCTTCAAATCTAAAATCTAAATTTTTTTTCAAACACATTTGGAACTTCATTTAACATACTCAAATTTATTAAGTGAAGTCTCCAAATCCAAAATTCAACATTCTAAACACATTTTGGAACTTCATTTAACATGCCCAAATTTGTTAAGTGAAGTCTCCAAATCAAAATCTAAAATCTTTCAAACACATTTGGAACTTCATTTAACATACCATTTGTTAAGTGAAGTCTCCAAATCTAAATCAAATTTTCAAACACCATTTGGAACTTCATTTAAAAAGCGAAATCTCCAAATTCAAAATCCAACAAAATTTTTCAAACATATTTTTGGGACTTCATTTAACACTCAAATTTGTTATGTGAAGTCTCCAACTCAAAATTCAAAATTCTAAACATTTTGGAACAACATACCCAAATTTGTTATGAAGTCTCCAAATTCAAATCTAAAATTTCAAACACCATTTGGAACTTCATTTAACATACCCAAATTTGTTAGTGAAGTCTCCAAATTCAAAATCAACAAAATTTTCAAACACATTTGGGACTTCATTTAGCATAATCAAATTTGCTAAGGAAGTTTCTAAATCAAAATCAAAATGAACAATCATATTTTCAAATACATTTTGGAACTTCATTTAACAAATTTACTAAGTGAAGTCTCTAAAGTAAAAAAAACCAAAATTTTCGAACACCTTTTGGAACTTCTTCCCTTAGCATACCAAATTTGCAAAGGAGAAGTTTCCATTTTCAAAACCAAAATAAATCAATTTTTTTTTTTAAAAAACACACCAATTGGAATTTCATTTAGCATACTTGCTAAGTGAAATTTCCATCTCAAAACTAAATGGGCTTCATCTTTAGCATACCAAATTTGCTAAAGTTAAATCTCCACTTTCAAAATACATCAACAATAAAATGAAACACTTAGGATTCCCTTAGCATACCAAATTTGCTAAGGATCCTACCTTTTCAAAAAATCAAAACATCAAAATAAAAATGAAACACATGGGATTTTTCTTAACATACCTAAATTTGCTAAGAATCCTATTTTCAAAAATCAAACAAAATACACTTGGGTTATTCACTTAGCATACCTAAATTTGCTAAGTAAGAATTCCAAATTTTCCAAAATCAAAACAAAATTCACAAAAAGAAACAATCATTCTAAAACACTTCACTTAACATACCTAAATTTACTAATTAAGTAAAATTTCAAAATAATCAAACAAAAACAAAATCAATTTGACCCTTACTTTAACATACCTAAATTTATTAAAGGAAAGGGTCCTCAAAATCAAAAAATCAAATTCAAAAAAAAACATGAACCTATGGAAGTATCCTTATCAAAAATTTTGAATCTATATTTCAACATACCTAAATTTGTTGAAGTTGGATTCATATTCAAATTCCTCTTTCAATCAATCTTCTCAAATATATTTGAGATACACTTCCAAGTTGTTGGATGTGGGTTCAAATTTTAAATTCAAAATTCAAAATTTATGGAGACAAAAATCAAGTTCATTTCTCATTGATCTTTTGGTCCATTATTTAGTTTGATTTCTAGTTGTTGAATGGCGATCTCGAGTTTGTCTTCACCTTCTTACAGCTTTAGGGGTGACTTCCCCGAGACCATACCCACGATTCTTTGGGGGGTGAGGGAGCAGGATCAAGGGCACTCCCTCTCACTAAGAGGACCAAGGTGATGGCGCGGTCATCGGATAGACTTACCTCGATTCTAATGTTTCCTCAGAGAAAGCTAGCGTGCCACCACTTTAGCTATAGAAGTGCCAATGCCCGGAGTACCAGTTGCACTACGTCCCGAGTTGCTCATGTCTAGTTGGGTTAGTACCCACCATCTACCTTGGGTAAGGCTCCCTTTATCTTAGGGCTTACCTCCTCTACATTTGAGTATGAGTCTAGCTCACACTCCTCCCATCCTACCTATACCCAGTGTAAGAAAAAGAACCGCATGATTAAGCGGTACCACACTCATATAGCTAGGGAGTTAGAGGCAGCAGCTCAATCAACCATGGATGAGTTTCCCGTCATCACTTTACCACTGGTTATAGAAAACTAGTTACATCCTCTCTCTGGATTAGACAGGGAGGATGTCAGGATGATCCGCTCATCACCTCCTCTAATGGTGCTTTTAGCTAGTTTCAGAGTAGGTGGTGATGCACCTCAATCTTCTTACAGTGGGTGGAGCATCTCGCACTTCCAGCACTTTGATCTTGATCTATTATCCTCACAGCATAGGGAGACAAATTCGTGAGGGCAGGAGGCCCATACAACATATTACTAAGAGCAATGGAGGTTCAGTCTCGGCGCTTATGCTTTGATTGATTTTCTTCGGCACTACACCGACCATACTAATAGTATCCTTCTCACTAGGACCAGCCACCACAGGAGGGTAGTTCTTGTCACAGAGAGTCAGTGGTTTCTCCATCGCCAGTGCAAGTTATAGCATCTCCCATTCCATCTAAGGCCATGAAGGCAGAATCTGAGGAGAAGCACACCCCATTGGTGATCTGACTATGGCCGAGGGATCCTACCCCTTCTACACCTCCTATTGTGGTAGGGCCGAGCTCTCTGCTTTCGACCCTTGATAGTGGTGCGGAAGAGTGACCGAAGCATTGTGGTCGTCCCTTCACCTCACGCGATGTGGAGATGGTGACATTACAGATATTCCGGATGAGATCAGTTGCAGTGGTAGTGGAACATCCTAGATTACCCTCTTGTAGCGAGCGTCAAGAGTGGCATTCATTCAATGAGTACAATCCACATAGGATTGACTCTATAGTGATAGGCAGGTCTCGGCGCGATAGTGATCACAGGTTAACTAGATCATTTGTTCCTTGAGATGATCATTCTCAGAGATAGTAGCTCATTATCTTGTAGAAGAAGGAGATATTATGATTGGTCTAATGAAGAGAAAGTCGATCCCAATGAAGATGACTTGATGGGGATTCATGGAGTCCCATGGTTGGCACTAGGGATCTCTTCTCGAGAACAACAAGCCATGGAAGGTGATGAGGTTGATCAGAGAGCAAATCGACCCATTACCGCAGTTAAGGTAGAAGGATGAGAAGATAGATAGGATGTCATGATAATTAGAGGACCTGTTAGTAGTAGTTTCAGTGCTTCAGAAGCAAGCCCCTTTAGTTCATCCTTTATAATTACAAGACATGCACTAACTTGAATGGGAGGTAGACATGCACTAACTTGAAGCAAGACATGGTTAGTAGTAGTTTGGCTCGGCCTTCTTGGCCCCCCGGTGAGTCATTTGTTGATTATATTCTCTAATGGCATAACGAGTATGAAGTGTGAACCATATTTATCAACACCATGAAATTGAGATTCTCTTGAAGAATATCTATGGCCGATTTTATTAAGCTTCACTATCAAGACATTTGAAGAAGTTAACAAGTTTAGCTTCTTGGTCTACAGGAGAGGCCAAATAGTTGCCTTTAGATCGGTTCAGAAGGCATGAAGGTCTATGAAAGAAGCTTGGGGTATGTGAGGTTGACAAGGGAAAGCAACCAACTAAAGATCAGTCTGAGAGACCACGACCTCAGTAGCCTCTACGTCCTTTGCCACCATAAAGGCAGACAGATAGCCTCATTATAGCCTCCACTTAAACCGCGACCTTTGCCTCCTCCAATAGTAAATGCATACCCTCCACCAGGTAGCTATGGCCCACTTAATCTTTTAGATAAGTTAAACAAACCTTATTCTTTTAAGAAGGAGGTGATTAGGAAGATCTTTAAGAATCTCTTAAATAAACGATTTTTTTAGCTACAGAGTCTAGGAGAGGAGAAGTAGGCAAAAGTCATGATCCAAACTTTTGCCCTTACCACCATATGCTAGGCCACATTTTGGAGGATTGCTTCACATTCAAGGATTGGCTTGAACACAGTTTCAAGATCGGTGTTGTAGTTATCCCAAAGGAATACCTTATGGAACAACCTTCCAGTTCCATTAGGGTAATCCTTGGGGATACATGTGATCCTACCAAAACCAAAGAAGGTTGGGGCAATTTCTTATCCAAAACCTCTAAGAAAATTATCCAGAGGATCAAGAAGCTTTCCTTGTAGGTGCCTAAGTCAGCTCAAACCTCCAATACCAAGGAAGGTTTTCAAGTTTCCAGTGTCAACTCTAGAAAAGTGGGAGCTCAGTAGTAGCAGCAACAACATGTGTCAGCCCGAGATAGCCCTTTGCACGCGACCGTGTCAGCCTCACTTTCATCTTCCACATGGAATTCTTCCATTTCTAGCTCTTCTATTTCTTCCACTAGTAGAAATTCTTGTATGATAGGGCATCAAATCCTTAATCCACTCACTCTACTTGACTTCTACTTTGTACCTCTAAAATTCCAGAAATTAAAGAAAAGCTAGTTTGAATTACATCTGTCTTCGATGGGTTATCTTCTATTCTAACGATAACTCTTCAAGTTCAAATGATTATAACAATTGATCTTCCTCTTTCTTGAGTTGGATTTTCCAACTCTAAACACTACTGGGTTCACCTCTTGAGATAGACTTGGAATCATCGATTAGGGTCCCATAGGAGAAGCAGGTGAGCGAATGCGGTAGAATCTTCCACCACTTACCTCAAGAGATCACCGAAGTCAACCTCCGTAGTGGCAAGGTTCTACCTCCTAGGGCAACACCTCAAGATAGAGGGAAACAAGTCATTGGTACTTAAGATCGAGAAGCCCTTCCACATGATGTTGGTTATGCTTGTGGAAGACCAGCCGAAGGTGGACTACAATATCCTTTCTCATCTAAGAAAGTTGCCATCTAAGCTAAGCATATACGATGCCCTTATCTTATCCAAAGAGATGAGAGAATCACTAATCAAGGCCCTCCTTGATCTTGAAATATATAGCTTAGTGACCTATAGGTGAGGAAGCACATTATGAAAGAAGCCCCAAGGGATCACCTTCAAGATGAAGACCTTCTTCTGGACTTGGAGCACAAGCCCTATACATCACATCGACATGGATAAGTTAGACTGCGAGTTCTCATGAATTCATGGTGAATATTATGAGTATAAAGACCCCTACATATTTGAGGATCGACATCTCTGCACTCTGAGGAGATCATATGATGTTGAGAGGATTCAACAAACAAGGTGAGCAGGCTTTAGATTCTATAGTGTTACCTTTGGAGATAGGTGACTGAAAGACTGAAGCCAAGTTCTACATCATTGATTCAAATACTTCATTCATTGCTTTGCTTGGTAGGCCTTGGATACATTAGAACAAGATCATTCCATCCTCCCTCCATCAGTGCATCAAGTTCAGAAAAGATGGAATTGAATATCGTGTTAATAAAGATGAAAAGCCATTTTCAGTTAGAGAGGTTGCGATTTATGAGTATGCGACCTACTATCTTTCTCAAAACACCCTTTCTTGTGAACTTGGACAAAATTCAAATACAAAAATAAAAGAAATAGAAAATGAAACAAAAGAAAAGATAAATGAAATTGAAAAGAAAAATAAAAGTCCAAATGAACAAGAAAGGGGAATTGAAGAAATATATGCATATCACATTCCACCACAATTCATTCCATCATATGGACATGTGGGTAGGATGGCTCAACCTCCACCGGGCAGGTAGAAGCGAGAGGTTCAGAGGTGGAGACCCCTAGTGGCTTGACCAATAGTCATGTTCCGTTCATAGGAGTACCCACTATTCAAATAGACTTGGAATCTAGCTCGAAGGAGTCTAATGTGATTAGTATACCAGCCAACCCCTCTCAGTAGGTTCCATTGGAGGTGACTTTCGATCCAGACAGAGACGAAGACCAGGCCTCCAAGCAAAGAAAAGTATTCGAATCTGGTTTATGTGAAACTATTAGGTACCATTTGGGAACCTTAGCTCTTACCTCACTTACATCTCAGAAAGTTGAAGGTTTTATAGTTAAGGAAATCCCTAAGTCTTAGTGACATGAAGCGAAGAGGTTCTTTTGGGTTCATCATCCTAAGTCACGAGTTGATGTGAAGACTTGAGGATATTTTTAAAGAATTAATGGAATTACCTTTTGACTTTTACTCGCCTTGTGTTCAAAATATTATACATAAAGGTTTAGTTCTTCACACATGGTCCAAGCACGGGTCAAAGTACTTCAAGAAATTATGGAACAATACAAGTAGGGAAGCACAATCAAGAGCAGGATTAGGATTCGGTACAGTGGGTCTAGTCGATGATGAAGATTACTTTTGGTATTACTAATCATTTGGAGTCGATAGTTCTTCTCACACACACCAACTCTTATGAGAATGTGTGTTTAGAAACTTCAGATGATCTAGATGATCTCCAAGTCAAAGAGGCATCACCAGAATTTGAAGAAGAAATTCATTCAATAATTGACAAACTTAAAGAAATCAACCTCGGGACAAAAGAAAATCCATGCCCGACATACATCTGTTAGTTGCTAAATAAAGAAGAAACCAATGACTTAGTTAGGTTATTGACTGAGTTTAAAAACTACTTTGCATAGAGTCATGAAGAAATTCCTGGATTATCTCCTGACGTAGTAGTCCACAAGCTAGCAATAGATCCTAACGTTACCCCTATTAAGTAAGCTCTAGACGCATGCGATTAGAAATTGAACAATAGGTCATTTCTGAAGTCAAGAAATTGATCGATGCTTGTTTCATCAGGGAAGAAAAATATCCTACATTGTTAGCTAGTGTCATCCCAGTTAAGAAGAAGAATAGACAAATTCACATTTGCGTCAATTTAGGGCATGTCCTAAGGATGAGTTTTCTCTTTCTATACCAGAGTTAATGGTGGACATTGCCTCATCTCATGTTGTGTTCTCTTTCATGGATGATCATCTATAATCAAGATGTCTTTCGAAGATGAAAGAAACACTACTTTTTGAACCCCGATCGAATCTTCATTATGGTCATGCCTTTTGGCCTTAAAAATGCTAATGCTACATACCAATGGGCCATGACTCAGATCTTCAATGAGCTCATCCATCACCAGGTTGGGTGTTATATTGATGATCTAGTAGTCAAGAGTAAATAAAAGGAAGACCACCTCTTTGACTTGAGAGTAGTTTTCGAATGGTTAAGATAATATAACCTTAAAATGAATCCCCTAAAGTGTGCATTGAGTAGAAATTCTTGGGTTTGTTGTTGACACCGGGGAATAGAAATAGATCCTGAAAAGATTAAAGCTATCTTAGAAATGCCACCTACTAAGAGTTTAACTCAACTCTGATCATTTCAAGGACAACTGGCATATCTAAGATGCTTTATCTCAAACCTATCAGGGAGATGCAAGCCATTCTCAACACTTGTCAAAAAGGATGCCAAGTTTAAGTGGGATGACAAGTGCTAGCATGCTTTTGAAGACATCAAAGAGTACTTGGTGAAGCCACTAGTTTTAGCAGCCCCTATCCCAGGCAGGCCACTCATCCTTTATACTGCTATATTGGATGACTCTCTTGTGCTCTGTTGCCCCAAGCCAATGATGAAGGGAAGGAGAGCACTCTCTACTACCTACACCATTGTCTAATCCCTGCTAAAGCAAACTATCCACCTATTGAGAAACATCACCAAGCTTTGATCTTTGCTTCTCAGAAGCTATGACACTACATGCTTTCTCATAAGATGAACTTGATCTCTCAAACCAATCCACTATAGTATCTCATGACATGGCCAATGCTATCTAGACTTTTGGCTCATTGGTCCATGATTCTCTCGTAGTTTGATATCACATTTGTACCCCTCCGTGCGGTAAAAGGATAGGCACTAGTAGATTTCTTAGCAGCACACCCACTTCCTGATTCTTCTTTGAAGATCTCCCAATGAACAAATCATGAACTTAGGGGAGGCCGGTAACCACCAATGGGAGAAGTATTTTGATGGTTTTGCTTCATTTTTTAAAGGTGAAGCACCAAGATCTATTCTCCCAGGAAAGGCAGGGGTAGGAATAGTTCTCCTAATTCTAGACCGTGATGTGATCAGATTCTCATACTATCTATCTAACCCCTGAAACAACAACAAAGCTGAGTATGAAGCTTTGATTACCAGTCTGGAGTTAGCCATCACTATTAATGTCAAGAGCATCAACATCTTTGGAGATTCTTAGTTGGTCATCAACCAGATTGCTGGGTCCTACCAGGTTCTCAAACCCAAGCTTCGTCATTACTATGAGTACACCATAAAGCTGTTGGCCCAAATTCCTGAAGTCCCCATCTATAAGGTTCCCCGAGCAGAGAACAGTAGCAAATGCTTTGGCCAAACTTGCAAAAGAATTGCATTATCATGAGGATGAGTCCATTTCAATAAGGATCCAAAATAGACAAGTCTTATCCCTTATTGATTCTAAACTCATCAAGAGACTTTCTCTTTAAAGGGAGGCTGTCATTGCCAAAAATGGATAAGGAGCTTGATTGGAGGCAACTGTTCATAGATTACTTGAACATCAGTAAACTACCTCAAGAAAGTCACAAGCCCATCAAGTGAAATAGAGAGCTCTCTCCTATGCTCTTTTTGATGGCATTACCACGGTCCTTTGACCAAATGTGGTTACGTTGTTTAGACAAACGAAGCCCATGGCATTATAATTCAGGTCTATGTAGACATCAATCCGGTTTGAAGATAAAGATGAAGATCAAAAGACTTGGATACTTCGGCCTGATGATCATAGATGTAGAGTTTCCATGTGGTCATGGTGTGGTCCTCCACCAACCACCCAACATTCTACCCTACATTGGCTTCATGGCCATTTGAGTGTTAGTCGACATTGTAGTTCGATCATCCTTCTTCTTCAAGGGGCATCGATTCATCTTAGCGCCATATATTTCCAAGTGGTGAAGCCATCCCACTCAGAGAGGTCACAGCTCAGCACGTGCTTCAGTTTTTTAGGAACCATATCATATTTAGATTTGGGGTGCCTCGATGAATTATATCCAATAATGGCACTGCATTCAAAAGCACAAGGATCAACAGGTTTACCAGAAGATGTGGTATAGATTAGAGATACTCCACCATCTACTACCTTATAGCAAATAGCTTAGCGAAAGTATTCAACAAAATTCTCATCCAAATTTTAAGAAGACTGATGATAATAAATGATAGTGGAACAGTTGGTTGAAGCCTTGGCCTACCGCACCACATACCCAGCCCAACTTAGTCTACCCCATTTTCCTTAGTGTATGGGTCTAAAGCCATTCTTTTTTTAGAAGTTCAAACCCCATCACTAAGGATAGCATTGGGTAACAAGATCACTACTGAGTAGAATGCAAAGTTGTGGTTAGAAGAGCTCAAAGGTTTGGAGGAGAGTCACGCATGCCAAACCTCGAGTTGTACGGTTAAAATGATTCAAGCTCACAACAAGCTGGTTATCTTAGGTCTTTGAGTAGGAGAACTTGTGTTAGTCCTAAGGAGACCAATTGTTGCCCATCAAAATATGAGAGGCAATTTTGAACGCACTTGGGAAGGCCCCAATGTCATACAGAAGGCCTACCAAGGAGGATCTTATCAGCTTATTGATTGTAATGGGGAACACCTGATGCTTCCAATTAATGAGCTCTATTTATAGAAATATTACCTATGAAACAACTCATCTTTGAAAATAATCATTAATGAAAAGAACAAAAAAATATGATTCCATTCATCAAGTCTTCTCTTCTTTCGAAGTGTTGTTTGCTTATCTTAATCACCATGATGTAGGTGTAAAGAGTCCCCAGTGGCATCCTATCCCTCTTTCACAACACAAACACAATCTTGATGCTTTTAGAATATGTGTGAGAGAACCGAGAGGCATCCTATTTCAATTAGCATAACTGAGTTAGGTGTAAGAGTCCCCCAGCAGCATCCTTTCTTAGTGGGAATCCTACTTGCCATCCGTGGCACCATTTCATCAAATTCCCTAACATGTTTTAGGTTAGGTGTTAGAGTCCCCCAAAGGCGTCCTATTCCTTTTAACACATGTACAAACACAAATCTTTTTTCTCAAGCTATTTTGATGTGGGAGCAAGCCCCTTGTGGCACTCACTCATTAGGCTCTAGGTCGCCCATGCTGTTCCTAGTATGTCACCCTAGTGGTCATTTGTTGGAGGATGTGAGTCCCCAAGCTTTCTTCTTAACTTGACCATTGCAAACCAATGAGTGCCTTGTTAGTATGGTAGTCTTCACTGCCCAACAAGTAAGCTACCTCATGTTGACTTTCCTTAAAAGGATGTGAGTCTCCTACTTTCTTCTTGAACTAGCCATCACACACTAATTAGGTTGAGTATATTTGAGGTTTAAGTTAAGTCCCCCAAAGACTTCTTTCCTCTTAACTATGTTTTGAGTGATATAAGTCCTCGGCATTCACTAGTAGCCTAGGTGGAATAACCGTCGAACAAAGATAGACTATCCATCAATTACCCATAGAGGATGAGTCCCCTGCCTTCCCAGTCGATTGTCAAACCCACACTGAGGTTGGTTGATGTTCACTATCGCGACTCACCCATGGATACACCACTCTTGGAAGATATGAGTCCAGCATTCTCCTTGAGGACACAATACCTATTAGATAGCCATATCATCTTCTAGGGTGTTGGATTAAGCCCCATCCCCATCCCCATGGGCACTCTATTTGGATCAAGTCCTTGTGACCCATTTAGACACTACGGTTACTTTTGGATTGACATTCCCCTTTCCTAGTAGCCACCCCTGGTTGGAGAATTTGTTCACGGATGCATGATTCTCCCTTGGTTCAAGAATGAGATAGCTAGTCGATATAATCTCCTTCTCAATTTGATCCCTCGTAAACTAAGAGGGTCAACAATAAAATAAATAAACAAATAACTAAAATAAATAAAAAAATAAAATTTTTTGCTTGCAGATTAGGAATTCAAGCTCCCAAAGGGCCCCTTCTCCTAAACAGGCATTCTATCTTTAGGGCAGTGTTAGCAAAACTCCCTATAAGAATTGCCTAACTACCTAAGTTGAGATAAATCTCCCAGGGTACTCACTCATAGTCACCCCGGTTCAATCTATTTTTCCACAAACAAAGTTACCCCAGTCATTACGCTTTGAAAGATGTAAGACTATGACACATTCTTTCTAGCATGATCACAAACCGACGTAGCCTTAGGGTTCAATTTGTTGCCCAAAGCACATCACCCTAGTGGTCTTTTAGTAGAAGATGTGAGTCCAAGCTTTCATCCCTTCAATTGATCATTGCAAACTAAAAGTCCTTTGGTTGGATAGTTCTCCCATCGGGAAGCTACTCCCTTTGGTTAGTAAATATGAGTTAGGTCTAGTTCTATTCCTTCTTAGTTTGATCTATTAAATCAACGAATCCATCAAAATAATCAAACCAATAAATAAAATTAATGAAACTAATCTTGACTATCCTTGACGATTTAAGTCCCCAACCATTCACTCAATAGTCAACCCCTAGTTGTTGATATGTAAACCAATGATCACCCAAATGATTCCTTATTTCCAAGATGTGAGTCCCCATGCTTTCTTCTTAAGACTTGACCATTGTATACCAAAAGGCAGCTCCCCTTTGGTTGGATAGTCCTACCTTGTGGTTGGTAGACTACTCCCTCTGACTTGGTAAATCTGAGTTAGGTCTAGGTTTCCATGGCCTCTTACTCAGTACAGTTCATCGCAAACTAATTGGATCCATCATAATCAAAACAAATAAATCTTAAAAATGAAATTAATCTTGACTATCTTTGAGTTGATTTAAGTCCCCCAGTGGTATTCACTCAATAGTTAGCTTTAGGTTGGGTTCAATTTGTTGTCCTGTTAATAGATTACCCCAGCAACTAGTCTCTACTTTGGAGGATGTAAGTCTACTATGCTTTCTTCCTAGTACGCATTGTATAAAGGCATCCCTTTGGTTGGTCCTACTATGTTTTCAGTAGACTACCCCTTTGGATTGGTAAAATTAAGTTAGGTCTTAGCCCCCATGGCTCCTACTTAGTGCAATCCATCGCGAACCAACAGGGTTTATCTTAAAAATTCAAACCTAACAAAATTGAAATAAATTCAACCCTCTTCCCCAACAAAACTCAAACAAATCAAATCTTTTTCTCCTCAGTGAGACTCTTATCAGATCAAACCTCTCATCCCATTGTGGATGATTTGAACTTTCTTTCCTAGTGGAAGGTTCATACTCTATCCCTTAGTGGATTTTTCCCTCTCTCTTATGTCTTGACATAAGTAGAGCACTACTAAGCTCGGATTCTTTCTTTCCTAAGGATATTATTTTGTTAGTGCTTGTGATCTCTGTTGTTGATCATTTTTGGTCAACACCAATATGTACGGTGTTCCTTATCAGTCACACCACACCTACCCTTTGTTGACCTCATTTTTAGGATGAGCTCTCAACCCCTCCATCTTAGACATAGGACTTCTCTTAGATTTTAAGAGTTCTTACTTACACAGACACATCTAGTGATTAGGTGGACACTCAACCTAGCCTAGAGACTTAGAAGAGCTAACCATGGTATAGGTCATGCCTTGGGGTGTGTTAGAAATTTGCCTACCCTTAGCTTAAACCTTTCATCACTTTCTTTCTTTCAAGTCAAACTCTAAATCAATTCTATTTGATTTTCTCCAAATTAAATCAAACCCATGATCAAATCTATTGCCATGATCAAAATCCATCAAAATTGATAAGTCCATGATTAACCAAAATCCATCAAATCTAGATACTAATTTATATTCTCATATTCCATATATTGAAATATAAATTCAAACCATCAAATCAAACTCAACCCAAATCAATTCATGAAATTTTCTTAAGTTCTAGATTTTTCATCATGATCAAATCATCAAATCTTTGATTTTCATCATTTATATTCTCATTTATATATATATATAAATGAAATATAAATCAACTCAATAAAATCAAATCCAAAAAAATTAAATTCAAAATTTCCTAAGTCTTAATTTTCATAATGGACTTAGCCAAAATCATGATCAAATAATTCAAATTTGGGATTTTCTCAAAACTATTTATATTCTCATTTATATTCACATATATAAATGAAATATAAATATAAATCAATCAAATCAAATCAAAATTAAATTCCAATTTAAAATCTTCTTAAGTTCTTAATTCTCCATTAATGGACTTAGCCTAAATCTGATCAAACCATTCAAATCATGGGATTTTCTCATAAATCATTTATATCCTCATTTATATTCACATATATAAATGAAATATAAATATAAATCAATCAAACCAAATTTAAAAAAAAATTCAAAATCCAAACTCCAAAATTTCTTAATCTTCTTCTTAATGGACTAAATCATGATTAAACCACTTCAAATCCTTGAAAATTTCTCATGATCAATTTATATTCTCATTTATATTCACATATATAAATAAAATATAAATTCAAACAATCAAAACCAATTCCAAAAAAAATAAAACTCAAATCAACTCAAAAAATCCAATCTAAGTCTTTCAAGTCAAAATCTTGAACTTAGCCAAATCAATTTCAAATCAAGCCAAACTCTTGATTTTATCTCATGATTAAATCAAAACTACAATCATGAGTCCATATATAAATACAAACTTCAATCATTCAATCAAAATCCAATTCAAAAATCAAGCCAAAACCCCTTCATATTCTTCCTTTGAATATGAAATTTTCAAATGGATCAAAACCCATTTGACTTCAAACCACATGTAAATGGATTTATATTTCAATCATAAGTCCATATACAAGATCAACCAACTTCAAATCAAGCTTTGACCAAGTCATTTGACCCACTTAGGCTCACTTGACCCAAAGTAACCTAAAGTACCCTTATGAGCCAAATTCTAATCCTAACCAAATTGGATTGAACCAAACTCATATATCCCTCTCATCATGATCAACAATCATCATGGGATGATCAATCAATCAAATTGGGTCAAACTAAGTCAAACCTAATTGACCAAGTCAACACTTAACCCAAAATAAACCTAACATAAATTGCACCATAGGCCAAATTGATTGAAACCATTGATCTAAGTTCACTCATGACTTATGTTTGAACTTGACCAAGCCAACATTTGAGCCTAACCTAGCCAATTGGCCACTTGACTTGACCCATTTTGACCTAAAGGGCCAAAATGTGTCAAAACTTGATCTAAGCCAAACTGATTGAAACTAATGGATCAAGTCCATCCCAAATCACTTATGGAACTTGACCAAAGCCTCAATTGGCCAACTAGATCCAACCTAGTCTAATTGACCTTAGACCCAACATGACCTAAAGGGGTCATGTTGAGCCAAAATTTGATAACCAAAATTGATTGGAAACAAAGATACCAATCCACTCCATATGATTAACCTAACCTAAACCTGCCCTTGACCTAGCTCAAATAGCTCAAATGGGTCAAATTGGTCAACTTGACCCATTTGGCCAAAATGAAATCATATGAGCCAAATTCAAAACTAAACCAAAATGAACCAAACCAAAGACACCAACATATTTCAAATGGTTATATGAGCTTGACCAAACCCTTGTTTGACCTAATTTGACCAATTGGTCAACTTGACCTAAGTTGACCCATTTTGACCTAAATGAGTCAACATGAGCCAAACCATATCAAATGAATTCCAAATCTCATGAAACTTGGCCAAACCTTGTTTCTCTATATACCCAACATATCCAAAGTGAAAAATTGGCAAAATGATCATTCTACCCCTAGGACATAGAACAATTTTTGGACTAATCTATGGGCAATTTGGTCATACCCTCTTCACATTCACATGAGGCTTTCCTAAAAGCTCAAGGGCCTAGTGAATAGTAGTGCACCCAACCCAATGGGTTTGGTCAGTCCAATTGGTCTCTATACCAAACCTGGCCCCATGGGTCAAAACTCAATATTCAAACTCGCTCTCTCACCCAAATTCAAGTACATGGGAGGTTGGAAATCCACTCCTTGGCTCAAACAGACCATGTGCACACTCAAAATAGCCAAAACAAACTCTCGAATATGATTATTTGGATCAAAATGGCATAATGGCTTGCGATCGTCCAATCCTTCAAGAGGGAGATATACTCCCCCTAAACAAACTCAAATCAATCAGTCCTCAATTTGATTGAACCTAGGGAAGCCAGAGGAGCCATTCCTCAGCCTCCTCAAGCCTCCAAGAGTGAAATCAAATATCATATTCTCGATTTTGCACAATGAAAAAATAGGAGAGCTCAATCCATTCTTGAACTTCCTCTTCACTCAATTTCCATCCAATTTCTCTTGTATACTTCATCAAGGAGCTAAGTCGAGTGCACCTAAGTTTTCTTTGGAGTTCCCACAGCAAGGAAGAGCTGAATTGGATCAAAGCCACAAGCTAGCTAAGGAGGAGGTGGTCCATATACTAATCTACTCAACCTCAAGTGCTCATACTCTCAACACAGCTTCATCTCAACCAGACAAAGATTCTCCAAGGGACTCGAGCGCCGGTGAGGTATGGGATTTTTTGACCATTAAACTCAATGCAGTGTGGAGTTTTGTGAAAGAAATTTTCATCCCATGGATTTTTGACCATTGGATTTGCTATTCTTTAGCTTTAGATGGTGTGGGTTGAATTTGGTTTGAATCCGATCTAGATCGAGCTTGGATCTTCCCCTTGATCATGGACGATCTCTGTTGATCAAGGGGAAGAACTTGGGAGATCTCAGCCGTCCATCCACACATTTTGGATGGACAGCTGAGATAATTCCCCACGTTTAGATATTCTTTACCCATTTTAAAATCGTGGGAGATCTCACCGATCGATCGATATAAGAGATCAAACCGCATGACGCCACCTTTCGAGATTTGACAACTTAAGTAATCCCTCACACGCATGTAAAGTGCACTACCACCATGGTCGTGAGGATTAGTTATGGTTAGTTAAAATGCCTTAATTAATTTCTATTAACCTAGGGGTCTTCTAAAATTCATAGCTCCCTCTATAAAATTTAGAAAAATATGAAATAAAATCCAATGGAAAGATAATTCAACCTAGAATATTTTAAAATTAATTTCAATGGGTTTTGAATTTTTATTTTCTCTAATTTTGGGTTTTATTGAAAACTTTATTTTGCTAATTACCTTTTAATTAAGCCTTTGATTAATCTCAAATTTCTTGGGTATGTTTTAGGGGATGACCTCTATCTCCTTTAATTTTCTTGGGAATTATTGAATGCTTGATTAGAAGAATTGCATATGGATTTCTTAATTACTCCCTTAGTCTAATTGAAGATGATTAAGGTGTGATTAGTGGTTTTAATTCATGATTAGGGTTGATTAAGGTCAGATCAAATAAGTAAGAGGTTTATGAAGTAATTTTGGGGCATTTCCCTTAAGCTATTCCCTAAACTGACCTTTTCTCTCCTTAATCTCCTCTTAATTAGGGGTTAATTCACTAATTATCCTCTTAATTAATTTTCAAAAATTATTAAAAGTTCCAAAACTTAATTAATTTACTTTGGGTAGATGCTTAGATGTTTAATGACCTAAGTTCAATTAAGGAAATCAAAACCTATTTCATTGGTGTGAAAGGGTGTTTTGAAATTACTTAAGCTAAACCCCTTAGCTTAATTAACCTTTAATTATGAGCCAAATTGCATTAGGCCTTTTTCTTATTAGGTGCATTACAAATTTAAATTCTTTGTGAGTTTTTTATGTCATTCATTAGCTCATAATTATTTGGTAAATTATTCTAAGGTGGTGTAGGTAATGGTTAAGTAAGTTACTTAATTCATACCTTAACCTAATTAATGCATAAAAATGGATATAATTATCTAAAAATTAAACAAAAATATCAAACACATGTGGGAATGGGTTAGGAACAACAAACTCATCTTACCTTTCTAAAATTAAATCAAATTTCAAACTAAACAAAAATCTCTTTGAATTCACTTTGATTTATTTTAAACTTTCTTATTCTATAAGAATGTCTTTTGGATTTAAGTGAAGTGAACTTGTTTACATGATTTAATTGCTTTGAATATTTTCCCAACATGTTAAATTTGTATGTCATGTGGTTTCATGCATTCATATTTTTCAAATTCAAATTTAAAAATGAAATTGTTTACTTTATGTCAAATTTTCATGTGTTGGTTAAAGTAGAATTATGAATGGCTATTATCACTACTAAATCCAAATTATTTTCAAAATATATAAATCAAATACCAAATTTGAAAGTATGCTACTTATATTCTAATTATGAGTTTGCATGTGATAGATTATAAAGGCATGCTTAGCATAGGTTTCCTTTCTCTTTTATGTTGGCATAGTTTTGAATAGGAGTTGGTAAGATGTAGGGTTCATTTGAAAAGAACCTAACACTTACTTAGTTCCATACCCTATTCATCCTTATGCTATCACCTAAGAAGGGTTACCTATACTTGCATACATAAATTGCATAAAATAAAATAAAAAATGAATCCATTAACTTTTGCATTCTTCTTTTCATTTCTTTCTTATACACATGTTTGTATTTAAGAAAAGTGACAAGAGGTTGTAAGGCTTTAAGTATCTCTAAGTAGGTCTTGTACCTTACACCTCTGGTTAACAATGACTCTATACTCACTTATGTCTTTTTTTTACTTTCATATGTGTATGTGAAAATTTGGATAAGGAAACCCTTTTCTACTTAAGAAAAATCATGCATATTCAACTTATAAATTTCCTTAAATGGATTACTTAGCATGCATCATAAAGTGTGTTAAATACTCTCATTTGCATGTATAAATGTGCTTAGGGTCCATCCATATGCATGTTATATATGTTGGAAAAGAAATGAAGTAATGTGTGTTATATGAATTTTGAATCATTTTATTTAATCTTAAAATACGTTTCTTTTTGAATAGGTTTGTTTAGAGTTTATCTAAACTTAGAATTAATTAAAATATTTAATCAAAACATTCACCTAAACAAAACCAAAATGTAATCTACTTTAGAAATTACTTAGGTTAGGGAAGGAAAGAGAAGTTCTCTCTTTCCCTCTTTATAACTTAGTAATTAATTGTAGGATTCACTTAAACTAAATCAAAACATGAAATAAAATCAACCCAAAATAATTAAACAACTTAAATAAAACCCTCCTCTAAGTTGAACATGTTTTTCACACTCAGAAAACTCTAACTTAAAGTCATAGCTAAGCATACCACACAAACCTTCAAAGCACACACATAGCCTAAGTCACCACTTCTAGCTTTAGGTTAGGTCGGTGCATGGTTTGATATTTATTTTGTTTTGTGATATATGTTTAAGATTGGATGTTAGGGTGTATGCTCATAGAATGAATGGTAGGACTTTCTTAGTCTAACTATTCTTTTCTAAAGGGGATTAGCTTAAGGGCACTATCATAAATAAAAATATAAATGCTTTTGTTTGCAGGTGCTTTATACTCCTAAGCATAATCCAATAGGCCAGGTGAATTTAATCACCCATGTGTGGGGTGATAAATCTAATCTACATGCTTCAGATTTCTGTGGTTTATTTTAGCTAACCTTTATTTTGCAAGTGTTAGTTAGATTTCCACTTTTTCTTTTCATGTAAATTTGTGCGATTAGGATTTTGGAATGATTATTATGGGTATTAGGATGAACATTAGTCATAAGATCCTATATTATGCACCATGTGATGCCTTGGAGCATCCACCTTCCAATCATCCAAAAGAAGGAACTAAAGAAGAAAGAAAGAACCTAAGAAGAAAGAAAGAAGAAAAGAAGAAGAAAGAAGAAAAGAAGAAGAAAGAAGAAAAGAAGAAAGAAGAGATGAAGCTTGAAGACCCCCATAACAATGAATTCCTTGCTTAATTGTAATTTAATTCATTTGTATTGGGTTGTATAAGGGTAGAGCTCGGCTACCCAATTTGATATTTTCAGGTTTGTGTGGTGGTGCCCGACCACAACGACCTTTTATTCTTTTTGCGATTAGATTTATAAATTGATTGATGATTTGTTTAACTTTTGCATTAAGTGGCATGCTTTTCCTAGTTTCTTCCTTGCTTTATGTTTGGCTAGATTTGGATTAGGCTCTTTAGGAAAAATAAATCTTTTACCAAACTTAAACAACTCAAATTAAAATAAAGAACTCATAACCTCATATAAAGCTTAGATTTAAAATCAAGATAAAAGAATTAGCAACCCCTTAGTTGGATGAACATTTCTTTTGTAATATCATGCATAACATCTTATTTCACTCTTGATTGGAGGGCTTCCACCTTTGCCAGAGAATCTTGGTGTAACCTTTGAGAGCTATGGTGGAAACACACCTCCTCCCTTCTCGCTAATTTTGGCCAATAACTTGATTTCTCATGCATTAGTCATATGAATATTATTAGCCCGAGTTAAAATAATTATCCAAAAATGAAAATAAAATAAAATTTAAATTGCATTAGATTTAGGTCATTTGAAGCATGCCTTTTACATGATCTAGTCTCTTTAGGGAGTGAGTTTAAGGACTTAGTCTCTTTCTAAATAAATAACTGCCTAGCTATCTTGTATAAGCATAAAGACTTGCCTACATGTATTTAAAATTATAAGAGGAGTTAGGCACCACCCCCATAAGTCCAAGTCGGGTGGTTTGTCATCTCGTGGAGGTAAACCAAACACGACTTTCACTTAGATTTAGGATGTGCTTTTGCCTCACCAAAGCTCCCTAGATTTAGTTGAGGTTGTTTCTCTTCATGGGCCATAAGCATAATTCCTCACCTCTAGGCATTTTCTTAATCTTGTGTTAAGGAATCATAAGTCCTAAATTTCTAATGAAAAATACAACTCAAACAAATTAAATTAACTTCAAAAATGTAAAGCCCAACCATAAGATAGTTTGAGATGCTCACTAGGTTTCCTAGCATCGTGGGCATCTCTTACTTATCTTCCATTAGCTTCACTAATAACTCCCTCTTTTGATCAATCCCATTTGATCTTTCCAAAATGAACTAATCGATTGATTGTCCCTTCCTATTGAAATTTTCAAAAATAATGATCATTTACCTTAATGAGAGTATTCCTAAGGGATCCTGTCCCTTAGGATGTAATTAATTATGGGGGCTTACCCCTGTAGGGAACTTAACGAACCTGGTTTAAAATAAACCCTGCTTTACTTTTTCATGTAAAGAGAAGAATCTCTGGTACATATGCACCCATCCTTATGAGTCCTTGAGGTGATTAGGTCCATTAAAGGGTAGTAACTGCTTTTAACATAGTACAATTTCTTGATGATACTCAAGGGATCTGTGGCCCTAAAAGATGAATTTCTATAGTGTCTTGTCTTTCTTTTCTCACCATAGATTTGAAAGGCAACTCCCCTAATAGAAATTTTTAACTAACAGAGGTCAACATCGGGATATATGAGGATGCAACCTACAACCTCCTTTAGAAACAAAATGTCTATTCTCATGAATTTAGTCAAAATCCCAATGTAAGAGGAAAAGAAAGAAAATGAAAAAGAAAATGAAAAAGAAAAGAAAAGGGAATGAGAAATAGACCTTAGGGAGGAAGTGGAGCCTGATATTAGATTCCACCCTCAGTTCAATACTCCATTCAAAAAAGTAAGGAGGATGACTCGACCTCCACTAGGACGAGGAAGATGCAAGTCGAGAGAGAGTCCTTGAGGTAGATGGCCTCCATACTTACCACCCACCAGGAGATTCATCCCAGCTTCTAGAAGTACACCTGATATCCACTTAGACTTAGAATCTAAGTTCAGATGATGAATCTTATATGACTAGCAATAGCCTCTCTTAGACACATATCCCAAGGTGACATAATTTATAAGCCAAAGCATAAGTGTATCCCTTTATATAAAAAATCGGTTAACCCCAACTCTTTTCTCAAAAAAGTTGAAGAGGACCCCCAAACCATGAAGATCCGAGGTTCTATCTTGGAGCATCATCCTCAAGTCAAGTTCAGAACTTGAGGATGATTCATATAAAAAATTATTAGAATTACCTTTGATTGGATGTTTCTTTGGAAATATTTAATCCCAGGTTTTGCATAGATTATTGAGAGGTTATGGAACAACAAACAAAAAGAAATTCACTAAGTAGAGTTGATGATGATGATTTGATTGGTCATCATTAATCATTTGGGATCTAGGTTCTTTTGAAATCATATTAACTCATATGAGGAGGTGTTCTTAGAACCTTCAGATGATTTAGATGATTTCCAAGTCAAAAATGCACCTCCAAAATTCAAAGAAGAAATCAAATTAATTATCGATGAACTCAAAAAAATCAACTTAGAAATTAAAGACAACCCACACTTGGCATACATGAGTTTCTTATTGAATGAAACTAAAACCAATGACTTAGTTATGCTACTAAATGAGTTTAAGAACACTTTACATAGAGTTATGAAGAGATGCCTAGATTAGTATAACAGGATACGGATGCTAATCCTATAAAGCAAGCTCCTAGATGCATAAGATTAGACATTGAACAACAGGTAATTTTTGAAGTCAAAAAATTGATCGATGTTGGCTTCATCCGAAAGGAAAATACCCCACCTGGTTAGCTGACGTCATCCCAGTTAAGAAAAAGAATGGCAAAATTTGCATATGCATCAATTTTAGGGATCTTAATAAGGCATATCTAAAAGATGAATTTCCATTACCAATACTAGAACTGATGGTGGGCATTGCCTCATCTCATGTAGTCTTCTCTTTCATGGATGGTCAGCTAGATATATCCAAATAAAGATGGCACATGAGGTTGAAAGAAAAACTGCCTTTAGAACCCCGATCAAAAATTATTGTTACAAGGTCATGCCTTTCAGCCTTAAAAATGTCGATGCCATATACCAGCGGGCTATGACTCATATTTTCAATGAACTCATTCATCACCAAGTAGAATACTACATTGATAATCTCGTGGTCAAAAGTAGAAAAATTAAGACCATCTATTTGACTTAAAAATAGTTTTAAGCAGTTAAGAAATTATAAACTCAAAATGAACCCTCTAAAGTGTGCATTTGGAGTAGCTTCAGGGAAGTTTCTTGGGTTCATTATCGAACACCGTAGAATTGAAATCAATTCAGAGAAAATTAAAGCAAAATTAGAAATGTCACCCCTAAAAGTCTAACTCAACTCAGACCATTCTAAGGATGGTTAACGCATCTAAGATGCTTTCTATCTAACCTATCAAGCAGATTCCAACCATTCTCAGCAGTAGTCAAAAAGGAAGCCAAGTTTAAGTGGGATGACGAGTGCCAGCATGCCTTTGAGAGCATCAAGCAGTATCTAAATGTCGCCCCTATCTCGAGCAAGCCATTGATGCTTTACACTACTGCATTAGATAACTCTCTTGGTACTTTGTTGGCCCAAGCCAATGATGAAGGGAAAGAGAATACACTCTACTATCTCAATCGTCATTTAATCCCTATTGAAGCAAACTATCCACCCATTGAGAAGCATTGCCTAGCTTTAATTTTTGCATCTCAAAAGCTATGACATTATATGCTTTCTCATAAAGTAAACATGATTTCTAGAATCAATCCACTATAATATCTCATGACATGGTTGACACTATCCAAATGGTTAACACATTGGTCTATGATTTTATCATCGTGCGGTGAAAGGACAAGCACTCAAAAATTTCTTAGCAACACACCCACTTCCTACTAACTCTCCACTTAGTGATGATCTCCTCGATGAACAATAAATCATGAAGATAGGGGATACCAACATTCTCCGCTAGGAGATGTATTTTGATGGTGCTGCTTCCTCTCAAAGAAAAGAAGAACCACAATCTACTCTTCCATGAAAGGCAAGGGTAGGAATAGTTCTCCTAACTCTAGACTACGATATGATGAGATTCTCATATCATCTATATGATCCTTGCACCAACAATGAAGCTGAATATGAGGCTCTTATTGTCAATATGGAGTTGGTCATCTCGATAGGCATCCAGAACATCAACATTTTCAGGGATTCTCAGCTAGTTATCAATCAAATTGTTGGATCATATAAAGTCTTAAAGCCCAAGCTCCATCACTACCACAAATACACCATGGAGTTGTTGGCCCAAATCCCAGAAGTGACAATCTACAAGATCCCTCGAGGGGAAAATTCCATAGCATATGCCTTAGCCAAGCTTGCCAAGGAGTTGGCATGTTTGGATGATGAGTCTATATCAATAGAGGTCCATAATAAGCAAGTCCTGCCTCTCATTGATGTTGAACTCATCGACATATACTCTCTTGAAGGGGAGGTTATCATTTCCAAAAAAGATAAAGAACTGGATTAAAGGCAACCCTTCATTGATTACCTAAACAAAGGAGAACTACCTCAAGAGAAGTCCCAAGCACATCAAGTGAAGCAAATGGCACTATCCTACGCCCTCGTGGATGGCATATTATACATGCGATCCTTCAATTATATGTGATTATGTTGTTTAGACAATCATGAAGCCCATAAGATCCTGATCGAGGTACTCTCAAGATTATGCAAAGCTCACCAATCTGGTCCCAAGATGAAAGCTAAAATCAAGAGACTTGGATACTATTGGTCGTTGATGATCATAAATTGCATGGATATAGTGAAGCATTGTCACCAATGTTATGTAGACGGAGTGTTCTTACCCCAACCACCTAATATTCTACATCCAACATTAGCCTCATGGCCATTCGAGTGTTGGGGTACTAACATAGTGGGTCCGATCGATCCTCCTTCTTCCAAGGGTCATTGGTTTATCCTAGCTGCTACCGACTACTTTTCCAAGTAGGCAGAGGTGATTTTGCTCAGGGAGGTCAAAGTTCAAGATGTGCTCCAGATTTTTAGGAACCATATCATATATAGATTTTGGGTACCCCACTGAATTATATCTAATAATGGTACTGCATTCAAGAGCACCAAAATCAACAACTTAGCCCAGAGACATAACATAGATTGGAGATACTTCACCATCTATTACCTGCGGGAAAATGATTTAGCAGAAGCCTTCAACAAAACTCTCATCCAAATACTCAAGAAGATGCTCGATGATAATAAACAATAGTGGAATGAGCAGTTAGTTGAAGCTTTATGGGCCTACCGCACCACTTACAGAACTCCAACTCAATCTACCCCTTTTTTTCTTTGTGTACGGGTCTGAAGCCATTCTGAAATTAAAAGTCCAACTCCCATCACTAAGGATAATTGTGGATAGCAAGATTACAATGATCAGAATGCCAAGCTGTGGCTAGAAGAGTTCAAAGGTTTGGAGGAGAAGCACTTACAAGCATGTTAGAACCTTGAATTGTACAAAGAAAAAAATGATTCAAGCTCACAACAAGTTGGTCTATCCTAGAGCTTTTCAAGTATGAGAGTTTATTTTAGTTCTAAGGAGACCAAATGTTGCCCTTCACAAGATGGGAGGCATGTTTGAACCCACTTGGGAAGGCCCTTTTGCTATAGAGATGGCCTACTAAGGAGAATCATATCAACTTATCAACCAAAAAGGGGAGCACCCAATGCTTCCAATCAATCTACCTTAAGAAATATTACCCATAAAATAATATTTAATGATAATTTATCAATAAAACTTCATTTTAAATCAAAATATCTTCAATTTGAAAGCATTTCCCTTTGCAGATCTCTATGGTGCGTTTAGGGTAGGTGTAAGAGAACCCGAGCGGCATCCTATCTCTCATTAACACAACATAAACACAAATCCTTTGCCTTGGGCTACTTTGAGTTGATATAACACCCCAAGAGGCCCTCACTCAGTAGTTGCTCTAGGTCAAGTTTGATTCACTACCTAGCTAGTGTGTCTCCCTAATGGTCTTTCTACTTAGGAGTATGTAAGTCGCTGCGCTTTCTTCCTAATCTAACTGCTATGCATCGAGCGCCTTTTTAATGTGGTACATCTTATTGCATAATTGATAAGCTACCTCCATGTTTCCTTTGCTTAAGAAGATATGAGTCCCTATGCCTTCTTCTTGAACTAGCCATCATGTACTGACTGGGTCCGAGTTTATCTTTGAGGATTAAGGAAATGCCCTTTTGACCTCTTGTTTGGAGTGAGTTCTTAACTTCTCATCATAGATATAGGACTCTTAAAGACACTAAGAGCTCCTTAGTCTTAAGACACTTCTAGTGATTAGGTGAACACTTAACCTAAGCCTTACAAGGTTAGCCATAGGGATGGGTCATGACTTAGGGACTTAGATGATTGCTACCCTATAGCCTATACCCAATCCATGCTTTCCTTCTCATACCAAACCTCAAATTCATGCCAAATCCAAACCAAATTTCCAAGACTCATAATCAATTTGATAATCAAATTCAAGCTCAAATTTCTCGATAAGACCTTATGATTGAGTTCAAAACCCTTTCAAGCCCTTTGATTTCATCGTATGGACTTAGTCTTAACCAAATTCAAATCAATCCCAATTCAATTTATTTGCTCAAATATCAATTTAATCCTTAAATCAAACCATCAATTCCAATTCAAATCCAACTTCAAATAATTCAATCTTAAAATCAAATCAAAGTTCCAAAATTCCTTCCTAAGCCATATAACCCATTCTCATAAACTTAGCCAAACCTCCACCTAAATTATCCCAAACTTGATTTATTTATTTATAAATAAATTATTCCTTTATTTATATTCACAAATATAAATAAAGCACCCACTCAAATAGCCAAAACTAAATCAAACTAAATCTAAATCCAATCAAAACCTTTCTTAAGCCTTATGGACCAACCTCCATGAGCTTAGCCAAATCTCATGCAAATCAATCAAACTTGATTGATTTCTTTATAAATCAATTATTCCTTCATTTATGTTCACAAATATAAATAAAAACCACCTTCAAATAGCCAAAAATAAATCAAACTAAATCAAATTCTTACTTAAGCCCTTTTTACCTACCTCCATGAGCTTAGTCAAATTTGCTTCCAAATCACTCCAAACTCAAGTGATTTTCTAATGAATCATTTATATCTCCATTTATATTACCAAATATAAATGAAATATAAATTCAAATAGCCAAAACCAAATCCAAAATCAAACCAAAATCCAATTTATACCCTTTAAGCTAATTTCTTAGAATTAACCAAATCATATCTAAACCAAGCCAAAATCAATATATTTTCTCTTGAATCAATCATTCCTTCAATCATCTATCCAAATATAAAGGAAACATACAATTATCAAACCAAACTCAAGTTAACCCATTGATTGTAGTTGAATTTATATTTCAATCCAAGGCTCATATATAAGTTCAACTAAACTTGAATCAAGTCAAAACCAAACCAATTGACCCCATTTAGGTCCACTTGACCCAAAGTGGCCTAAAGGACCTTTTGAGCCAAGTTCTAATCAAACCCAAATTGGATTAAACCAAGCCCATCCAAGCCTTATATCATGATCAACAATCACCCTAGGATGATCAACCTCCTTGAATTGGGTCAAACCAAGTCAACTTGGTCCTTTGACCAAGTCAACCTTTAGCCCAAAATAAAACCTAAACTAGCCAAAACTTACCATACACTAAATTGATTGAAACCATTGATTCACATCAACTCATGATCAATGATTGAATATGACTTGACTCTCAATTGAGCCAAATCAAGTCCAATTGGCTATTTGACCAAAGTTGACCCAAATTGGCCTAAAAGGCCAGAATGGGTCAAATCATAATCTAACTCAAATTTATTATAACCAATGGCTCAAGTTCAATCAAGATTTATTATTGAACTTGACCAAAGCCATAATTGAGCCCAATTTGACCAATTGGTCAACTTGACCCAACCTAGTCCAAATTGACCTAAAGGGTTAAATTGGCCAAAATTCAAATTAAATCCAAAATTGATTCAAACAAAAACCTACAATCATTTTCAATTAGCCAATTGAACATGAACCAACACCTAACCCAACCTAATTTGGTCAATTTGGTCAAATTGGTCAACTTAGCCCATTTGACCTATATGAATCCAAGTGAGCCAAAATCAAACCTAAGCCAAATTGATTGAAACCACTTCAACTCAAAACTCTTCAAATCATCATTTGAACCTAACCCAAGCTTTGGTTTGACCCAATTTGACCAATTGATCAACTTAACTCAACATGACCCAATATGAACCCATTTGACCAAATGAAGCCAAAACCCATAAAACCAACACATGAAACCTTGAAGGCTAACCTAACCAGACCCAAACCCATCCTAGATTAACCCAAAACTAGCCCAAACCCATTTGGAGCCAAGACCAACGTAAATCCTCTATGGATCCTCTCCTTTATGTGGGATTTTGCCAAAAATGGCAAAGTCCACCCTCCTTTCACCTTAACATCCCTCACTCACTAAAATGAGGGATCCTAAACCTCCTAGCCCACTCTACAAATGGATAAGACTTACCATGGACCAAAGGGAGGTGAGCCAACTCACCTCCTATTCAAGTTGTACACCTCAAGGATCAAGGAAACATAATCTACCCAAATCCAGCTTGGAGCCTCTTTTCATGGCTTCTCCTGATCCATACGAGCCACATGGATTCGATTGACACCCCTATGGTGCTCTGACAATGATTGGCCGGCTAAAAATGGGAAGTCATCCCGTCCATCAAACTCAGCAAACTGAGGGGTATACCCCCTCAATTCGAATGGGAAATGGATCACTTCGATTGGTGAGAGCTTCCTAACATGATTTTGAGTCTCCTGCAATTCCCAGAGCCATCCCAAGCTTCTCCCTTGCATCATTTCCTCTTGTGTGAAACTAAAATAATGGAGACTAATCCTGATCCGAGCTCGCTCATTCCTCAACCAAAACTAAATTACTCTTGCACACACCTTCCACGCACGTTGTCAAAGCCACCCAAGTTGTTTCCCAAGTTTCCAAGCCGAAGGAGAGACTTTGATCAACACTGAGCTCTATAGTGAAGGAAATCGATCCACCAAGCGAACCATGGGAAATTAGCTTGATTACTTCTCAACAGGGCCTCATCTCTACTAGAAGAAGCTACCTTCATCAATCCCACCACTGATCTTGAGCTCTGGTGAGGTAATTCCTCAAAACCATAGAAATAAGAAGATTTGGTTGGTCCTTTATGAAGGAAATTTGCATGTGAGATCATCCTAGCTGTTGGATCCTTGTGGATCCTTCAAGTGATAGTGTGGGTTGATTTTGAGTGAATCTCGGGTGAGGAGCAATCAGTGATCCATGGTGACGCTCCAATCGTCATGTTGGAAGGAGGATCACGGGTCATCCATTGCATGATTAGAATGGATGGGTTTGATCAGATTGCACTATATCCATTTGATTTTCTCCCTTTATACCTTGGGTTTGATCGCCGTCCGATCGAGATCGAATGGTGGAGATCAAT
The DNA here is from genome assembly GCA_021442155.1 of Cymbidium sinense. Classification (NCBI taxonomy): domain Eukaryota; kingdom Viridiplantae; phylum Streptophyta; class Magnoliopsida; order Asparagales; family Orchidaceae; genus Cymbidium; species Cymbidium sinense. Next base: position 171,882,452 of record CM038218.1, on the reverse strand, counting down.
ATCACGTCCGACACCGGCATTTGACTCAGCGCATAGATGTGACAACTTAAATAGCCAATCCTATGGTGCCATGTGGAAAGCATGCCACATCAGCACGCCATGTGGCGTCAATGGGATTAGGCTTAATTAAGGTTATTTAATGTATTTTTAATGCTAAAACTTTAATAATTGATAACTAATTGTGGAAAAATTAAAAAAAAAATATAAACCCCTAGCTCATTTTAAAGGTATTTCAGAGGGGAATCCATTAAAATTATTCTTAATTAATTTTGAATAGTAATTTTGGCTTAATTAAGGTTTAATTAAAACTTTAATTAGCTTAATTACTCCCTAATTAATTAACCAATCAATTTCAAACTTTTTGAGAATGTTTAGGGGGATGACCTCTGTCTCCCATATTTTTCTTGGAAATTATAGGTTGATTAATTGGGGGAATTGATTGTTTAAGCCTTAATTACTCTTTTAATTTAATTAAGTGATAATTAAGCATATGAATAATCATTAATCAACAAATTGGACCTTTAATCACTATTGAATAGTGGAGAGACTTAGGGAATTAGATTGGGGCCTCCTCCAAAATTTTCCTCTAAGTTTCCCTCTCTTTTCTTAACAAAAATATTAAGTAAAGAGAAATGGATTAATGACTTGATTAACCTAATTAAGAGAGTAATTGCTTCTAATTTCCCTTAATTGATCCACGGGTATTGCTTTAAGTGTTTAATAGCCTCAAGTGAGTTAATGAAATTATGGTTAGCTCACATGTGTGAGAAAACCATAAAAGTAATTAAGTGAGTATCTTAAGCTTAATTAATTAATGATTATGAGCTAATTGCATTAGGTCCCTTTCATTTCATAGGAGCATTGATATTTACTTTTCAATTCATTTGCATATTACATTAGCTCATAATTATTTAATTAATTATCTTAAGGTAACATAGGTAGGGGTTTAATTAATTGACTTAATTTATACCTTAACCTAATTAATCCATAAAATCAATCTAATTGCTTCTCATTAAATCAAATTAACTCAATGGGGAATGGGATTAGGATTAGCAAACCTTCTCTAATATTTCCTAACTCAAATCAAATATAAGATTAAAATGACATTAAGAAATTTTGGTTTATTCTAATTAAGCTTATTTAATATGATTGTCCTTATGAATTAGTTGGATTGAATGAAATCATTATTTATGTCCTTTTGTTTCTTTCCAATCATATAAAATATTGTATTCCACTTGATTCATGCATTCATCTTTTTCCAAAATTAAATTAAATGGTTTCTTTTATGTCAAGCATGCATGTGTTGATTTAAATTAATATATGTGTGGTTATTATCACTATTAAATCCAAATATATTTTTCCAAAACTTATAAATGAATGATTATATATGTTATGAATGCTAGTCCTAAATACATAGGAGATGTGTGTGATTATAGCCTAAGTGTATGAAGTGAAGTTTCTTTTATTTCATTCATGTGTTGATTTATATATGTACGAATGTTAACGGGTATATAGCTTGGACATCCCAGGAATATGAGGCTTTAATTAGCACTAAGGAGGTCATTTGATTACCTCAATTCTCTGATTTAACAATGGCACATACTCCATTTGATTTTATTCTTATGTATTTCAATATTAGAATTTGGATAAGACTCTACTCCATATGCATAAATATTTCAATCAAATAAAAATATAACTTTTGCATGATTTTCATTCCTTTATATATATATATATATATCCATATGTATTTGAGAAAAGAAAATATTTAGTCTGGACATCCCAAGAATACAAGGATTTAAGTAGCACCAAGGAGGTCATTTGATTACCCCACTTTCCTGATTAACAATGGCATGTAGTAGCCTATGCCTCTTATACATGTGTGTGTGTGTGTATTTAATTATGGAATTGGAACCCATTATCTTTTATCAAAAAAATCCATGCATTCATGAATGATTAAGTTGTTGAATTAATTAATCATATGACTTGGAGTTCTCTTTGTCATATTCATGTGCGAACTTACATATGTTTGAATGTAATGGGTATATAGTTCGGACATCTCGGGAATACGAGGCTTTAGTTAGCCCCAAGGAGGTCATTTGATTACCTCACTTCCCTGGTTAACAATCACACACACCTATTTAATTTCATTCATATGTGTTTTTGTACAATTTAGATAGAGCTTTAAATTAATATGATAAAATAATTCAATCAAATGAAGCATTTAAATTCCAAAAATGCATATTTACATCCATCATTTTAAGTGTGATAAGACAAATTGCATGTATAAGTATGCTTAAGGTTTAATGATGTGCATGTTACATATGATGGAAAGAAATGAATGAATATGTGTCATGTGATAGTAATTAATTTTAATTAATCTTAAGGTGCCCTTCTTATTGAATGAGGTTATTTAAAGTGAACCTAAACTTAGGATTAAATTAAAATATGTAATAAGTCATTCACTAAAGAGAATTGATTAATTAATATGCTTTAGATGTGACTTAAGATAAAAGAGAGTAACTCTCTCTTCTTTTTATAACACTTAATTGCTAAGTATAAACCAAATGAAATAAAAAAAACTAGCAAATTAATTAAGTCACTTAAAGTGAAACCATCCTTTATAATTAAATCCTTTCATACTTAAAAATTATAACAAAGCTTAGTTAAGGCATACCACACAAGCCTTAATACACACACTTTAGACTAAGCTACCACTTCTAGCTTTATGTTAGGGAGTGCATGGTTTGATGTATGTTTGGTTTTATGATATATTATTTTAGACTGGATATTAGGGTGTATGCTTTGTAGACTAGATGATAGGCTGTGATTTGCCTAATCATATTTTCTGCAGGAGATTGTGCTTAAGGGATGCTTAAAATAAATATAAATGCTCTCTTTTGTAGGTCGCTTAACCCCTAAGTATAATTTAAATTAAGAGAGATGGGCTTAGTTACCCATGTGCAGGGTGCTAAGTCTAAATTATTCATATAACTGCTTGGGTTGTATGGTGTGCTTAGCTAACACTTATTTTATAGGTGTAGTTAGATTTACTTTTCTAGTAATTTTGCATTAGGAATTAGGATTAGTGTTATAGGGGATTAGGATGAGTAGTGGCTAGAAGGCTTTGTCTTGGAGGCCCTGTGATGCCTTTGAAGCAAATCAAATCAAATGAAGAAATGAAGGAGATATAAAGAATGAAAAAAAGAAGACCCCCATAGCATTTATTCAATTATAAATTATAATTATTCTTTCATATGGGTTGTATAAGGGTAGAGCTCAGCTACCCATTTTCTCTTTTCGGGTTGTATGACGGTACTTGACCACACAGGCCTTTTATTCTTTTTTACGTTAGATTTATAAAATACTTGATGTTCTATTTAAATTATGCAATAGAAATAGCATGCCTCTTCTTAGTTACTTACTTATATGGTAATTTAATGTGTGGCCTGGATCTGATTAAGCTCTTAGGGAAAAATAAATTTCTACCCAAACTACAACTCATAACTAAATTTTTTAAATAACTCATAACCTTATATAAAGCTTAGGCATTAAATCATGATGATCAAAAGATTTAGCAACCCTTAGTTGAATGTTGTATGTTTAATATCATGCATTCATATTGCTTCACTCTTGCTAATAGAGGGTTTCTATCATTACATGAGGGGAAGACTTGACCTCTGAGGGTCTCCTCTATGATGGAAAATACCTCTTTCTCTCTTATTTAGATAATAACCCCATTTCATCATACATTTAGACATATAAAAATCCTATGGCCTTTGTTAAAATGAAGAGTCCAAAATCAAATAAAAATTGAAAATATTTGCATTAGACTACGTCATGGCTCATACCACTCATGCTCTAGTCTCTTAGGGAGTAGGTTTAAGGACTTTAGTTTCTTTTTAACCAATAACAACCCAACTATCTTGCAAAATCATATGACTTGCCTACATGGTTTTAAAGTGTAGGAGGAGTTAGCTAGTTACCACTCTAGGCAGTTATAAGTCCAACAGTCGAGTGGTTTACTCTCTTTTGTGAGGTAAACCTTATGCCCATTTTTCGATTAGATTTAGGTAATATTTTGGCCCTTGCTAAAGCTCCTAAGATTTAGGATCTGAGGTTGTTATTTTCCTCGAGCTACAAGCATAAATCCTCACCTCATAGGCATTTCCTCAATCTTGTATTGTGGGATTATAAGCCCTAGTAATCTAATAAAAATTCAACTCAAACAAATAACTCTCCTCAATTTCAAACATATAAAGCCCAAACTATAGGGTATATTAGAATGCTCACTAGATTTCTAGTATCATGAGCATTCCATCTCCTTTGGCTTTGATAATAAGTCTGTCCTAAATATAACCAATTTATTGATCATCCTATCTTTGAAATCTTTGGAGACAATAATTGGCTACTTTAATCAAGAGTGTTCTAAGAATTCACCTTCTTTAGGATGTAATTAACTATGGGGGCTTGCCCCCATAGGGAACTTTAGAACCTAGTTTAATATAAACCCTACTTTATTCATCCAATTAAAATAGGAGAAAAATCTCTGGTATATTTGAAGACCCATCATGCTTTAGGAGTCCTTATTAGGTGATTACGTCTATTGTAGGGTGGTGATTTCCATCTTTCAAAATAGTGCATCATTCCTTAAAATTGTATCTGATCACTTCAATAAGTACACCCTTAGATCTGTGGTGTCCCCATACACAATCAAAAATAAACACCACATACCCCCAGCAGCTCCTTTCTCCTAACTACTTCAAGTCTAGGTTTAGTCCTTCTTTGTGACTCCCCGCTTAGTAGTCGCCCTAGGTTGGAAAGTAGATGTCTAGCTGATAATAGAATATCCCGATTATCAGTTCTACTTAAGAAGATGTAAGTCTCTAATGTTTTCTTCCTAGATTGATCATTGTACACTGACGGGCACCTTAAATTGGTTGGTGTTCACTATATTGACAGTGACCCACCAGGTGGATAACATTATTCAGGCATATGTAAGTCCTTGCACTTTCTCTTGAGAGAAGTATACCTATAGGCTTTCTTTTGATCAGATGCCCCCAAATGTCCCTAGGCATTATATTTGGATCATATCCTTTATAACCCTATCTAGACACTACCTAGGTTATTCTTAGATTAGATAATTCCCTTTTCCTAGTAGCCACCCTATGGTTGGAAGTTCTGTACTGCGGATGTGCAGACTCTCCCTTAGTAGTTGCCTATGTTAGGTTCTATTTATTGAGCCATCAATAAGTCACCCCGGTGGCTGATTCCACTTTGGAAGATGTAAGACCCCGCACTTTCTTACTAGCACACCATTGCACACCGAAAGGCAACCCCTAGGTCAGATAGTCCTACCCTTCGGCTGGTAAACTACCCCTTTGGACTGTTAAATATAAGATAAGCCCATAGAGCCCCTTCTTAGTTCCATGACTAGGTCCAAAAAATAAAACAAACTAAATCAAAATAAATTCAAATTCAAACTTACTTCCCCTAGCGAGTCAAGTCATAAATCAAATCAAATCAACCAAGTTAAACTCCCCAATGGATCCAAATCAACAAACAAATCAAAGCAAATCATATCAAAATAAATCCAATCTTGATCCCCTAGATTCAAAGCATCTCCAGTGGATCTCCCTTCCATAAATCAAACCAAATTAAACAAATTAAAATAAGTTCAATCAAATCTATATCCCAGTGGATTCTTCCCAAACCAAATTAAAACAAATTCAATCATACCTCAACCCCTAGTAGATTGCTCCTTTTATTCTCTTGGCATAAATTAATCCCTAATCAAATCCAATTCATGTACAATTCCCCAACGAATCTCTCTTCATGTCCTTGACATGAAATCAATCTTCAACTAATTCAAACTGAATCTTCTTGGCTCTCTTATGCCCTTAGCATGAGATGAGTAGCATTGTACTAAGATCGTGATTCTATCTACCTCTTTATTTAGGTATAGATGATCTTTGTTAGCACTTACAATCCTTTTGGACACTATTGATCATCTCCCTCAATGCTAATATGTGCGGCGTGCCTTCTCAGCTATACCACACCTACTGGGGGTCCTTTTGTTGACCTCACTTTTTGAGTGAGGATTCAACCCTACCATCTTAGACCTAGGGTCTTCTAGACACTAAGACTTCCATAGTAATAGGACACTTCGAATGGCTAGGTGAACACTTAACCCAAACCTAAAGGCTTAGGAGGAATTTCCTTACTCTATGTATTAGGACCTTAGGAAGCCTACCTATGCCTACATCCTTAGCCTAAACCAAACCTCAAATTAATTCAACTAATCCTAATTGAATTTCAATTCATATCCAAGCTCCAAGCCAAATTATTGAAACCCACAATCTAAATCCATCTTAATCCCTAAATCCATCCTATGGACTTAATCCAAACCTCTATCAATCAAACAAAACTCAATTGATTTTCTTAAACATTCAAATCATCATTTCAAACTCTACCGAAAGCCACAATCAAGCCAAAACCAACAATCAATTCAATCAATCAATTCAATTAATCTAAGCTAGCCCATTTGAACCCAAAAATGTCCAGTGAGCCAAAATCCAATTGAGACCAAATCAATTGGAATCAAAGGCACCAATCAATCTTAAAACAATCATCAAACTCAAGTCAGCTCAATTCGACCCAAAACCAACTCAATTGGTCCATTAGGCTCACTTGACCTAAAGTGACCTAAAGGACCCATTTGAACCTAACTCCAATCGAACCCAAATTAGATTGAACCAAACCATCCAAAACCTCATATATTGATTATTGATCATCCTTGATTGATCAATTGTAATCAATTGGGTCAAGCCAAGTCAATTTGGCCATTTGATCAAGTTGACCCAATTAGCCAACATAAGCCAAATTGAATCAAACTCCATTCTACATCAAATTGATTGTACCAATGATTCAAATCAACTCAAATTTGATGTTTAAATATGACTTGACCATCAATTGAACCAAACCAAACCCAATTGGCCTCTTGACCCAAGTTAACCCAATTTGACCTAAAAGGCCAAATTGAACCAAATCAAATTCTAATCCAAATTGATCGAAACCAATGATTCAAATCCATCTCAAATTGATTATTGAACATGATCAAACCCTTGGTTGAACCCAATTTGACCAAGTCAACACAATTAACCCATTTAGCTAAATTAACCTAAATGGTCAAATTGGCCTAAATCATTCCCAAATCCAAATTAATTAAAATCAAAACCTACAATCTTCTTCAAATGACCAATTGAATCTAAACAAACACCTAACCCAAGCCAATTTGACCAATTTGACCAATTGGTCAACTTAGCCCATTTAACCCATATGAACCCATATGAGTCAAATTCAAATCCAAGTCAAATTAAATCAAACCAATTGAACCAAAACATCCCAAATCATCATTTAAACTTGACCCAAGCCTTGGTTTGACCAAATTTTACTAATTGGTCAACTTAACCCAACCTAGCTAAATTTGACCTATGTGGGTCAAATTGAGCCAAACCCACTCAAACCAAGCCCAAATCCATTCAAACTTGGCATGACTCATCCTTGGGTCACCATGGATTAGCCTAAGTCAAACCTAACTAAAGGCTAGTTGGGTTAGCCATAGGTCATGGGAGGTGAGCTAACCCACCTCCTCTCATTAGCTTACCAAGAGAGATAGGGACAAGCCATGACAACCAACTTTAGATCCTCACTCACTCAAACTAAGTTGCCTCTCTAATCAGCGCCTGTCAATTTGGGCGTCCCAAAGAAAAAATTGAGCGTCTAATTTGAGGGAGGAGGGACATACAATTCTAATGTCTCGAGCTTTAGTAACTCAAGATGAGTCTCCGAGAGCTTCCCCATCATTAGCGATGATGAAACCAAGTTGAACAAAGCACTTACTATGTCTTCCTCCACCAAATCTCCATCATTTTCAAATTAACTTTACCCATAAATTTCCCTAGTTCTAGCAAGGTAGAACAAATCATTTCCTAAGTGATTCGATCACCAGAGACCACTTCAAGACCATCTATGATGAGATTTTTGGTGACAGTTGGTCCATAGAGCTATCGGTAAAAAATCAAGGCTCCATCTTCTCTGCAGGGCTTCATCTCTTCAAGAGGAAGCTACCTCGGTCTATTAGTCATCAGTCTTGAGCTCCGGTGAGATATTTTTTGGCAAACCGTAGATTTGGCCTTAGGTGTTGGTCTTTTTTTAAAGAAATTGTAATCATGCGATTCCCACCATTAGATCCCCTGAATGTTTTAGAGTCGATCCCGAGCCTCCATGAGCTCCAATGAGCTCAGATCGAGTGAAGGAAGGCGTGTCCGTCTTCCATTGCTCGGGGGATGAAAGATCATCAGCTGTCCATTTCACATGATTGAGATGAACAACCGTGATTAATCCGCTAGATCTAATCAATTTAATCCTATAGAAAGAGCAGGATTATTCCCCACCATCCGATCTTAGATCAAACAGTGGGAATGAAAGTGCGTCCGTTCGCCACATCAATGCGATGTCAGATTTAAGTGGCCAATCCCACGGTGCTATGTGGAAAGTTCTACAACATTAGTGATCCATGTGGCACCGATGGGATAGGAGTTAATTAGGCTTAAAAATTTGATTTAATGGCTGAAATATCCTAAAGAATAAATAATCAAAAAATTCAAAAAAAGTAAATAAATACTCTTTGGAAAGATAAAATAGAGGAGAATTTAATAAAAATAATTTCATTTGATTTTAAATAGTAATAAGGCTTAATTAAGGTTTAAATGTTTTCTTAATTAACTTAATTAAGCTTTAATTACTTGGGCAATTAATCCCAAACTTGATAAGCTGGTTTAATGGGATGACCTCTGCATGATTTTCTTGAGATTTATTGGCTATGTAATCTGGGAAATTTGAAATTCAAACCTTAATTACTCTCTTAATTAATTTAGTGATTAATTAATGTTCTAAATAATAAAAATTAATTAATTTAACTTAATTAATCACTTATTAATAGTGAGATGATGAGGGAGAGTGATTAGGACCTTTTCTAATTACTTTTTCAAATTCATTTCATTAAAGAAAGTTAATTAAAACATGAATTGATTAAGGAATTAATTAATTAATGACCAAATTAGATTAAATTAAATTGTTAATCATTTTAGATAATCAACATTTAAATTAAGGGTTCCTCTTTATGTGTTCAATAACATAAAGACACTTAAGGAAATTATGATTAGCCATAAGTGTGGGAAAATTTCTAAAAGTACTTAATTAGATTCTTTAATTTAATTAATCTCTAATCATGAGCTAATTGTATTAGGTCCTTTAGGAGCATTGCACTTTTATTTTCCATAATTTCATATTATTTGTGGCTCATGATTAAATTATTAATTAATATAAAGAAGCATAGGAAAGGGTAATTAAATGGATTGCTTAATGATTCAACTTAGTTAAATCATAAAAATCACTTAATTATTTTTCAATAAACATATTAAATCACCAAAATGAGATGGAAAATAGTAAGTGACCTCTCCTCTTTAAGTTCAATCAAAATCCAAAAAAAATCAAAATTAATAAGAAGCTTTGGTTTTCCTTAAGTAATCTTACTTAATGTGATTGTCCTTAGGAATTAGCATAGTTGAATGAATTATGTTGAAATGTTTGGCTATTCCTTTTCAATCAATTTAAATTTTGTGTCATGTGATGTCATGCATTCATGTGTTCAAAATCAAATGGAATTTACTTATGTAAAATTGCATGTGTTGGCTTAATTTTATTAAATATGTGGCGATTATCACTAATAAATTCATATTTACATTTCAAAAGCTATAAATTGATAATTATGTTTGGAATGATAGTAGTTATGAATATATATATATATATATATATATATATATATATATATATATATATATATATATATATATATAGGATTTGCATGTCTTTATAGCTTAAGCATGTAAAAATAATGCTTTCTTTTCTATGTTCATATATGAATTTACATAGGTTTGAATGATAATAAGTTTATAGTCTAGACATTGAATATGAAGCTTTAAGTAGCCCCAAGGAGGTCATTTGATTATCTCACTTTCCTGTTTAAGAAATGCACATACTTTTTTAATTTCATTCATATATACAATTATATTAGAATTTGGATTGAGCTTTAATTTACATGCATAAATAATTCAATCAAATAAAATACAATCTCTTACATGATTTCACTCTTCTAGTTAAGTATATATTCATATATATTTAAGATAACAAGAATATAATATGGACATCCCGAGAATATGAGACTTTAAGTAGCGCCAAGGAGGTCATTTGATTATCTCACTTCCCTGGTTTAAACAACAATAGGTACTTGTTTACATCTCTTATACATGTGTATGCATATTTGATTAAAGAATGAGGATCTTCTTTTCTACCAAAAATACATGCATCCATAATCATTTAAGCATATCAAATGTATTGCATGTAAAGGTAATGCTTTCTTTCCTATGTTCATATATGGGTTTACATATGTTTGAATGCAATTAGTATATAGTCAGGACATTCAAGAAATACGAGGCTTTAAGTCACCCCAAGGAGGTCATTTAATTATCTCACTTCCCTAGTTAACAAAGGCATGCACTTATTTAATTTCATTCATATGTACATTTGTATTAGAATTTGGATAGAGCTTTAATTTACATGTATAAATAATTTAATCAAGTAAAATACAATCCCAAATGTATGCATCTATAATCATTTAAGTATGCCCAAAATATGTTGTATGTATAGGTATACTAAATGTTAAATCATATGCATGTTATGGGTGATAGAAAGGAATGCTTCAACATATTCTATGTGATGGTAATTCATCCACATTAATCTTAAGATGCCTTTCATGTTGAATGTGATTCTTTAAGATTAACCTAAACTTAGGATTAATAAAATATTTAATAAATCATTCACTAAAAGAAACTAAATCATAAAAATATGCTTTAGAAAATAACTTAAGGTAGGGATGAAAGAGAGTAAGCATAGTTCCTCTCTTTATAATACTTAGATACTAAGCATAAATCAAATGAAATAAAACAAAACACAAATTAAAACTTACAAGTCATCTAACCAACTTGAAATCAAGCCATCAATCATGTTGAATTAAACAATTTCAAATTATAGAAAATCATAATTCTAAAGCTTAGCTATGACATACCACACTAATCCTAAGCACACACATTAAAATGATAAGTTGCCACTTCTAGCTTTAGGTTAGAATGATGTATGTAATGATGATGTATTTTATTTTGTGATGTAATATTTTAGACTGGAAGTTAGGAATGTCGATCATAAACTGGATGTTTGGCTGTTGATAGCCTAATATTATTTTCAGGAGATTATGCTTAAGGGGCCATTGAAAATAAATATAGATGTTTTACTTGCAGGTTGCTTATCCCCTAAGCATAATTTATATTAGAACAGGTGGGCTTTCTTACCCATGGGCATGGTACTAAGTGCAAATTATGAAATATAGTTGTTTGTGTTTGTATGTATGTTTACCTAACATCTATTTTACAGGTGTAGTTAGATTTACTCTTCATGAAAATATAATTTTGTAATAGAAATTAGGATTAGTTCTGTGGGAATTAGGATGAGCAGTGACTAGAAGGCTTAGTCCTAGGATGCCCTGTGATACCTTGAATCAAATCAAGAGAAAGAATTAAAGGAAAGAAGAAATGGAGAATGAAAACCTCATAGCATGTATTCAATAAATTGTAGTATTATATTATTATTATGGGTTGTATAAGGGTAGCTCATCCATCTTTTTTTTGTGTACTTCAACCACACCAGCCTTTTATTCTTTCATGATAGTATATAAAATAATTATTGTTTTATTTAGATTATGCAATAGAACATCATGATTTTCATAGTTTCTTAATGATTGATGATTGTATGTGTGGCCTGGATGCAATAGGCTCTTAAGGAAAAAAATTAGTTTTTCTACCCAACTAATAACTCATAACCTCATTTTAAATCCTAGGCTATAATCAAGATAACTGAAAGATTTAGCAACCTCTTAACTATATATTGCACGTCTAACATCATGCTTATCATATTGAATCATTCGTGCAAAATGAGGGCATCCATTCTTGCACTTTAAGGACTGCTTAATCTTAACCTATGAGAGCAACCCCTTATGATGGAGTTTCACCCTTTTCTTATTTGATTTAGCCAACAACCAAATTTTATCATCAATTTAGGTATAAAATATCACAAAGCCTTTGTCCAAAATATTGTGTCCAAATTTCATAAAAATATTATAAAATGTTGCATTTTTAGACTAAGTCATATACTCATACTAATCATGATTTAGTCTCTTAGGGAGTGAGTTTAGGACTCTAGTCTTTTTCAAAATTAGATAACAACTTAAACCATCTTGTAAATTCATAAGATTGGCCTACATGATTTTGAATTGTAGGAGGTGTTAGTTGGCCACTCAAGATGGTTGTAAGTCCAGAAGAGTTAGACAGTTTATTCTCTCTTGTAGAAGTAAACCTTTATGTCCCATTTTTGCTTAGATTTAGGTCACGCTTTTAACTTGTGTTAACGCTCCCTAGATTTAGGATCTAAAGTTCTTTATTTCCTTGGGCTATAAGCATAAATCCTCACCTTTTAGGCATTTCGATAATCTTGTATTTTATGGATTATAAGCCCTAACAATCTTATAAAATTTCAGCTCAAACAAAATAAATCCTTTCACTTTCAAACATATAAAGCCTCACCATAGGATAAGTTGGAGTGCTCACTAGGCTTTCTAGTATCATGAGCATTTCCTACTCATCTTCTTTGGACTCTAAAATAAGTCTCTCAATTGAGCAATCCCATTTGATTTCTAAAAATTGCCAATTTATTGAGAGCCTTAACTTTGAAATCTTTGGAGACAATAATTGACTACTTTAATTGAGAGTGTTCTTAAGAAATTTTATTTCCTAGGATGTAATTAATTATGGAGGTTTGCCTCCATAGAGAACTAAATTATCAGGCTTAAAATAAGCCCTACTTTATTTTCCCATATAAAGTAATGGATAGATCTCTGGTATATTCAAAGATCCATCATTCCTTAGGAGTCTTTATTATGTGATTAGATTTATTAAAGGATGTTGTTTCTATCTTTTGAGATAGTATATCATACCTTAATATAGTGCTTGATCAATTCAATAAGTACCCTTTAAGATCTATGTGGTGTCCACATGACCCATCCAAAAATAAACACCACAGAGTTGAATTAATCTTGGGTTTGGCCTTCTCGAATCCAAAGGAGCTAAGTTGAGTTAGCTCGGTTACTTGACCCAATTGAATTATGATAAATCATATTGAACCTAGGTCAAATTTATTTTGGTTTGAAGTATTGATTAATAATCATTTGATTTAGTTTGGGTTGTGATCTTGGGTTTCCAAACTATGTACTCAAGAAATGCATTATATGTAGTTTTATTGGTTATTGTTATCATTATCTAGTTATTTTTTATGTTTTTATTTAATTATAGGTACTTGTCATTGTAATACCATAGATATGAAGTCAAAACTCCCTTCAAACTAATAGCCCTCCAATCTCAAATTTTTAGACTATGTGCTTAATGATTATATAAGAAATTAATTTTAAAGCATAAAATTAAATAATAATTATAACTCAGAAGAGAATTAAAGAACTTTGAAAATTTTCATATGCATATACATCTTGGAGTCTCATAAGTTAATTCATATAAAAAGCCTTACATATGATTTGACATTTTACATGATTGAGCTTATAAAATAATTTTAAGTGTTTGTTTAGCCAATTCAATTAAGTTTATTCACACACATAGCATCATAAGAATGATTGAAGTCCATGAAAGTTTTCTTTAACTCAATAGCTCTAAGATAGATCATATAGTTATGAAAGTCATGCACTTATGTAAGTAACTCTAAGCATTTTAATTAGACTTAATTATAGTGATTAGCACAAATAGAGAGGGCTAAGATTATCCAATCATTATTTTTCATTATATTATCTAATCATTAAATGATTAAAATAAAAATAATAATTTTGTGATTTTAATGATCTATTAATTAATTCAATTATTCCTTTAATTAACCATACAATTATAATAAACCATAAAACATTAGCCCAAACAATCTAAGAAAATATTCAAAGATGCATAATGATAAATAAAATTAACCTTCAAAATTTTAAGTCCTTTGGGATTGTATATTATGGTTTATTACACCAAATAAGATTTTAATAATTAGGCAATTACTCTCAAAATACCCAAAACCATTTAGGGCACTTGATTTCATTAACTAGTTCTCTATTAGCTGGGTACAAAGAGGGTTTATTTATAATTTTTTTATGATTTTCTTAAGTTATATGTAAGTAAATTATTTATTGAATTACTAATTAACCCCATTAAAGGTGATATTAAGATTTAGGTGAAATTAGTTAATGATTTTTATTAAGTGTGTTCATGTTAAACAAGTGTATTTATACAAAAATACAAATTTAACAATTTTAAAATTTTTTAATTAATTATTAAATGAATTTGGCTATTAACCATTCTAAAATCTATAACTCCTAATACACTTACCCAAATGTTGTGAAATTTTTAAAGGAGGAATAGAACACTTGTAAGGGTGCCTCATAAAAGTTTCAAGTCATTTAAGTAATCATTTTTGTGCTACTTTTTAAAATACATATTTCAATATACATTTAAATGATTATTTAGGATTTAATTAGTTCAAATTTGGTGATTTCTCAATTTAATAAAAAAACATATGGCAAGATTATTTTTAGTAGGTTCATATGTTAATGAATCTCTCATATAGGTGAAATTATATTCTACATGATTTTATAATATTTAAATAATTTATTTAATGCTTTCTAACAAATTAAGTCATATAAAAAGGTAACAAATTATCTAGGAACCTAAATATAGTGAAATTTCATTGGATGTGTGGGAAGACATAATAACCATAGTGTTTAAATTTCATGCCACTTGGGTTTGTATTTTTGGTTTAATTCCAAAAATATTAATTCAAAATAAAGCCTAATTACTTTTAATCTAGATAGTAAATTTTGTGGGGTTTTATTTTTCTAAAATGCTCCTTTATTCACTTTGTTCATAGCCCATTTTTTTATATTTTCTTTGGTCATTTCATTGATTTACTATGATTTTTTTGAAGTTTTGGCACATTTAATTAGTTTTTAAATTTTAGAAAATCTCTTTTTCATTTAGTCAACTTGGCGGTTGACGGGGCGACACTTTTTGTGTGGTGCACATGAGTTGGGTGGGGTCATGTCTTACAAGGTTGTACATGTGTAAACTACAGGTTTGAATGGCGGGTTCGAATTGTAGGTTCATATTAGCATATTTGGATATACTATTCAAACTAGTAATATAATAGCTAAAGCATTGTCCCCTTCCTCTCACATAACACTACCACCTTCCACTAAAATGGCATAGAACCAAGCAATTCTTACAATGAAATGTGATGAACATGCATCTAAAAGGATTAGTAAAAGAAGAGCAGGGTTTCTATCTGTTGGATCATATCCTCATCGACATTTGTTTTATAAAAGACCAACATCTATTTGGCTGAGCTAACGGTGCAGGAGTTACCTCATTGAAACTCTAACCAATGGTCTATATAGATGAGGTAGCTTTAACTTAAAGAGACAAAGTCCTATTGAGAAGCTCGGATGCCTCCCCGCCAATTACCAAAGTTCCAAACTCCACCTCCTCTTATTTTTGCTTGGTCAAGCTCTATGCTAGGCTACTTGGGAAGAGTGGGAAGAGTTTCATTTTTGGTTTGGAGGCTTTGGGGAAGATGTATGAGTGCTCAATTTAGGGAGAAGCTCTTGACTTTGTGTTTTCTATCTATGGATGGAGTGAGGCCAAGAACTTCAAAATGTGGAATCTAAGATCTTGGCAGGGAGGTTGGTTGATCATGAGGTTGGGTAATGTTTGCAAGAGGTTAAGAGACTTAGAGTAGTGAGCCTTTGCTAGTTTTAGGGGAGAGGCCATGGTTGACTAGCTTCAAAACTAAAAGGGAGGCTTGATTTCATACAATGTGATGTTTAGGCATGGAGGATTCGGTGGTAGTCTTTGGACAATGAGGTTAGAGGGTTATTAATGGTTTTCTTTCAAACCATGAAAATCATGGATTTGGCAATAAAGCAAAATCCAAAGTCCCTCTCCCAAAGTACTTATTATGTTATTTTATGGATTGGTCTATTTGTGTTATTAGCTTAGAGAAAGGGTTAAGATGTTAAACTACTACTAATGAAGTCTTTTTGGCTCACGATTTATCCATATCATGTGTGTGTGCATGTTGATACATTGAGCCTATGTGTGTATGCATGTATGCATTCCTCCTCCTTTCATCCTTTATAGCTTTATTACATTAGTAATTTTATTGGGTTTGCTTATGATTATTCAACCAACATCTAAGTAGGTAAATGAGCATTAAGCTAATTAAACCTACTCTATCTTGGTTCAAATTTATTTATTTAGTTTTGAAGTCAAGTCAATTCATTTGCTTATGTTTTACTTATGTAAATTCAATGGTGTCCAATTACCAATTTCATTCCAATTGATTTTGGCTTTGATTTGATTTATGCTGAATTAACTTGATTTTGAGGAATTTAGGTTAACCTTGTGTTGGATTTTGTTTTAGATCCATTGATTACCCATTGTTTGATCATATTTTGTGTTTAACTCTTGAGTACTTTGATTATAGATCTTAATGATTAACCATCAATTTTAATTTTAGTTAATTTAGGCTTGGAGTTTATTTAATTAAGTTTGGTAATTTATATAGGATAGGCCTTTAAATAGCTTAAAGTATCTTGTTTAAATTTAAGTAGGTCATTGTTGATTTGATTTAGGGTTAATTAGATTATATTTACTTTGAGCTATTTCAAATTAATTTTTATATGGGTTAGCCATGTATTACTTTGGTTTGCAATTTAGCTTGGATTTAAGTCTTGATGAGTTTGGCTTATGTTTGAACCTATACGGTTTGATTGGGTTTAGAGTTAGGGTTGATTTGGTCAAGTTTGATTTTAGACTTCAGACCTAGTCGATTTGGGCCATAAGGGCTAAGTGAGGTCCATTAACCCTAATAGGACCAACCTAAATTTAAAATCTATGGTTCTTGAGTATAACCATTTGGCCTTAGATTTATGTTGAGTTCGTGTCCCCTAGGTGATTAGAAGTGTCTTGTATTCTAAGTGAGAAAATCATAATGCTAAGATAAAATTCCTAAGACTAAAGGAATCATTGTCAAGCTCACTAAAAGTAAGGCCAACACTGACCATTTAATTAAATTGATCACCATAGAGTGTCAAATCAATGTGAGTTGAACTAAATTATTTCTCAATGACATCCTTGGCTATAGTCACTCTCAATGATTTGATTAGATATCATGATTAGTTTAGTCCAATTAACCACCAAATGAAGTCATGGGTTTTAAGTGTTATGAATATTTTCTTTAGCTAAATAGTTTGGGGCGAAAATTAATTGGACCAAGTTATATTTGGAATATGATTAGAAAATTAAGAAGAGCTTATCTATACACTTGGTTCCATCCATTTGAAGTTCAATGTCATTTTGGCCATATTGGCCCAATTAGGTTAATTCAGTCAATTAGCCTAACTTGTATTCAAAATCCCCAATTGATGAACCCAATATCTACATTAAATTATTTTTTATAATATGTATGCAATTATTAAACAATTTTAAATGTTCAATATGAGGTCTATATGATTTTGTTTTAATTTGATCCCCTAAGGTGACCTACATTGGACTAACTTTGAGTTCCCTAGTCTTTTGGTCAACCAAGCATATATCTAGAGTTATTATGGTCACTTATTTTATAACCATACTAGAAACATAAAAAAAATAGAATATTTAGGGTAATCAATAATATGGTGGAGAAAGATGGTCAGCTAGTTAAGGACTTAAATAATATAATAATATGTGAGTGCCTTTGATTCAACTATGGTCAAATCTTTGAAATTAATTTCAGGATTGTCAACCCTTAAAATCTAATGATCAATTATATAAAAAATTTAATCAATGAGATTGATTTATTGCATAAATCTAATAATTATATTCACTAGAGAATTGTTAAACTTATGTAGTGAAAGAGATATATCTTAGAGGTGGCTAGAGTTAAACTTATGATATAAGAAAGATTTACAAGTGACCCTCCTACATAGATTTCTCCTAGGAGATTACTAAGGCTAACCTATTAATGGGTTTCAAGAATAAGTTGAAACTTCTAGTGTTTAATGAGGATGTGAAATATGGTCATATTTACTTTTTATGTCTATAATTACATATCATGTTCTATAGGATAGAGTTTTTTACGTAGGCATGGAATTTTTTTCTATGTTTAAGGGTCTTCATACACTATATTATGGCTATCTTGATTAAAACAAGATTGCAAGTTTAGTTGGGTTGCTTAATTGTATATACTTGGGCTATCTCATTCTCCTCTTATTTTATGCAAACATTTACATTACTAAGAGTTACATGCCTACTAATAATGGGAAACTAAGATTTATTGGTTCACTCTCACTGGGAAGTGTGAACTTATCCCAGCTCTTCTAGACTTACATCTCACTTGGATGGGATGTCAATAACATCTCTTATGATTTAAAATCATGTGGCCATTCTTATCAAGTACAAGATGATTTAGGTTAATGTTTATTAAAAGGGAATCTAGGATCCTAAACTCACTGCTTAATTCTAAGAACATGACTAGTATGAAATGTTCCTAATTAATGCAATAATTTACAAATTTAATGAATTTTAAACACTTGATTTATCTGGAAATCTAGGGCATGCAAATATGCTTATAATGAGATGTAACTAAATCGAAAAAGGAGAGCAGACTTCCCTAGAAAGGTGGGCATCCTCATCAGACATATGTCATTTTATGTCCAATAGGTGAAGGGCTCCAATGCGAGAGTAAAACAATATGCATCATGGCCCTTCAACCAAAGAGTTTATAATTAATTTTACTAATTAATTATTAAGGCTTTAGATGTGATTGGTTATGATTTTCTCTAATTTTAGTTGAGAGCTAATAAAATTTAATTGGGTAAAAATTTTAATTTTCTAAGAGCCTAATGAAAATTCAAGCTTTCTCAAATAATAAACGTCATCACTTAAAGAAAGCTAAGAAAGCATATAGTTATAATGCCCATTATAATGTAATCACAACAAAATAATGAAATATTTAATAAAAAGCATGTGTGGTTGGGTTCTGCTATACACTAATGAAAAAAAGGGCAATCAAGGTCTGCACTTTTCATAGTGGAGGTGCTCCAAGCATCATTGGGCCTCTTAAGTTTTTCCTCATTATATTGCTTATGTTAAATTCCATAGCTTTAACCTAATTCTAGTTACAAATTATTTCTAAAAATGAAAGAAAATCTTAAAATCTATAAAATAAGGATTAATGAAAAGAATAAATGTATAATAAAATAGTTATATTTTACATATTTAGACTTAGTGCCAATGGGTACTAAGCTCCCTATCCTAATGAGCCATGCTTAAGGGCATATATAGATAGCATCTATAACTAAACATATTAGTTTTAAATCATTACAAGAGCTCTTTTAAGCATAGCTCCCAACAAAAACATAATTAGTTCTAAATACATAATGTCCTAACATCTAGTATACGAGCAAATAAATTTTAACATATAGTCTAAAATATTATACCACAAAATAAGAAAAATTAATATATCATAATCAAGTAATGTCCTAACTTAAGTATAAAATTATTGACTTAGGAGTCTAATATATATGGAAGGCTTATGTGATGAGTTAGTTCTAAGCCTTAATGTATGAGTTACTTTAAGAGCAAAATTCAATTTATTACCATTAAGTAGTTTTCATTTAAATGATTAATAATTTTGGTAGGAATTTTAAATTATGATTTAATTTAAGTTTAAGTTGGACTTAGCATTTTAAAGAGTGCAAGGAATAGGGAGCCCACTTGAGGTAATGACCGCTATTCCTTATACTCTAACCCTAATAAGGTGAACACCCTATCATAGGATGAGGTACCTCCATAAGACCCTAAGAAAATAATTTTTTATAAATTTTAATTGATTTAATTAATGATGCCTTATTTTATTTATCACTTAAGTTATGAGTTTTGATTTTGATTTAGGTTATAATCACTTTGAAAATTTTATGATAGATATTTTAGGTAACACTTCATAATATTTTTTATCAATTTTTATATTATAAATAATAAATATTATTAATTAATTAATTAATTCTAATTTCTAAAGATATATTAGGTAACACTTATGTCGTTTGAGATTCATTCTAATTTTTATTATGATTTATTTAATAATTTAAATTATAAAAATAATTTAATATATAAAATAAAGTAATTTTTTTTTTGTCTTAATCTCTTCTATTGATGTAAGTTTATAGAAAAATATTTACTAAATTTTTTAATTGTATTTTAATTACTATAAATTTTCTAAGTAAAATGATAATTAATATAAATTTAATATTAAGATAAATAAGCATTAATTTGGAATTAGTTTTGGCCAACCTAATCAATCCAAAACCTCATAATTTCAAGGTCAAAAAGAACATTAGGAATATCACATAAAATTTTGGTAAAATTTTTTGAATTATTTATTATTTAAGATATTTTTATTTAAATATCTTTTAAAAAATAATAAAATAATTTAATAGATATCCAAAAATGCTCCCACTAACTTGGGATTGTATGATGGTCACCTTGAATAATTTATATAATTATTTTTATAATTTTTATATATTTATAAATTTTAAAGGCTACTTAGATGATTATTTAAATTAGAATTTATAATATATATATATATATATATATATATATATATATATATATATATATATAGAAGTTCCTACTTATCTCTAAGATCATCCATAAAATTTTCAAGTGCTTTGGATTTAATTTGAATTATTTATAAAATTTATAAATTATAGGTTAATTAACTAATTTATTAATGGATGTAGTTAAATCTAATTAAAGTTATAAATATATTTGATCAGAGATGTTTGAGTTTTTTTTCTTGTTTATTAAGTGATTAATACAATCAAGATATATTTTTTTGTAATGTATAATTTTAAATTAACTAATTAAGCCATTTTTATATTAACCCTAATAATTTAATAATTCATAAAATATAAGTCCAAAGTTTAAGAAAAGAAAAATTATTCTGCTAAATGATATCATGCATAATATACCTTTAAATTATAAAAACAATTGGACTTATATTTGATAGCTAATTACAAGATTAATATTTTCAATAAAGGACAAATTATTTTGAAATAACCTAACATAAATTAATGCTTATGATTTCAATGGATTCCTTTCTATAAGGTGAGCATAAGGAGGAGTTAATCATATTTTTTGGAGTTTTATGTGATTTATAGTGAATTTTCAATATTTTAGCTAATTTAAATGATTAATTAACTCTAATTATGGTGATTTTGTGATTAAATCAAAATCAAAGGACCTAAATATTTTTCATAGGTCTCGAGTTGCCCTTTGGGTCATTTTAAATTCCCTTATGTATAACTAAAGATATGATGAATATTTCAGACATGACCTCAAATGCATATTTGAGTGGGTTCATCTTGAGTTGGTTTTTATGAAGTCAATCAATGATCTTTTGTATGTGGTCAACGTCCTTCTACTTTGATGACGAGATCATCAACATAATATTTGATGATGGCATGAAAGTGGTGGTGACAACTCCTCCTAAATGAAATCTATTTGAGTTTTTAGAATTGAAATCTCTCCTTATTGATAATACTAACAAAGAACAAAGTTCTTTTTGTATTTCTCCATTATACGAGATTTAGTGAAAGCACTCATTACTCTTTTAAGATAACATGAATGAGTGATATTTTAACTTGACTTTTCATCTTGTTTCGAAGCATTTTCAGTGCGCTTTAGAGCACAACTTCCCAACTTGTCGAGTTGAGACCGACCTCATGTGTTTGGACAAAGTAAGGAAGGAAAACCAAGAAAATACTAAAAACCTTAAAGGTGTTCATAGATGTTAATATAGTGTGCTTGACCATCAATGTAAATTTATTTTGACAATTTTTATAATTCTATAATTAATTATTAGGTAAATTTGATCATTAGGGATCCAAAATTTTATAACTTGAGATCCACACATCTAAATCTTATAATGTTTTTAACTAAAGGAAAAGAACATCTTCAAGAACATTCCCTAAGTATTTCCAAGTCATTTGGATTTGTATTTTAAAATAAATTTTAAAAAATAAGGTTTTCAAATGAACCCTAATTAATCTTAAACTATTTATAAAGATTAGGTTTTTTGGTTACTTAGATTGTTCTCTAAAAGCACTTTACATAGAGGGATCCAAACATAATTTTTGGCATTATATTTATTTTTATGATTTTTAGAATTTAAGGATATTTTAAAATCATTTTTATACCATCTTTATCTATTTACTCAAGGGGCCACCAAGTTAGCCATGCTTTACATGTAGCAGAAGCTCACTAGGCTGTATTTTACATGTAAAATGATTTATCAATGTGGTTTGATCATGGACTGTCTGATCAAGGATCAAAAAATTAAGATCTAACTTGTGATCTTAAGTCTAGAAATCTTGAATTTAGTGGTCCAATAAGGGCATTTATTTTAAATAGAAAATAATAAATAGCCATAATTTTGTCTCTCTCATAGAGATGGAACCTATGAGTCATCTACCATGGATAGCTTGATCCAAAAAATTCAAGAAGGATTTTCAAAATCTAACACATTGGTAAAGATCAAAATTAAGTGTGCATGGATTTTATATGAGTTGTTCTTAATTAAATACTAATTTGTTTCAAGCACTTGAAATACTTTCAAAAAATAATTCACTATAGTGGTTGTTGGTTATAATTTATGCTTTGAATTCGTTCCACAAGTTGAGATAGAGATTTGGACAAAGTTTTCCCTCACGCATTCTCTCTGATCACTAAAAAGTCAACATCATAGCTATAATCCCAAAATTTCAACAACCACAAATAGGGACATCAAGAGAGTTATCGATTAGATCTTAATGTTACTTGATATACCATAAACTAATTAAGATTTGCATGTTACATTCCTTAATGCCTTTAATATTAGTTTGACTTTTGGGAATAGTGTAAATGCCTCATTGGTGTTCTGAGATTTCTTTTTTTATGTGATAAATTAGCACTTATATGTGGAATCTTGATGGATACAAAGCATCATGGAGTTTATACAACTAGGCTAGCTGAGTAATGATTATGATGGATTTAAATATTTTTGGAGATGATTCATCTAAGAAGTGTGAAGGTGTCATTAAGGAGCATAATAACAGTTGTTGATCATTTAAATTATTATAAATTCAAGAGTAGGGATGAAAGAGGCTAGATCTTTTTCATAGACTAAACCATCATATTGATCAAAGAACATCATAATAAAGTCCTCCTAAAAAGCATTTTCCTCTTTATCAACTTTTCTTATAATTTAAATCTTCATCTAAAAAGATACTCATTAGAGTTTACCAAATCTTATATTTGGGATAGAAAGAGAGATCTCAAATTTTTGCATTTAACATCAAAATTCAGTGAGAAAATCTTACTCCCTTGACTCAGTGGATGTAAGTTAAATTATTCCTCACTAAACAACTTTAAATATTTGTGCCTTCACCATGGAAAACAATAGATTTTTGATGAAATTTTTGGTGGACTTTTCTATGAGAAATTACCTACTGATTTATTGATTAATTTT
Source organism: Cymbidium sinense (assembly GCA_021442155.1). NCBI lineage: Eukaryota > Viridiplantae > Streptophyta > Magnoliopsida > Asparagales > Orchidaceae > Cymbidium > Cymbidium sinense. The sequence goes on along the minus strand of CM038218.1, from coordinate 171,858,644 downwards.
TAAACCAAAAATTTTTTCAATGGAAGTACAATCAGAGAGACCTTGTGGCATAATCACTTAAAGATGGCAGATTTTCTCGCAGAAAATCTAAAAAAATTTCTAGCAAATTTTTTGATGAAAATCCACCAAATCTTTAATATTATAGCAATGAAACATTTTCCCACCCCCTGCGCCCCACCCCATTCTCTCCTGTTACCTCTCCCTCTCTCTCAAATGGATTTAATATTTTGAGAGATTTTTAACAAAATTTTGATGAATTTATATAAATTTCACAATTTATGTTTGGTTTAATTTTATGATTATATGCTAATACAGCTAACTTTACTTTTGTAAAAAAATAAAGAATTTTAAGTAATTTAAGAGGTATGTGAAAATTAATTACACCCTTATTATATAAAATTTGATATTTGAATGATAGATAGTCATTACATATTATTGATATTCATAGCAAATGACTTGGACACTTAGGGTGTTACATTAAATTATGTTTTGATTATGCAGTTATTGCTACTTATATAATAGAGATAAATATTAATTTAGTACTCACACTTCTTAATTTACCCAGCTCACAGATATCCATAGTGATCAATCATGGATGTACAATAGGTGCATCTCAATATAAAAGGATTAACTAATAAATTATTAAGTGGTGTTGAGCACTTTATGCATGTGTCATCACAACTTGCATCTTACATTTTGAAGAAAACTTTCAATGTTATGTGAGACACAAGAATCAGGCCTTCTTAACTCCTGTTGAAGTCAAATTAGACTTGTATCATAGGAGTTTTCAGCCAAATTATTGGTTTTAGATTTCCCATGGTGAGTTCAAGTCACATATTAATGCTGACACTAGTTATATACGAGTTATACATGCCCTTAAGGTACATATGATTCTTGTAAAAATTATAAAGAAATAGTCTATGATGTTGCTAGAACTGAGTTTTCAGAAGTAATGGAAGAGGAACAATCTAATAAAGAAGATTAAATGCACTACGACATGCTAAATGAAACACAATGACTGTTGTAGGAAGGTTGCATGAACCACACTGAGATGTCTGTGGTCATAAGAATGTTTAAGTATTAAAAGTGAATTTAATGTGTCACGTGAATGCTTTAACCAATTTGTAGGGTTATCATAAGAGACAAACCCACGGGAAAACTTAGTTCCTAAAAACATGTATAGAACAAAGAAGTTGGTGTCAAAGCTAAGTTTGAGCTCAAAAAGATTGACTATTATATCAATAATTATATGTTATACTACAAGGATAGTGCACATTAAATTAAATGCAAAATTTATGGACCACCTAGAGTCAATCCACACAATAGAAAATAATACAAATAGAAGGATGCACAATACAAGTGTATGTTCTACTTACCACTAAATCCACATCTACAAAGACTATACGCATCCATGCATTCAATCAAGCACATATTATGGCACATCGATAGAGCAAGTGCATCAAATATCTTGAGTCATCCAATTGACAAAGAAGTGTGGAAGTATTTTAATAGTACTTATCCTGATTTTACAGTTGAGCCATAAAATGTTAGACTTGGCATATGAGCTGATTGTTTAACAACATTTAGCCAATCTGCATCATCTTATTCATGTTCTCTAGTGATAGTTACACCAAATAATCTAACACTAGAGATATGCATGACTATACTTTATATGTTTTTGACTATAATCATACCTGGGCTACATAACCCCATAACAAAGATTAATGTCTTTTGAAATGGAATGTTGTCGGGGTGGAACATTGCTGGAAAGTTAGCCTATCCATACCATATGGATTGATCATAGGCATTCACTCTTTAAAATGGTCAAAAAATTTCTTAGTTTTATGATCATCATATTCCTTCCTATTGATCATCCATTTAGAAGAAATAATGATGCACTCATAAAAAAATGAGTTAAGAAGAGTAAGCCACCGTGGTGTTTAAATTTGAAGTTGTGTTGACACCATGCAGATCTTAAGGGATACTTATTGAAGTGATTGAGTACAACATTAAGGTATGATGTACCATCTCTAAATATAAAAAACACCACCTTATAATGAACCTAATCACCTAGTAAAGATTCCTAAGACAGATAGGTCTTTATATATACCAGAGATCTTTTCCCTACTTTACATGGAAAAATAAAGAAGTGTTTATTTCATGTTGAGTTGTTTAGTTCCCTTTAGAAGCAAGCTTCCATAATTTGTTACATCTAGGAAGTTGGAATCTCTTAAGAATACTCTCGATTAAAGTAGTCATTCAATCATGTCCAAAAACTTCCAAATTAGACTATCAAAGGATTGGGTATTTTTAGAAAATCAAGTGAGAAAGTTCAAATGGAAATGACTTATTTTGGAATCCAAAGGAAGATAAGTATGAAGTACTCATGATACTAGGAAGCCTAGTAAGCACTCCAGCTTATCCTATGATGTGGGTTTATATGTTTGAATGAGAGACTTTATTTAATTTGACTTGGAATTTTATTAGAATACTAGGGCTAATAATCCACCAAATCAAGATTATGAAAATGCTTAAGAGGTGAGGATTTATGCTTATAGCCTGAAGAAAATAAGTAACCTCAAATCTTAAATTTAGGAAGATTTAGCACAAGCTAGAAGCATGACCTAAATCTAAGTAGAAAATGGGATATTATGGTTTACCTCCACAAGAGATGGTAAACTCATCCCACCCTTCTAGACTTACAACCGCCTAGAGTGGCACTAGCTAATACCTCCTATGATTCAAAACCATGTAGGCTGATCTTATGTAATTGCAAGATGGCTAAGTTATTATTTAATTAGGAAGAAGACTAAAGTCCTAAACTCACTCCCTAAGAGATTATATCATGACTAGCATGAAGACATGACTTAAACTAAATGCAAAGTTTTATAAATTTTTATATCATTTTGACACATTTATTTTGACAAAGGCTTAAAATATTATGCCTAAATGCATGATGAAATTATATTATTGGCTAAATCAAAGGGAGGAGGTGTTCTCTACTACAAGGGATGCCCTCACAGGTCAAGCATTCCCCTATCATGCAAGAGTGGAGATCATCATATTCAAGGAAGAAATAATATGACATGCATGATGTTAGAACATACATCATTTAGCTAAGGGGTTACAAAATCTTTTAATTATCTTGATTATATTGTAAGCTTTAGAATGAGATTATGAATTATTTTAAAATTTAATTATGAGTTATTAATTAGAGTAAAAAAATTAATTTTCTCCTAAAGAGCCTACCGCATCGAGGCCACACATTCAAACATCAATCTTTAAGAAACTTATAAAAAATATGCAATTTCTAATGTACAAATTAAACACAAAAATTAAACATGCATTAATTATAGTGAAAAAAAATAAGAGGTTGATGGGGCCAGGTACCATCGTACACCCCGAAAAAGAAAAAATTGGGTAGCCAAGCTCTACCTTTATATAACCCATATTACAATAAAATTTTATAATTATAGTTAAATTAGATGCTGTGGGGGTCTTCACTCTTCATCTCTTCCTTTGGTTTGATTTGCTTCAAGGCTTCACATAGCCTCTCAGGACTTTTCCTTCTAGCCACTACTCATCTTAAACCCCATAGCACTAATCCTAATTCCTATTATAGAATTACATATTTATGGAAAGGTAAAATCTAACTACACATTTCAAGATAAATGTTAGCTAAACATACATACACACCCAAGCAGTTATATTATGTAATTTGGACTCATTACCCACACATAAGTTACCAAGCCATCCTGTCCTAACATGGATTATGCAAAGGGACATAAGCAACCTGCAAGTAGAAGCATTTATATTTATGATTACAATGGCCTTTTAGCATAATCTCTATAGAAAATAATATTTGACTAATAATGGCCTAACATCCAGTCAACGCACAATAATCCTAACATCCAGTCTAAAATATTACATCATAAAATAAAACACAACCTCATACATACACCATCTTAACTTAGAGCTAGAAGTGGTGACTTAGGATTCTAATGTGTGTACTTAGGCTTAGTGTAGTATGTCTTAGCTAAGCTTTAGAATTATAATTATCTAAGTTTTGAACTAATTAATTTAAACATGAAGGGTGGTTTCTGGTTTCTTTTATTTCATTTGATATTTACTTAGCATCTAAATATTATAAAGAGAAGAAAGAGTTTTAACCTTCTTCATCCCTATCCTAAGTTATTTTCTAAAGACATGTTATGACTTGGTTTCTTTTAGTGAATGATTTATTAAATTTTTATTTAATCCTAAGTTTAGGTTAATCTTAAAGAATCATATTCAACATGAAAGGCATCTTAAGATTAATGAGGTTGAATTTCTATCACATTAAAAATGTTATATCATTCCTTTTTATCATCAATAACATGCACATGATTTATGACTTAGGATACCTATGCATGCAATATATTTTGGTAGACTTAGAAGATTATGAATGCAATTTGTTTGGTAGAAAGAGGACTTTCATTTCTTAGCTAAGTATACACACACATGTATTAAAGTTTTAAGCAAGTGTCATTGTTTAAACTAGGGAAGTGAGATAACTAAGATCTCTTTAGAGCTACTTAAAGCCTCGTATTCTTGAGATGTTCAGATTATATACTTGCTATCTTAAATATATATGAATGTACACACAATCATGAGAAAGAAAATCATGCAAAATATTGTATCTTAATAAGTTATTTACTCATTTAAAGTAAAACTCTATCCAAATTCTAGCACATGCACACATATGAATGAAATCAAGTAAGTGTGTGCCATTGTTAAACTAGGGAAGTGAGGTAATCTAAGATCTCCTTAGGGCTACTTAAAATCCCATATTCCTAGGATGTCTAGACTATATACTTACTAACATTCTAATACATGAAAACATATGCATAAACATAGAAAAAAAAGAAACACTTTAACATGCTTAGGTTATTAGTAAATATGAATTACATATAATATTTATATCCAACATTAGTTATTTATCGATTGATAATTTTAAAAATAATTTTGTGATTTATTACTCATACTAGCCATACCATATAATAGAATTAGATTAACACGTGCAACTTATACATATAATTATATTCATTCGATTCTTTTATTTGAAAATATGAGTACATGATATCAAATGTCATACTCTACAATTATTGATAAGGAATGATTAAACATTGCCAAATGATACATTCAATCACATTAATTCTTAAGGACAATCAAGTTGAATAAAATCATTTAAGATCAACCAAAGTTTATCATTGAATTTAATTTTCAATTTGGATCATTGAACTTAAAGAAGAGGGATGATATTTGTTGTTTTGCTCCATCCCATGTTAGTGGTTTAAGATGTTTAAGGAAAATATAATTAAGTGACTTTTATGGATTAATTAAGTTCAAATCTTTAAGCAAACAATTTTTTCCTTTCAAAAGTCTCTTTAATTTAATTAATCATTTAATTATAAACCTCCAAAGATATGCAAATGAGAAATTAAAATTACAATGCACCTAAGGACCGAATGCAATGAGGCTCATAATTAAATATTAATTAAATCAAAGAAGGATCTAATTAAGTAATTATATGATTTTCCCACACCCATGGGTTAATCATAATTTCTTTAGGGTCTTTATGTCATTGAACAAATAAAGAGGAACCCAAAAATTCAAATTAAATTATTTGAAGAAATTACCATTTTAATTTAATTTAATTTCATCATTAATTGCTTAATTAATTCTTTCATTACATTATGAATAAATTACCCTCTTAATGAAATGGATTTGGAAAATAATTAAGAAAGAGGTCCAAATCACTCTCCCTCATCATTTTACTATTAATTAGTGATTAAGGATCATTAATCACTTAATTTTTACTATTTAGCATTTTTAATAATTATTAAATTACTTAATTAGGGTAATTAAGGTTTGAATTTTAAATCCCCCTAATTACCTAGCCAATAAATCTCAAGAAAATTATAGGAGGTAGAGGACATCCCAAGGAATCAACATTTAATTTGAGATTGATTAACCAAGTAATTAGGGCTTAATTAAGCTAACTAAGAAAATTTTCAAACTTTAATTAAGAAATATTCACTATTCAAACCTAATGGGTTTTATTTTTATTAAATTTCCCTCTATTTACCCTTTATAAAATTGGGTTTACTCAAAATTTTAGATTTTTCTACAATTAGTTGTGAATTTTTGAAGTTTTGACCAATTAAACACATTTTAAACCTAATTAATCCCTAATCCCATCGGCGCCGCATGGGGGCTGACATGGCATCACTTTCCATGTGGCTCCATCACTTTAATCATCTGATGCGGCATGTTGAGTCAGCAATGATGCACTTTCATCCCTGCCATCCGATCTCAAATCAACAAAGATTAATCGAGATCTTAATGGATTAAATTGAATAAAACTAGTGAGTTAATCATGGTCATCCATTCTAATCATGAGATGGACGGTGGATGATTCTTCATTCTCAAGTAGAGAAGACGGACACCATCTACCCTCTTCCATGATCCATGCTCATTAGAGCTTGTGAGGCATCGGGATAAACTCCAAAATGTTTAGGGAAAGAGATCTAAAGAGATTTATGGCAAAAATTGCAAAACTCTTCACAAAAGACCAACACTAAGAGGATTTCTACAGTTTTCCAGAATTTACCAGAGCTCAAGATCGGTGGTCCAACGACTGAGGTAGCTTCATCCTGAAGAAATGAAGCTCTATTGAGATGCTCATGAGTTGCCTCCCCATCGTGACTTTGTGGACCAAACACCACTACAATAGTCATCAAAGTCAATCTAGAAGTGGTCGCTAGTGCTTGAATCACGTGAATCAATTCATTTTGGATTATCAAGCTTGGGGAAGGTGTGGGAAAAGTTAATTAAAGTTTGGTGAGGTTTGAGTGGAGTTGGATGGAGAGGGGGCTCAGTTTTGCTCGGGTTAGGTCTCACTGGCGATGGGAAGCTTAAGGGAGATCGGGAATGCTCCAAGAATGCTCATCTTGACTCACTGAAGCTCTGGTTTGAATTGGATGGGGAGAAATATATCATTCTAATTGATCCAAATATTTGGATCAATTCAACTTTCAGCAGATGTCCAATCAGTGCAGGTGATTGGGGACGTCGATGGTGGTGGCGTGAGTAGCCGAGGGTGGTGTGAACGAGGTGTTGTGTACCTTCCCCTAAGTGTTCCAATGAGAGGGGTTGGATGAAATCTCACCCTCTTGACCCATGGATGAACCCAACATCCTTGGGTCAAGTGAATCAGTGGTCCAAGTGTCTAAAATAAGCTAAGGGTGGCTGCCAAGGGTTAAGGGATAGGTAAGACCATCCAAATAAAAATTGTCCAATTTGGAGGGTTTACCCAATGGGTTTTGTCCTAATTTGGGCCAAGTATGGGTTGGGTTCATTTGGGCTGACCCATGGTGACCCAAGGATGGGTCATGCTAAGTTTGGTTGGATTTGGGCTTAGTTTAAATAGGCTTGGCTCAATTTGACCCATATGAGTCAAATTGTGTCAAATTAGGTTAGGTTGATCAATTGGTCAAAATTGGGTCAACCCAAGAGTTCAAACATGTTCAAATGATTATTTGGGATGCTTTGGTATAATTGGTTTGGTTTAATTTGAATTGGATTTGATTTTGATTCATATGAGTTCATATGAGTCAAATGGGCTAAGTTGACCAATTTGGTCAAATTGGTCAAATTGGTAAGGGGTTGGTTTAGGTTCAATTAAAGATTTCAAGATGATTGTAAGTATTGATTTGATTTAATTTTGGTTTGGGAATAATTTATATCAATTTGACCCTTTAGGTCAATTTGGGCTAAATGGAACAATTGGGTTGGCTTGATCAAATTGGGTTCAATTTAGGGTTTGATCTTGTTCACTAGTCAATTTATGATGAATTTGAGGAATTGGTTTCAATCAATTTGGTTTGGAATGAGATTTGAGTCAATTTGGTCATTTAGGTCAAATTGAGTCAACTTGGGTCAAGAGCCCAAGTTGGTTTAGTTTGGTCCAATTGATGGTCAAATCATGTTCAAGGATCAATTTATGATTGATTGGAGGTATTGGTTTCAATCAATTGAATTTGAAATAAAGTTTGGTTCAATTTGGTTCATATAGGCTATTAGGTCAACTTCGGCCAAATGATCAAATTAGCTTAGGTTAATCTAATTGATTGCAATTGGTCAATTAATAATGATCAACAATCATTGTAGAAGGTATTGAATGAGTTGGTTCAATCCAATTTGGGTTGGATTGAAGTTTGGATCAAATGGGTCCCTTAGGTCATTTTGGATCAAGCAGACCAAATAGGTCAATTGAGTTGGATTGAATTATGTTTGATTAAATCTAATGATTGACTTAGGATTGATTGATGGCTTTTATTGTAATTGATTTGGATTCAATTTAATTTTGACTCATTTAGAATCTTTAGGTCAAATGGGCTAGGTTGGGTTAATTGAAATGGATTGATTGGTTTGATTTGATTGTAGGTATTGGAAGGGTTTGAAATAGAGATTTTAATAGATGGAGTGCTTTTGTAAAGTTCAATTAGATTTGGTTCAATTGAATGGGATATGGGTTTGATCCATAGGATGATGGTGGAATTGATTTAAGTTAGGATTAAATTAATTTTGGCTTAGAGCTTGGATATGAACTAGGATTCAATTTGGGTTTGATTTGTATTGGCTTGGGGTTGGACTTGCATGAGTGGATAGGCATGGGTCTTAGTCTAGGCCATAGAATAGGTAGGTCCCTTTGGTCATGAGGTATAGCCTAAGCCTAGGGTATACCTTCCTAAGTCTTCTAAGCTTGGGTTTAGTGTTCCCTTGATCACTAAAAGTGTTTTATTACTAAGGAAGTTCAAGTGTCTAAAATATTCCTAAGCTAAAATAGGAAGGATGAACCCGCACTCCAAAAGTGAGGTCAACAACCACCTCCAAGATTGAGTGGGGACAATTTATAGCATATCATTAGTTTTATTCCAACTATAACTAATTCTCCTATATTTTCTAGTACTCATCTTCTGGGTTATGGTGTAACCCATAATTGGATGAAGAGGAATATTTTTAGGATCTACCATACTAGAAGACTAATTTGAGAAGGCATAATCTTGATGTCATACAGAAAAAAAATTGATAATATTTTCAACACTGTGATGGATATTAAACATAAAACTAAAGAAAATTTTAGACTAGTTTGGACTTAAAGGAATATTATTGTAGAAGAGAGTTAGAGTTCAAAGCGACCACAGTTGACAAAGTTCAAATGCCTAAAGTCAAACTGCCTCACACTAGAACAATGAGAATAGTATGTGAGTGGGTACAATCATTAAAGTTACCATACAAGTACACATTTAATTTGAGAAAATGTGTCAATTTCATAATGAAAAAAATTAGAATGAAGAGTCATGATTGCCATATTTTTCTGTAATGCTACTTCTTGCATTTAGTGCTTTACTGGAGCAAATACTAAACCATTTGATCAAACTTACTATCTTCTTTAAGGAACTATCCTCAGCTTGATTTAATGTGAAAGCCTTAAGATAGCTAGAACTTAACATTTCACTCATTATTTGTAAGCTTGAAAAGATATTACCCCTCCTATTTTTTTAACTCCATAGAGCACCTACTGATACTTTTATCATACGAAGCTAGAGTGGGCGGACTAGTGCAGTATCATTAAACGTGGCATTTTAAGAGGTAACTATTTATTATTAGTAGTGATATCAGTTAGCATTCAATTTAAGTCTAATTATTATTTCACATTCATGCATATTCTTGAATAAAATAAAAAACATTATGAGGGATAAAGCACACTCTGAAGGCTCAATATGTGTAGCTTACTTAAGCCCAAGAGACTACAAATTTTGCTTCTACTACTTTGAGCCACATGTACATACGGATGATGCCGATGGTGTTGGAATTTCACAAAATGTGTTATCCATTTTTCAATCATCTAGAAAAGCATTGGGTAGAAGCACATCAAGATATCTAAATGACAGAGAGATTAGGGAGGCAATAGTTAATGTTTTATAAATTGCGATGAAGATCATCCTTTTCTTGAGTAAGAGTTTCAATGTAAAATATCCCATTTAATTTTTAATCATTCATAATATTCATCTAATCATGTTCATTTCATTATTACGTTAATGTTATTTGTGAACTCATTAAATTTGGATGATGCTACCATTATTAATAAGAAGGTTGAAGATGAATTTTCAATATAGTTTAGATTACATGTGAGTAATCATCACTAAGATTTTAATATATTTTCTAAACTAGTAGTGATACTTTCTTATTCTTCTTAATGTACTAGGTTCATGATTGGGGGAAAGTGGTGGAGAATCAGGACCTCCACCACCTAGCTTGGATCTTTTGTGAATTATGAATATGAAAAAAAATATGATGTTAATGGTAATAGATTTCACACAAATTATTGGTTAGAAGAAAAGTAAGCATATAACCCCTGTGTTTACATTCAAGAAAATATGCATTTTGATGATGAGACAAATTATTATAGGATTTTACAAGTAAAGTATCTTGAATCTAATGAGAGGAAAGTCATTTTATTCAATTATGATTAGTTTTTTCCTATACATAATAAAAGAATAAGAATGCATAAATGATATGGGATCACTAAAGTGAAGTTGACAAGAAATATGCTAAGTACAATCTATTTATCCTTGCACATCAAGCCACACAAGTGAATTACCTAAGATATTCAAAAACAATAAAAGAGGAAATAGAATGGGAAATGATAATTAAAATCAAACCTAGAGAAAATTTGGAAGTTCAAAACACTATTAAACTTGCTCATCAAGAGGATGAGATGGTGAGTTTTGAACTTCCAATTGATGATGTATAGCAAGTTGTAATCTTTAGTAATACTAATGTTGATTATGAAAAAAATATTCAATCTAAAGATGAGAGCTATGAGGATGATAATGAACATGATATTATAAACTCAACTTCTAATGAATTATTGAAGTAGAAGACCTAACATATGCATTAAAAGTAGCATATATTTTTGTTTACTAGGTACTTCCACATTGTTTTTTTGTACATATGCATTAAAATAGTGGTCTAGAGTTATATATTGTTCTTTTTACACACTTTAATTATGTATAATTTTTTTAATATACTATACATGCATGATCTAATTTACATACTATCCTTTTTTACATTTTTCTATATGTTAGCCTTTTACATACTGCAATTCACACACTACCTATTTTTACAAACTATATTTGCATTTCCATGTTAACATAATTTTTCATTGTTCCTGATAAGTTCTTTATGTAGCCTTATTTATGATAGATCTAATTATTTTATTTTAATTTTATTTATAAATGGCATCAGGTGGTGGTGATGATGCTCCATGATGATTGATTGCAAGCATCTTCAAGCAAAAAAAGAAGGTTGTGACTTGACCCACTCTTCAGGTTTCCACCATAATCACCACCATGACCTCCATGTCCAACCTCGCACTTTGTCCTTCTGGACTAGCCAATACATGTACCTACAATTCTCCAAATCCTGGTGAAACTATGCTATTCTACCCATATTAACCACATACAGGTCTTAGGGAGCCCTGGTTTCAGCACAGGCCACCTGATCAGCCCAATACATGTATGCCCACAAAGCTGTCGATGACACACTTTTTTATTGAGCTAGAGGCAACACATATGTTTATATCTAAAATTGTACTTTTAGCATATTATAGTTCTAATTTTCATTGTAAATTTTATGTTCAATCCATCCAGGGAATCCATATATAAAATTAGGGACATAATAAAGAGCAAAATATGATACTCCATATATTTCATGGAAGAAGGTCTCAATTGAAGTTCAGGATATGTGGTTCAAGTAATTTGAGGTGTTGTAATATATATTTATACATTTTTAATGTATTAGTTTATATTAAAGCACTACTAATTTTTGTTAATTTATTTTATGTTATAGAAGAATTTTAGCTCGTTGCTAGAGCACAGTCAAAAAATCAGAAAATGTTTTGAGTCTAGAAGTGCAACTTGTCTATGCAATATGTTCACAGACATACACTAGCATAGGCCAAGACCTTATGGATCAGAGAGGATATATGGGATAACCTATGTAAAGCATGGCTCTCCCTAGATTATATTCATAAAAGGGACAAGGAAAAGCAAAATCGAGCTTCTGATTGTGGGATCATGTGCACTTATATGTATATTGGAGGCTCAATACCACACATTAAGTACAAGCAAAGGATGGTAAGTCATTCATTACTTGCATAAATTGAACTTATAATTACAATTAATTACTTTGTTTACAAACTAAAGTACTTGGACTAGATCCCACAATTGTTGAATTACATAGTATAACACATCATTTTCAGGTTGACCAGTAATGGGTTGATGTTCAGTCACAGAGAGAATACGTAAGTTAACTTTAATTTCTTGATTTATAATTTTATTAATAATATAATATTTTTATGTTTAAACCATATTATAATTTTGTATGATGACTACATGAGGTTAAAAGAAGTAGCTAGTCAAAGTTCTACTAGTGCAGAAAGTTCTAGTGCACAATTAGAGCAGTCGGAGTATGATATCTAGAAAGAGGCTATTAGGTAAGAAGAAGGGGCATATTTATGGCTAGACTCATAGGAATTAGCCTATAATGCTCACCATTCATTCTCTAGAATGAGCAATCAGTAGATCAATGACATAGTTTAAAGGCACATCGTTGTGATGCCAACGACATAGAAGTGAGGATGATTGCTCGGATGGAAGCCTAGATACGATGGAATCTAAAATGGAGAGGATGTGTAGAGAGGGAAATAAGGGGAAGGAGCTAGTGGTAGAGGAAGAAAATGACAATGACAATGACACAGGCAATGATGAGAAGATTGATCATGATTAGGTCTTATATGTACTGTATTTTTTTTGTAGATAATTTATTGAGATTTTAATGATTTCAAACTATTTCATTTAAATGTTTTAAAATTGTTGTTCAATTTCAATATTTTCAAAGTACTGAATGAAAGAAGTGTTTGAAATTAGCTATTTATTGGTCTTGACTTCTTATATAGTTGTTATGGGTATGATGGAATCATTTATAAGGAAATTGTGGATTTACTATGTAATTCTTCTACATATGTAAAAATCATAGCATATGTAAAGCTCTAACTTTTTTTCCAATTATGTATAGGTTTTGATAGATTTTCCATGAATTCTTTAGTTTCTAAGTTCAATACAAAGTGTCGGGAAGTTATCGGCAAAAAAAAATTTTGACAGAGAATTTTTCCGTTGAATTCTAGCGATAATTTTTTGCTAGAAAATTTTGATGAAATTGGTTGCTAGAAATGCCACCGAAAATCCATTGTCAGAAATTTTTTAGCAGCTCACTTTTTTTATGGGATTTCTAGTCAGCCTTTCCATCGGTTCTTCATAAAGAAATCTCCTATTAAAAATCAACCAAAAATCTACCAGAAACTACTTTACGTCGGATATTTCATCTATCAAAAATCATTTCAACCAAAGTTTTACCATTGTGGTACAATCCGTCGAAACTAAGAATACCAATAAATTTTGGTCGATTTTAATAGAACTTTCACCAGAAATCTACAATTTTCTTGTAGTGCTTGATGTTGAAGTTCTTTCATTTTTCTTTTTCATCATTTTATAACTTTTCTTATCGAGTAATTTATTTGGCATGACTTCATTAATTAATCAGCACTTAATACCACACCTTTTCAATCCTCTTTAGTCTTTAACAAAAAAAAAACTATAAATAATAGCCACCCTCATTGAAGCTCATCGATTCTAAGCTTTTGAGTGGATGGGATAACCTTCAACACAATAACTTGTTTCCCCTTGGAGGTTGGGGCTGCCAAAGAGGCGATGCTAGTTCTAACTGCTCTAGTGGTAGACACAATTGGGACTTATGGTAGGGGAATCTCTAAGGCCTCCTCCCTTCAAAGAGGAGAACTCAGAATCAGACTGTAGGTTAAACTCTAGGAGGCTTCCTATCAGCCACCTCTTCCCTACTAATAGTGTTGTGGGCAAGACCAAATCAAGTGATCTTGAAATGCTCAAAACCCATACCAAACTTGATGATGGGTGTAGAGGTGAGTATGGCCTCACCCATGGCCAAATCCACAACTAAGGCAAATAAGAAGATGAGTTTCCCAGAAGACATAGTGTAGATGCTTGCTTGAAGATGGAAGGACCTGATTTCATCTCTATGTGGAAAAGCATCAACGGGTTATCATACTTAAATTTTCCTTTCTTTTCTTTTATTGAATTTTAAACTAAGACCCTTATGCAACAAATTTGATTATGTTAGATAGGATTCATGATTGGGTGAGATTTTATGTTAGAAGAGAGATGTATATTCTATCATGAACTTCACTAATGAGGTGAGTTCATATGGATTTATAAGAGTTAATGAACCTGAATTCATCAAATCCAAAAATTACAGTAGGTTCACTATTTTGTGGATTTTAAAATTGCATGACTTCCTTTTCTTTTTATTTTACTTATTGGGGACCTAATAGGGGTTCTGTAACCTATTAGAGAGAGGTTAAAACTAGGAGGATGGTGGCAACACTTACCCAAAGATGAAATGAGCAAGGAATCCAACAAAAAGAAGGATAGTCTTGGGATTTATATGAAAATATAAATCCACTAACCATATTTAGAGACATTAATTGACTATTAAAGATGGAGAAAGGAATGATCCCCAGCGAAGTCACTAAAAAAATCTGTGATATTTTAATATGGAGTCATAAAGACACCACACAAATCTTAGGGATACTTATTGAGATCGAGTGGGATATTAAGGTATGATGTACTACATCGAAAGATAGGGACATCACGTTATAATGGACTCAATCACCTAATAAGGAATCCTAAGGTAGATGGGTCTACATATATACTAGATATATTTCCTCTACTTTACACGGATAACTAAAGCAGAGTTTATTTTATATTGGGTTCTTTAGTTTCTTATGAAAGCAAGCTTCCATTGTTAATTACATTTTAAAAAATTATAATTTTCTAAGAACACTCTCAATTAAAGTAGCCAATCAATATCTCTAAATATTTCAAAGCTAGACTATCAAAGGATTGGTTGTTATCAAAAATTAAATGGGAAGAGTTCAAATAGAAAGTCCTATTTATGGATTCCAAAGGAAGATAAGTAGAGAGCATCCAAGATACTAGGACGCCTAGTTAATACTTCAATCTACCCTAGGATAAAGCTTTATATTTATGGAAGGGAGAGTTATTTTTATTTGAGTTGAAATATTAGAATGCTAGGACATAGATTACAATAACACAAGATTGTGGAAATGCCTAAGTGAGGACTTATACTTTAGCCGAGGGAAATAAGCAGTTTCTGAACTAATATCTAAGGTGCTCTAACATAAGCTACTAGCCGACCTAATTCTACTTGAAGGAATGGGATATATTGATTCACTTCCACTAAGGAGAGTGGATAGATCCTGATTCTTCTAGACTTACAATCTCCTAGAGTGACTGCCAGCTAATACGTCTTATGATTTAAAATCATATGGGCTAGTCATATATAAATACAAGATAACTAGGTCGTTGTAAATTAGGAAAGAGTCTAAATTTCTAAACTCACTCTTAAGAGACTAGATCATGATTGGCATGAAAAACATGACTTAGATTAATGCAAAATTTATAAATTTTTAAATCATTTTAACGTATAAATTTGGACTAAGGCTTAAGATAATTATGCTTAAATGCATAATGAAATTATTAAATCATGCTCTATCATGCAAGAGTGAAGATCTTCTATTTCCAAGAGTGAAATAATATGATATGCATGGTTTGATAACATGCAATATTCAACTAACGGGTTGCTAAATATTTTATTTATCTTAATTATAAACCTAGGCTTTAAGATGAGGTTATGAGTTGATTAATATTTTAATTATGAGTTATTAATGTTGGTAAAAAATAATTAATTTTATCCTAAAGAGCCTATCGCATCCAAGCCACACATCAAATTATCACACTTTAAGAAACCTATATAAATCATGTTATTTCTATTATACAATTTAAACTTATCAATCAAATATTTGAATTTCATAAAATAATAAAAGACTGGTATATTTGGGTACCATTGTACACCCCAAAAAAGAAAATGAGTTTGGTAGCTGAGCTCTATCCTTATACAGCCATGATGATAATGAAATTTTATAAATAAAATAAATACTATGGGGTTCTCAACTCTTATTCTTCTTCATTTCTTTTGGATTGGCTTGCTTCAGACTTCACAAGGCCTCCCAAGTCCTTGCTTCTTGCCACTACTCATCCTAAACCTGATAGAACTAATCCTAATCTTAGTGCAAAATTATATTTTTATAAGAAAAATAACTCTAACTACACCTGTAAGATAGATTAGCAAAACAGTCATACAAATCAATCAATTATATTTCATATATTTGGACTTAGCACTCTATACTTAAGTAACCAAGCCCACATGTCCTAATTGTATTATGCTTAGGGACTTAGGCAACACCTGCAAGTAAAATGCATTTTTATATTTTATTATCACAGTAGTCCCTTAAGCACAATCTTCTGCATAAAACATTATTAGGCTTCTAACGGCCTAACATTCAATTGATGTACAAGCATTCCTAACATCCAGTCTAAAAATATTAAACAAAATATATCACCATAATAAACAATGGCCTAACTTACTACTAAGATCGGTGACTTAGTTTTTTAAAGTGTGTGTTGAGGAAAGAGTGTGGTATGCCCTAATTGGGTTTTAGAGTTAGAGTTTTCTAATGAGTGAGCATTCAAGTTATTCATTAGGGGTGATTGCATTTAAATTCATTTATTATACTTGATTGGATTTTAAATTATGCATATTTTGCTCATTCCTTATTTAAGATATAATATTATAAAGTGAAAAAAAGGAGTTAACTCCATTAATTCCCTAACCTAGGTTAATTTCTAAATAATAGATTTTTGTGATTTTTTAACCTTCATAATGAAAATTTCATAAATTTTAATTAATCCTATCTTTAAGTTTAGCGTAATGAATTTTATTTAGACCGGAAGCGCCTCAAGGTTAAATGAAGCTATGTCACTATCAAATGCATAGAGTTTTATCACTTCAACTTCATTATCAATAATATTCTCATTTCATTTCATTTTGCTATTTCAATTTAATATGTATATATACATCACTTATATGTATTTTATTTTATGCACTCCATATATGAATATGCATGAATTTCATTGCAAAAGGATTTCACTTCATATTTGAACACATATGTACACGTATAAGAAATTATGCAAGTACGTGTCATTGTTAAACTGAGAAAATGAGATTATTTAAAACCTCCTTGGGGCTACTTAAAGCCTCATATTTCCAGGATATCTAGACTATATACTTGCTAATTCAAATACATATACACAAATGCATAAATGTAAAGATGAAACTATGAAAAGTTGTAAATTATCATCCTTTAATTATGAAAAGATGAGTTAGTGTTCCATGTTTATGTTTCTTCATTTATGAAAAATATTATAAGTACCACGCTAGGAGTCATATCACCTAATTAGTAGTTATCATATAGTTTAAAAATAATTTGAGATTTATTAGTGAGAATAGCCACACCATATATTTATACTTATCTAACTCATGGAATTAAATGCAACATATTCTTTTAAATTTAAACATGAATATCTGAAACATATGTCATGCATATCTATGGTAATTAGAATAAAGTGAATAAATAGTTATCAAATGACATACCTAGCATCATTAAGACCTAAGGGAGAGTCATACTAATTAAATGTTCTTTAAACATAATCAAGGCTTCTTTAGGATTTGATTTTATGTTTTAGATTATTTAATCTTAAAAAGGAGAAATAAGAATTAAGTTATAACACACACCCATGTTAGTTAATTAATAAGTTCAAAGAGAGGTTAAGTGAATTTTATAGTTTGATTAAGTTTGTTTTAGTAATAAACCACTTAATTACCCTCCCAAAAAATCCCATAATTTAATTAAGTATTAAGCAAAGGCCTATGAAACATAATGATACAATTGAAAGTAAAATTAGCAATGCCCTAGAGATTCTAATGTAATTAGGCCCATGCTTAACTAATTAATTGAATTAAGAGGATTGAACTAATTACATTCATGATTTCCCAAACTTATGGAAAATCATAATTTTATTAAAACCCTTTTGTTAACTAAGCACATAAGGAGGATTAATTAAATCAATCTTGTTGGTTGTAGATGATGTAATAATTATTATATTATTTTATATATTTTTTAAAATTTTCTTTTAAGTTCTACCTAACTATTTAATCATTTAGTTATTAATTAAAGGGGTTTAGGAATGAACATGAGAAAAATAATTAGGAGGGGAGGTCATAATCATTTTCTTTAGTCATTCTTACTGTTATGATGATTTATTAACCTTCCATAATTAGTCTCACTATTTATCTCAATTTGAATCATAATTAACTCACTTAATATAGGTAATTAGAGTTTGAAATTATGAAATCCCTAATACACTTGGCAAATAAATCCAAGAAAATTATGGGAGCATGGGGACATCCCATGTTATTAACTACCAAGCCTTAGATTAATTTGTCAAGTAATTAGGCCTTAATTATAGTAATTAGTAAAAGTTTTAAACCCTAACTAGCCACTATTCACTAGACAAAATTGGAATATTTTATTTTTTCTAGATTCTCCTCTATTTAACATTTTCAAAATGAGTTTATTTGTATTTTTTATTTTTTTATATTTAGTTTTGAATTTTTTGAAGTTCTAACTAATTAATTATATTTTTAAGCTTTAGTAGCCCATTTACATAGTCGGCGCCACGCAGACACGAACACGACAATGCTTACCACGTGGCATCGCAGGATTGACTACTTAAACCATCCGACGTGGTAGGTGACTCAACAGCAATAACTCGATTTCATCTCAGTCATTCAATCTCTAATAGAACGGTCAAGATTAATCCCATGGTTCTAATGGGATTAAGTTAATAAAATTTAATGTGATTAATCATAGTCATCAATTCTAATTACGTAATGAATGACCGGTGATCTGTCATCCCACAAGTGTCAGAAGATGGACATCATCCATCTTTTGCTATCACCGGAGCTCGTTCAATGGTGAAAATAACTCCAAAATGACCATGAGAAAATCTAAGGGGATCCTATAATAGAAATCATATGAGAATGAGACTTCTTTAAAAAAAAGACCAACAATCATATGATTTTTTATGGTTTGCTGGATTTTACCTCAAGAGCTCAAGACTAGCGCCAATGACTGAGGTAGCTTTATCTTGAAGACACGAAGCCCTACTAAGAAGATCACAAGTGCCTCCCCATCAATAGCTTTGTGGACCAAACACCTTCATGAAGCTCATCGGAGTTATCCTTGGAGTGGCTTCTAATGCTCGAATGGATTGGGAATAAATTTATTTTGCCTCATCGGAGTGTGATGAATGTGTGGGGAAAGTTAATTCAGCTTCGGTGGAGATCTAGTGAGGTTGGACAGGCAGAGCTCTCGAGTGTAGATGGAGCTTAGTCTTGTTGGTGGTCAAGTGCACAAGAAGTTTGGGAGAAAGCTTAAGACTATGTGGAATCATCTATGGTAGGTCTCTATGAAGTTTGAATAGATGGGGAGGACTATACTCTCCTCTCTAGGTGAACCAAGGCTTGGGATTGGTTCAGCCTTTGGCAGCCGTCTGGCCAGAGTTGGTGATTGAGGGTGGTAGTGGACTAATGATGTGGAGGAGCTTGAGTGGCCACATGAGTTTGGTGGGCTACCATGGAGTGTACACTCATCCTTAGGTGGACCAATGGTCGGGCCAAGGTACCTTCTGGCCATGACTCCCAACGCCTTTGGATTAGGGGGTGATCTTATGCCCAAAGAAAGCCATAAAGGTGATTTCCAAGGGTAGGAGGAGTGGAGAGCCCTTCTAAATAGAGATTTTTCCTATTTAGAGAGCTTGGATCAATTGGGCTGACCCAACCTAGGTTCACCATGGGTTGGGTCCACTTGGATAGTTTAATGGGGATCTAAGGGTGAGTCATGCTAAGTTTGTTTAGGTTTGGACTCGATTTGGTTGGGTTTGGTTCAATTTGATCCATATAGGTCAAATTGGGTTCATTTGGGCTAGGTTGACCATTTGATCAAATTGGGTCAAGAGGTGATTTGGGCTATGTTCAATTGGTCATTTGGAATGAGTTAGTGTAATTAGTTTGGTCCAATTTTAATTGGATTTGGATTTGGTTCATGTGACTTTATTTAGGTCAAATGGGATAAGTTGATCAATTTGGTCAAATTGGTCAAATTAGTTTGGGTGAGGTGTTGGTTCATATTCAATTGGTCATTTGAGATTGGTTGGAGGTGTTGCTTTGAGTTGATTTAAGATAATTTGGATTAGAATGTGATTTGGCTCAATTGGGTCAATTGCTTGGTTTGCAAATTGGATTTAATTAGTGGTTAGATCATGTTCAATACTCAATTGATGATGGATGAAAGCCATTGGTTGCAATCAATTTGGGTTAGGGTATGATTTGGTTCAATTTGGTTCTTTAGGTCAAATTGAGTTAACTTGAGTTAAGAGACCAAATTGGCTTGGCTTAGTCCAATGAGTCATAATTAGGTGATCAATGATGGTCTATAATCTTTAAGCAATGTATTGAATAATTTGATTTGATCCAATTGAAGTTTGATTGAAGTTTGATCCATTTGATCCATTTAAGTCAACTTGTGTCAAGTGGTTTGATTAAGTTGATTTGGTTCACTTAAAATTATATAAAGGTTGGAATTTGTCGATGATGAATTTAAATTTGATTGATGGCTTTGATTGCCATTGATTTGGGTTAGATTAGGTCTTAACTCATTTAAACCCTTTAAACCAAATGAGTTGACTTAGGGTCAACTTGAGTCAATTAGGTTAATTGGTTTGATAGAGTTGATTGGGATAAGTTTTGATGTTCAATTAAGTGTTAAGAATGATCAAGAGGTTTAGGTTAGGTTTAACTGGCTTGAGTCAAGTTGAATAGGATATTGATTTTATGTAGTTTCAATAGGTTAACTTGAGTTAAAACCCAAGTTGGTTTGGCTTGGAGCTTGGATAAGATTCAATCAAGTCCAATTAGATTCAAATGAGTTTAGGTAGATTAGGTTTCAATCATGATAGTTTGGTATTGAATTTGGTCTTCCTAAGCTCAAAGAGATTAGGTGGAATCACTTTACCCTCTTTAGCCAAGTTGAACCAAGATGGATCAAATTGAGCCTAGATTGAATTGGTATTTAGGCTTGGAACTTGGATTGTAATCATTTGGTATAGATTAGACTAGCTAGTTAACCATGAACTTTTGGTTGACTCTTAAGGTAGGTGAGGCTTTACTGCATAAGATATTAGTCCTAATGTTATTCCCTATGAATCCCTAGGCTCTAGTTTGGTGTTTCCTTATTCACTAGAAGTGTCCTAGCACTAAGGAAGTCTTAATGTCTAGAAGAATCCAAGTCTAAGATGAGGGTAGTCAACCTCACTCTATAAGTGAGGTCAATAGGGTGTTCAACCGAGGCAAAGCTTAGTGGTTCTCAAGCTTCAGTGGATCTGAATGCCTACGAATGGTATGAAACTAATTCTCTCACTCTAGTGAAGCTTTCTAGTGTTTGAAATCCCCTTCATTCAATTTATGGAGGTCTTCCCATTTGAACCAAGATTTTGGCTTGGTTCAGTCATGGGGAGATGATGAATTAGTCACCTAAGCTCAAAAAGGCTTTAGCTGGCCATTTAGAGCTCCTCTACAGACTGGCCAAGTCTTGGGAAAGGACATGAAATGGACACTCATGCTTGACAGGTGAACCAAGGTTTTAGGTGCATGTGTTTTGTCCTTTCTTTTGGCCAATGGCTAGTAGATTAGGTTAGATGGGATTAGCTCTCAAGTATGATTAGAAGGCTACCCAAGGTCATGAGAGGAATTGAGTTTACTAATTTTGGGTTTTATCATTATTTGGGCACCTTAGTTTACCTTTAGTTGGATTGAATTGGGCCCAACTTGGGTCAAGCTCACTTGGGCTATCCCTTAGTGGCCTAAGGATGCGACTAGTAGATTTTAATGGGATTTATATTAGGTTAGGTTGGGTTTGGCTCAATATGTCATATTTAGCTCAATTTGGGTCCATTGGCCTAATTAGCCAAATTGAGTCTAAGGGCTATTGGATTATGTTTGATTAATTTAAGTATTTTGTAATAATTGATTTAGTCCAATTCAAGTTTAATTTAGATTTGACCTAATGTGGTTCATTTAGGTCAATTTAGCTCAAGTGGCCTAATTGGCCAAAGTGGACCTTAATTGAGCAGTTGTGATCAATTAAGTTGTGTAATAATTCTAAAGTATTGAATTAGTTTTAGTTGTGTTTGGGTTCAATAGTGTTCAATTAAGTTAACATAGGCTAAGTTGGTCATGAACTAAATTAGGTCCTAATTTGGATTCAAATATGTTTGATTAAGATCTATAAATCTTTGGGGATGGTCAATTTTAATTGATGTATGTTTAATTTAGATTTGGCACATTAAGACCTATATGGGTTATGTAGGACTAAGAGATCCAATTAACTAAAATAATCTTCAATTAGGTGTACTTGTTTTTTTAGGAACTTTAGGGTTGATTAATTTGGGTTCTTTTTAAATTGGTATTAAGTTTGGGTTAAGGTGGTCTAAATGGGCCAAATGGGCTAAATTGGGTAATGTGGTCTAATTAGTCAAATTGGAGACTAACTGGCTTAGGTCTTGGTTTAATATGATTAAGTTTAATGCTAAGATTTTCTCAATTTAATTTGGTTTTAATTTGGTGGTGCCTAGGTTTGTTTGGACCAAAAAGGGGCAAAGTGGGGCCCACCATCTTAATGTGGCTAACCTATAGGTTTAGTCTTATTTTGTTTTTCTTTGCCTTTGATGTCCCCCTTAGTCACTAAGAGTGTTATAAGGCATTAAATGGGGAAGTCTTATTGCTAAAATAGGATCCTAAGAGCAAAGGAGGGGAATATGTGTTAACCTCACTAAAAGTGAGGTCAATAATGGCCAACTTGAAGCCATTAATCAGAGAAGAATGCAATTGATCAAAGAGGTCTAATAATAAGAAACACGATAAAGACTCATGAAAAAAAAAAGTTTAATTTTTTTATCATTGTATAAGTTTTTTTTTGTAACATAGTTTATTTGTGATGTTTATGTGTAACCATCTATTGTAAATTGGTAATTTAAATTTCAAAATTAAAATTCTTAGAATTTTTATTTAAACTATCAAGTATATTGGGAGAATTATTTTAAAATAATAAAAAGTGATTATTTAATATAAATTTTATTCAAATAATTAATTTATACCTAGGACTAGCCTCCACTTATTGAAGTGGTGGTTATGAGTAATCATAAGGAATAACCACTCCCTCCTCATTCACACATGTGGCTCTCTATCCATTCTCCCTCCCTTTTCTTTTTTCTTAAAATTTATGTTAAGAACCTTAAATATTGTTGGATAACAAAGTGAAGTGGTGGTTGATTTCTAGGAAAAAAATATTTTGGAAGTATTCCAAAAGAGATTGGGCCTTCGTGGCCAACGAATCAAAGGAGGCCAATTTGGTGACTCCTTTCACCACCTCTTCTTTAGTGAGTTGTAGAAATTATCATGTGTATATATATTTTTTAATTTAATCTTGATATGGTGTTGTTCCTCTTTCATTAAAGTATATTTTCATTGTATTTAATTAAATCCATATAAAAAATCATAATAAACCCTTGTTGCTTGGTTGACCTAGTCTACTCTTCTACAAACCCTAGTTTTTTTTCCATAGCCTATTTAGTGTACTAATTATTGCTCAAAAATTATAATAATTTTTATATTTGCACAAGAAATACTAAACATTTATTCTAATATTTTTATTCAAAATTTTTAACCTTATGTCTAATTCCAGAAGCCAAAATCTCATTTGTTGTGTTGCCCAGTTGAGAGAAAAATCCTATTAACACATATTTTAAAAAAGTAACAAAATAAAATAAAATTTATTTTAAAAAATATAAAAAATTTAAATGAAAACTATACAAGTTTCTCCTTATTTTAAATAATTTTGAGTATTTCAGAGGGAGTACTAATTTTAGGAATTTGGTGAATCAAGTTATGAATTGAGTTCTATCCTGGCCAAGTACCTATGATTCTTGGATAAGAAAATATTTAGTGACTTTTTTTCTATGTTATCTTAAGATTATGTTATAGATTTTGTGATTATTTGTTGAGGCCACATCATTCATAATTATCTTCTTATAATCTTGTTAATTTTTAGTAAGAACCTTAAAAGATCTTAAATTTTTGCCTTTAATATCTCATTTGAAAATCCACTCCATTCTTTCTTGTCTATTTCTAATATACTATATATACCCCATTTCGACCAATAGCATCATCTAATATATATTTTAGCACCAAAAATACATTCATGATGTATAAAGAAATTATTGATCTTTCGTATTTGCATAAAAAAATTTTATTGAAGGAAAAAATTATAACATGCAAATTTACTCAATGCTAAATTTACTGTTTGGAGATTTACAAACACTAGTTGATACTCCACCACCATTGAGCATTACTTCATCACATCTATTCAACTCTTCAAAGAAAATTTATATGGGATTCATGAGAATTGATGAGGCATTAGAAGCCAATCATGTGAACAAAAGACCAACTTGAAGGCTTAATCCAAGAAGAACACAACTAATCAAGGAGGTCTAACAACAAGAAGCTGATGAAGACTCTTGATTAAATAATTACATTTTTCTATCATTGTATTAGTATAATGTATGAAATTGTATTTTTTTATGTTTATGTGTGAACATTTATAGTAAATTGATAATTTAAATTTAAAAATTAAATTTCTTTGAACTTTAGAATTTGATTTATTATCTTAGAAGAATCATTTTAAATCAATAAAATTTTGATTATTTGAATAAAATGTATTTATATAATTAATCTTTATATAGATTGACTAGCCTCCACTCATTGGAGTGCTAGCCTCCACTCATTAGAGTGATGGTTATGAGTAGTTATAATGAATGATCACTCCCTCCTCATCCACACATGTGGCACCTCTACTGCTCATTCTCCCTCTCTATTCTTTTTTCAAATTCGTATGTAAGAACCTCAAATATTGATGGATAATGATGAGAAATAGTGTTTTATTTCTTGGAAAAGATATTATGATGGCATTCCAAAAGATATTGGGGATTGTTGTTCAACCAATCAAGGGGCTAGTTTAGTGAGTCCTCATACCCCTACTATTTTGGTGAGTTGTAGAAATTATTATTTGTATATTTATCTATTGAATCTAAATATGGTGTTGTTCCTCCAACATCAAAGTGTATTTTTAATATATTTATTTCTAATTAAATTCTTATAAAATTTATGATAAACCCTCATTATTTAGTGTCCTAGATTAGTCTTTTGCAGAACTTAGTCTTATTCATTGTTTATTTAGTGTACTGGAAATTATTCAAAAATGATTAAAAAATTTAGACTTACACTAGAAACCATAAACCTTTATTCCTCTTATTTTAGCCTATTTTCTTAATCCTATGTTTACTTTCAAAGTCCAAAATCTCACCTATTGTGCTATTTAGTACAAATAATCCTCCTATCATAATTTAAAATATCTCAAAAAAAAATATCAAATTTATTTTAAATATTAAGAGATTTTTTATATTGCAACTATGCACATTTTCCTATAAATTTTACTTTATTTCAAGTTATTTAGAGTTTTGTGGAAGTAGTGCTACATTTAGGAATTTGATGTATCAAAATTTATACTAAGTTCTAGCTATCATGGTGTTGCCCTAAACCTTAATTCCACTTCAAATTCGGCCCCTTTGAAGTATACATAACTTTTATAAGCATCTTAAGAGAATATCAGAATTTTAGTTATTCATCATCAAGAGGGCCCACA
Source organism: Cymbidium sinense (assembly GCA_021442155.1). Taxonomy (NCBI): domain Eukaryota; kingdom Viridiplantae; phylum Streptophyta; class Magnoliopsida; order Asparagales; family Orchidaceae; genus Cymbidium; species Cymbidium sinense. The sequence goes on along the minus strand of CM038218.1, from coordinate 171,832,645 downwards.
TCACTTGGCAAGCTCTCCTTCTCCCTCTCTCTTTTTTTTTATTTTGAAATTCCTTCTTTGTAAAAGACTTATAAATGTTGTTGGACGTAGAATGGATGTTGATGTTGAATTAAAATTTGGAGTAAATTTTCAACAAAATTGGTGAACTTAAAGGTTAGCTAAGAAGTGAAGTGGTTTGATGATTCTTTCAAACCAAGTCATTTTGGCAAGTGATTTAGATTTATTTTTCTTATACTTGTTTTCTACTATTGTTGAGTTTTTTTCGTATATTACCTCTATCCTATAAAAACAAGTATAAAAAAATTTCTCAAAAAGTTCATTATAATCACCTTAAAGGTTACTGGTAAGGTATAGTGTTCACCAAGGTGTCGATAGAAAAGGACTTACTCTTATTTTAAATTTTATTTGCTGTCATTATATTGCTCTGAAAATTATGTCAAACTTGAGAACTATCTATAGACATCTCTCAATAATCTAAAAGTGTTTCCCTAATCTTCCACTCACTAAAACCTAGTCCATTGAAGCTTTAAACCCTATTTTATCCATTAGGCCAAACTAGAATTATTTAGCACCTAATCACTTTTTTAAAAAAAATCTAGAAATTATACTTTCCTAACTCAAAAAATTCTTAAAAATTTATAGAGTTAACATAAAAATATTTTCATGACTTTTCAAGTGGTATTAAGACATGGAGTTGTGTCTTAATTATCATATTATATAAATAAATTCATACTTGGGAGAATTTAGGTTGTCAGCTATTTTAATGTTGGTCGTCATATTGAGTGCTTGAACCCTCAACTCCTCACTATATTTAAGTCTTTTGAATCCTACATAGCTTTCCTAGCTTCTTAAGAATAGTCTAAAACTTTATTTGTCCCATCAAGAGGGATAAACCACTAGACACATTAAGATTGATATCAAAGCAAATCTTAGATTATGAGAAGTTTTTAGGCTGATACCTCAATATTGCAAGAGATGATAAAAAAATATTTTTTATTTATTTTATTAAATTTTTATTTGCATTTGAAACTTATATTTTTTTTCTAAAACTAAAATATAAATTATGAAAATGAAAATTACTTTCATTTGATGATAATACCTTTTATGACATACTTTAATTTCTAGTATTATGTTTTAGCTACATAATAGAAAAGAAGTGCTTACTAATGCAAGATAGATGAATTAAAATTTATGAGAATATTTAGAGTTTTATAAATATTTTAACTACTGAAAGAGAGAGTTTTAAAGTATAGTGCTATGAGAACTTTAATAATAGTAAATTATAGCAAATATTTTCAAGCTAATCCACTTGCATAAAGTAAAGTAATTCTTTTATAGGTGGTACCACATGATAACCTCTTTACACCTATAGGCATTTCAACAATTATGATATGCCACTTTAACTCTCTACATAAGAGGTTTTTGGGGCCCAAGAAGAATTGTGCAGCATCAAGAGCAAAGTTTAAAAGTAGTCCAATCATAAGAGCTTAAGCAAAAAAATTAAAAATAAATAAATAATAGCAACTAAACACGAAGGTCTTATTGCAAGGAGCAAAATGAAGATCATTGCTTAAATATTTTTATTATATAAATATTACATAAATATATAATATTTATTTATAATCTGATTTTTTAGAATATTTATAGTTTTTACAATTTAAATTTCAAATTTAATATTTTAATTTTTAAAATGCAAAATACTTGGCAATATCTACTTCTCCCTCTCTTTCATTATTTTTAAATTGACTCTTTGAAATTATTATTATTATTATTATTAGTATTATTATTATTATTATCATTATTATTCCTATTATTATTATTATTATTATTATTATTATTATTATTATTATTATTATTATTATTATTATTATTATTATTATTATTATTATTATTATTATTATTATTAAGAATTGGTGAAGCTTAGTGGCTAGCTAAGAGGTGAAGATTTTTGGTGACTCTTTCAAACCAAGTTACTTCAGCGAGTTATTTTGGTTTTTAATTTCTCACATAATTAATATTTACTATTTTTTTATCTCTTGTTTTATATTTTCTCTACCCTAAGAAAATATTTTGACATAAAACCCCAAAAAAAAAATTCATTATAATTCTCTTAGTGGATATTTGTCAAGGTATTGATAAAACAAGATCTAATCTTATTCTATACTTTGTTTGGTACCATTGAAATCCTTTAAAAATTATCTCAACTTTAGATCTTATTTATATATATCTCTCAATAACCTACAAGTATTTTTTTATTATTATTCTACTCACTAAAACCTAGTCCACTAAAGCTTTAAATCCTACTTTATCCATTCAGCAAGATTAGGTTACTTAGAACCTAATCTCTTTAAAAAATTTAAAAATTTACCTTTTCAACTCCACAATTATTAAAACTTTATATTGATCATCTAGACACATTCCCTTAATTTTTTTTCAAGTGGTATCAAGGATTAGAGTTGTGTATTACTTTCATACCACATTGACGTATTATATTCCTAGTTGACCCATTGAGAACTCAAACCCTCAAATCTACACTATATTTAACATATAAAAACCATACATAAGCTTCTTAGCTTTCTTAGGAAAGCCTTTTTGGGACTGGATGTAAGAGATCGAGATCTAGGGTTGGGCATAGGCTTTGTGACTAAGGCTTATGATCTAAGATAGCCAAAAACCTTCACAATGTGCATCTTTTGTTCAAACATCATAAAATCACTTCTTCATGTCATGTACTTGAAATCCACAATAATGGGTATTTAATTACATCAATAAATATATTTAAATTAGTGTAAAGAATTTCTCAAATTTTGGTAAAAAAAACTAAAAAATAATAAAAATATAATGAGACAAAAATTAATAGAATGCTACCCATCACACTTTAGTTTATAATATTTAAAAATATAATGAAAGGTGAAATACTCAAAATTATAACATATTAAAATAAATCCTAGTCCAATATGTAAGGGCATATATGGTGTAGCACAAAAGTAATTAGAGCACATAAAAGTTTGCTCATAATAGCCCATGTAAGGAGACTTGAAACCAAGCATGGACAACCAATTTCAAGGAGCAAATTGAAGTTAAAAAATTAAGAAAAACCTTTAGTTTTATGCTATTTCATGAAGTAATACCAAGCATGGACAACCTAGTATTATTGTGTTAACATTAATGTATTTTTATAGTTATATTGCTTATATACATTTTTTGGGAGAATTAACTCATAAAATTATAATTAATTAGTTTGTATGTACATATAAAAGAATTATTTTTTATGAAATGAAGGTTTTTATGTTGGTTTTGATTCAAGATTGGAGAGAATTTTAGACTTTCATGAGGCCTGGTGGAAAATCAAACAAGGAGATATTTAATGATCTCTCTTGAAAATTACTTTGATGAGTGATTTGAATTCTATCTACATTTGTTGTGAACTTTTACTGAGAATTTGTTGTATTATCATCCCATATTATTACAAAAAAAATTTCCATAAAAATCTAATCAAATTTTACATTAAAAGTTACTAATCAAGGCCTTGTCTAGCTAGACCTAATCTAATTCTTCTTAGAATTTGATGGCCTTAATCCCTTTCAAATAATATAAAGAAGTCTATAATTATTCTTAAGATACTTTTATATCATTAAAAAGTGTTCTCAATAGTTGTCTTCCACTAATATATATTTTTTAAAACCATAATTTCTCATATAAGTGGTCAGTCAACAAGAGAAGGAACTTCATAAGATCAATATTAAAAGAAATTTTTGAAAAAATACTTTAGACTCTTTGAAATAATTTAAAATTATTCATAATTAAAGTAGACTCACTCCGCTATCATTTGCATTTTATTTTGATTCATTGTTTGTCCCCTATTGTTCACACCATTCCTTTAAATTTGATTAAACTCTTCTTGAATTGGTAGATCATAGTTGTGATTAAATTCTTTAACTCCACTCATAATTTAACCTATCAAAAGCATATATCACTATTCTAAGACTATTGGGAGAAATTTTAAATTATATTTGGTCTCTATTTAAATTTTCAATCACTGACCACATTAATATAACCCTAAAAAATTTAGATTAGCTCAATAAACTCAAGATGTGCATCAAGAGTGAATGCATTGATTTCTTCAAATAGGTTCATAAAGATTATCATCCCAATGGATCCTCAAAAATATCCCTAAAAAGCCCTTGGAATTCTTTCTTAAGAGGACTTCAGTATTCTTTAAATCAAACCATCTTGGACAAAGCTCTAGCCATTTTGATAGCTTAGTGCATCTCACTCCTATAACCATTAATGTATCATTAAAGATGACAAAACAATAAATGATAAAAGTGAAACATATGTTTAACATTTTGATATTTTTTATGTATCGCCTCATTTATTATTGATGCCCATTTGTTTTAATAGAAGCAACATAACCACTCTCATTTGATCATCAACATTAATGTTCACTCAAAGCTATATGAACTATCATAAACTCTCTCTCTCTCTCTCTCTCTCTCTCTCTCTCTCTCTCTATATATATATATATATATATATATATATATATATATATGATATAATCGGAGTTAGCATCAAATATGCACATGTTTATAAATGCATACCCAAACTAAAAAAGACTATTAGCAATTAAGATAGTCATATTAAAGACATTTTGTATTTGTATTGCACTTTCTACGTGCTTCTAATATCTTTTTAATTTTGCCAAAGCTTACTACCTTCTCTCTATTTTTCTCTAGATCTACTGTAACTCCATCCCCTATAATATTTCTTCTTATTATACATCTCTTTATTATGACTTCTCTTTTAATTTTTCTTCCTCTCAAGCTCAGTCCACCTAACTCCTTTTTCTATACACTTCTCAAATATAATTTACTCTTCACAAACATAATATGCTCTTCAACAAACCCTATGGTGGATGTAGTTTGATCAATCAAACTACTATAAAATTATATATATTCTCTTTATGACTCTTTTCCTTCTTTTTTCTTTCTCTCTTTAAAAAGTAACGCTAAAAAAGTGGTCTCTCTTTATAAACCTCTAACATGCATGCTCTTCTTCCTACCTTCTTAGATAAATGGTTTATAATTGTCCATATCAAGTACATATTAAAGTCATATTATTGCCTTTCATTTTATAAAGAGTATTATTAAATGATAGAGCTAGAATATTACCTTAGCTTTTCGAGCGAAGACTTATGTATGTCAAATATATGCATTTTAATTTGTTTTGGAGAGATTATTGGTTTATGTTCAAGCTCGTTGCTATTCCCTACGAAACAAAATTAAAAGATGTCAAAATCATTTTTGTGGAAGAGCGTCCCTAGAATGAGTGCATTGATGCTTAAATCAATGGTGTGCCTTGTTCTGAGAAGAATTTTTTTTTTAAAGAAAAAGGAGAGTAGAATTTATATAATAAATATTTTTAAATAATGAAAGTGAGAGAAATTCATTATCTTGACCCCCTTAATAATTATTTTTTAATTGCTTATTGAGGGTACTTATCTAAGGCAATAGATATATTGTCTTAAAAATTAATGATCAATTATGCAATAGAATTCTTGAAAAAATGATATATACCTTTGAACAAACTATGCAATAAAGTTCTATAAGGCGAATAATATCAAGATTATTATTTAAAGTACACATATTGTAGTAAGATTTTTCATTTTAAAATGGAAGAGAAGATATCTAACAAGCAATAGCCGAAATTGATACTTCTTTGAAAAGTAAGAGCAACTCCAACTCAACTGAGAAGAAGAAGCTGATGAAAAAAAAAGACTATCATGAAAGCTTTGATGGCGTATGCGCCACAGTAGAGGGGGGGAATGGACCCAATGGAGAGTCCTCATTGACAAACTCATGGGCTTCGAGTGGAGATGCATGGAGAATGAAATTCTGGTACAAAATTTTGGCGAGGGAGAAAGGCAAGTTGCCAATTACATAGCAGACCAACCTTATCATTTCCTTCATCATTATCCTAATTGTCGTTCAGTTCGTTGAGGCCACTGAGGCCATTGGCGCCGAGAACAAAAGCCTTACAGATGAGACAGATTGGAAAGACCAAGAGTGATCTTTTTTTTTTATCTAGAGATTTCAGGGTGTTAGAATCCTAAATTGTAGACTTTAGATGTTGGATATATAAATAAAATTGTTTAATGTTTGTAAATCAAATAGCAGAGAACTTCATGAATCAGTGAACTAAATCAGATGCACAATTTCTCAATGTCATAAAATACATAACACAAGCAGTCAAATGAAAACACAATTTGATAAACAGGTAGTTATAAGTCTCCCTTCCATTGTGTTATACAAGATTTCTCTCAGAATTCAAGACTAGTAGACTCTTTGTTCCCCATAGTTTGATGGGTCATTCAAGTGTTACAAACAAAAAAAGGAAAAAAAAATACAAAACTCCAATCCTCAAATGAAAATGGAGAAGCAAAATTCTTCAAGTAAAAAGGCAATGAATCGAAAGCTTTATTTTTGCATATTATATAGGTGAAAACTGTCTGGAAGATCTCTTTCTGCACAAGCTGTAGCTCTTAACTGAAGTTTCAGGCTGATGGAATGCTGTAATGAAGGCATTTAATTTAAAGCTCACTGGCAAATTTAGCTTCGAATCTTCCTTTCATAATCATGAAAACCACAGTAAAGTTATCAAATTTGCTATAATTGAAGAATAAATAGCATCTCATGGTTGTTCAGAGTAGTAACATGAATGGCATTATGCAAATCTCAACAAATTACAGCATCTTCCTTCTGGTTTGTTGATCATCTTTATATTTTAAATTGAATCAAGATGCCAGTATTTGAGAAAAAAATAATGGAATTTGAAACTTCTGTGAGAAGAGATTCAATAACAAGCATTGCATCCTTTGGCCAAAGTGCTGTTGTTTAGGAACAGTGGCACAAACAAGCACATCCTGGAAATGAAACAACAATGTTAGCTTGAACAAATTGTCAATTGTAAAATTCCAGCATAATTTACAAAAGCAGATTACTAGACATTTACTCTTTCATTGCTATTAAACAGAACTGATGTGCTGATACTGTGACCAAAAAGAGAAGAGAGGAGTGAAGAGTACAGCAGTGGTAAATAAGGCGATGAAAAGAGTAAATGTCTACAACGATGACCACCGAAAAAGCAATGCCAAGGCTTTTAAAATTAATTTTAAAATATAAATATTTTCAAAAACTTGGAACACGCAATGAAACACTAGCGCCAATGCCAGTGTGTTTCCACCCGAATGAAATCCCCGGCACTAGCGACCTCTTACACTAGTGCCGACAAGATCGCAAGTGCTAATGCAAGCTCGCGGAGATGAAAGCTAGCACTTGGCAAAGCGACCTCACAATTTCGCATCACAATATTTCACCTGATGGGTATTGGGGCTAGGGTATTGGGACTAGGCATCTTGCGACTTCACTCAGAATTTTGTTTATTAGAAAGCTTCACTCTAGAGGAATTTCAAGACATATAGGAAGATATAAAACCACCCATCTAGTAATAATAATAATAATAATAATAATGTTAATCGATGAAAATAAATGTTAAAGTTACACCTAGCATCCACACGACCATTGCATAAAGAAATATCTAAAGAAAAATTCATCAATAATATTACACAGTACCAAGTTTTCTCTAGTAGTACCTAAGGCAGATACATTGAAAATTGACCCAATATGATAAAACACAATTAATTATTTAAATTACCTTAAGTTGTTGAAATGAAAGGAAATAAAACAAGATAAAATACTCCTAGGACACGGAGCTCTTTGTAAATGCACGAATCATAATCCTTGAATGCATAGGTGGTCGTACTGCTGCATCATTTTCTCCCCCCACCAAGTGAACTCTGCTGACATAATTAAAATCAAGATATTCATCAAGCAAGTCCAGATCTAGCCTTCGGAGCTCCTCTTTACCCATCCAAGTATCCTCTGAAAGATGGTTGTTCTTCCACCTAATAAGAAATCTTTGCTCACCATTCTTTCTTGCATCAACCTCATCAGTAATGATAGACTCAATTTCAAATACGAAGGGTTTACGAAATTCATGTTATCGTTCACCATTTGTTCCTGCAACAAAGTTAGTTCCTACATCCTTTGAACAAAGCTCATTAGAAAATGGAATTAAGTCTTCAACATTGAATACAGGGCTAATTAAACATATCGGTGGCAAGTTCAAGAGGTACACATTGGGTCCAAGTTTCTTAAGGACCTGAAAAGGTCCAGTCACTCTAGCATGAAGTTTCTTATATTTGGATGTTGCATATCTCTCTGGCCAAATGCATATCAATACATAATCTCCTTCCAACTCTCTTTTTGATCTCTGACATTAATTTTAGAGGCATTGTTGGCATTTGATTGTTTAATTTGAGTTCTTACTTCATGCTACAAGTTATGAAAATCTTTTATGAATGTATATGCGCACCAGAATATGGATGGTTGGGCAAGTCTATCAAATCCACGGGATTCCTAGGATTAAATCCACACACAACTTCAAAGGGTTTCTTTTTTGTAATTCGGGAAGATAGTGCTATTATAAGTAAATTCAGCAGTGGGTAAGAAAAGGTCTCAATTCCCTAAGTTTTCCCCAATTAGACAACAAAGTAAATTTCCCAAACTCATGTTAACTACCTCTATCTAGCCATCAATTTGGGGGTTGAATGCAGCAAAGAACATAAAGGAAGCTCCGAATAATCTCCAAAGTGTTTTCCTAAAGTAACAAATAAACTTTACGTCCCTATCAGACACTTTAGTATTGGGTACCCCATGAAACTCGACTACCTCCCTAAAGAATAATTTGGCAATATGTGAGCTATCATTGGTTTTGGAGCATGGAATGAAATGTGTAATTTTAGAAAATTGATCCACAATCATGAATACACTGTTATGATGCTAGTGGTCATGAGAAGACCTAAAGACAAAATCAATGGAAAAGTCTTTCCAAGGTCTATAAAAGATAGGAAGGGCTAAAAATTTTTCAGATGTTGCTTAATGGTCTTAGTCTTCCTATATGTATAGCATTATGAAACAAACCTGCCCACATCTCGCTTAAATGATGACCAATAAAATTTACTTTCAACTAATGGGTGGCCTTATCTCTTCCCAGATGTCCTACATTTCCTTCAAAGTGAAGCTCTCTAATAATAAAAAATTCTTGAGTGAAGTCCAAGGGATACATAAGAGTGGATCATTAGATAAATAACCCTAGATTATCTGATATGATGACTTAGTGGGAAATATAGAATTGGTGCTTAGATTATACATGAAGTGAAAATCAGGACAAAGCATAAAACTCTGTAAGTCTCTCAAATCTTGATATCTGACTAAGAAGAGATGTGACCACTAATGTAACCCGAGAAAGAGAATCAGTAAGCTTAATCTCAACGCCAGGTTTGTGTTCTAGAACAAAAGTAAAATCCTGGAGATAACTCAATCCATTTAACATATTGATGATTGACTTCCTTCTAGATATTTTATATATTTCAGAGCATGGTGGTGAGTGTGCAAGATCTCACTATGTAACAAGTAGTGCCTCCAATGTTTTAGGGACAGGATAATAGCATAGAATTCTTTATCATAGGTGCAGTACCTCTACTTCACATCATTCAACTTTTCACTAAAATATGTCACATGATGATTGTCTTGTGATAATACTCCAATTCCCACTCCTGAAACATCGCATGTGACTTCAAAAATGTCTCTAAAATCAAGTAATTTAAAGACAAGGGCTGAAGCTATGAAGCTCTTAATAAGATGGAAGATATTTCTTCACTAGAAACCCACACAAAGATATCCTTCTTCAAAATCTCAGTTACTGGAGCCATAATAGCACAAAAGTATTCGATAAACTTCCTATAAAAAGTAGCTAAGCCATGCAAGCTCCTAACTTCCAAAAAACTCTTTTAAATGTCGAGCATTGGACCTTAGATGATTATGGCTTGATCCCTAAGGCAGATATAATGAATCCTATGAAAGTAACTTCTGGTTGCATGAAAGAGCACTTCTTATTAATATAATTTTTCCTCACAAAGTTTCTCCAACATTAGCCTCAAATGATCCAAATGGTGATCCTCATTAACATTATATATCAAGATGTCATCAAAGTATATAACCAAAAATTTTCCTAAAAAAGGTCTCAAAATAGTATTCATCAACCTCATAAAAGTGCTTGCATTTAAAAGCTTAAAAGGCGTGACGACCCACTCATATAATCCACCCAATGTCTTAAATATTGTCTTCCACTTATCGTCTGATCTAATCCTAATTTGGTGATAACCATTCCTGAAATCAATCTTTAAAAATAACGACGACTTTGCTATGAGATCCAACAAGTCATCCAAACATCGTATAAAAAATATATACTTATTATCAGTGATCTTATTAATATCCACAAATCAGTGATCTTAATGATCAATACAAGAACTCAAACACTCCTTTAAAAACCCTTTCTTAGTAAATCATCTACCTGACATTGTAACTCAACTTGCTCTATTAAGTTTAAGCGATAATGTGGAAAGTATGGGAGTTATGCCACCTCTTGCAGACCACAGTCCCTCTCTCTCGTTCTCGTGTGACATCTCGACCAAGTGGAGCGTGTAGGTTTAGGGTTTCTCTATTCCCCAGTCCTCACTCCTCACCCAATTTCATCATCTACCTCGCTCCTCTAAATCCCCTCTATGATTCCCTCTATCTCCCAATTCTCTTAACGCTTCACAGGCTCTCAACCACTCAGGTACTCCACAAGCCTCTCAGGCTTTTAACTAATCTCTGATTCTTGTGATTATGTGATCATTTCTAAGGTAGAGCTACTCTTATGTTACCGAGCCACTATTGGAAGTGATTCTATGGTTCGAAATCGCTTTGTTCGTTTTTTTTTTCTCAATATGAAATCGATTCAAATGTTGATTTTTTTAATATGATTATGTGATTTTCGGTTATTTAGGGTTTCACATACATGTGCTTTGGAATGGTTTAAGGTTTCACATAAATGTGTTTTGGAAAGGTAATTCTAAAGGTTAAGGGTTATCTAAATACACCTCTGTTGAAATAGATTCTAATGTTGATTTCTTTCAGTGTGGTTCTGTGATTTTCGGTTATTTAAGGTTTACATATACTCAATCATGAACCTCTCACTAATGTATGATCTAGGAAGGGGTCAATATATATACCCTTCTTGCATTTCCGGATAGCATATTCTATACATATAATCTGGAAACTTCATAATATGTTACCATTCTAAAAACTCCTATATTTTCATTCAATGTAAAGCATCGATATATTCATTCAACACGTGATAGGTGCGATAAAATATTTTATTAATTTCTTTGAGCTTATTTATCATTAATAATAATGTGGCAACTATTTGTCTAAAAAGTAATTTTGAATCAAGAGGAATATTGCATTTTCAAGGGCTTTCATAGGTATGTTGAAATATATATTTTCAACCAATGTATTTTTCAAATTTTGAATTACATAAATTTGACTTGTTTAGTTGTATGTCAATTTGTTTGCATAGATATTTAATATTTTGTTATTTAATATGTAATTTTTTACTATAAAATTTTGATGTAAAATATGGAATGTATATTGTAAATTGTAACAATTATTTTTTGTTAATAAAACTTTTAAAATTATTATGTGTTTTTCTATTATTTGTATTTAAAATTTTATAGTTCAAACATGAAGACAAAATTGTTAGTTTTTCTACTTTATATGATAAATTCGAGCCTATTTCGAGCTTTTTCAAGAGATGAATTCGAGCAGATTCGAGCCAAATTTAAGCAAACAAATAAGCGAGTCTTATTCAAGCCAAACACGAACAAATTCAAGCTAAAACGAGCAAATATCGAGCCGAACACGAACAAAGTCTCACCTCGCTCATGTTCGGCTCATTTACAACCCTATTTCCATGAAACTAGGAACCACTTCTTTTACATGGAGAAACTGAACTTGTGATGGATCGTTAAACTCTCTCCTCAACTTCCTCAAGCAAACAAAATCATGGGGTCAAACACTTTATAATCAGAAAAAAAAATGAATAGTACGTTACTGGCAGTGGAGTAGTGAGGGCGATGATAACAAGTTGAAGTTTGGTTCCCTTTTCATGTCCAAAATGTGAACTTTCTCCAAACTTAGTGTGAAGTGTATGAGTGGAGGATATAGGACCAATTGAAAGTGTAGGTGAAGATGGGATAGGTTTAGAAAAAGGGGTCATAATGGTGGGCTTGGCGGGATATAACTTCATGGTTTTGTCCTTAAACTTGAACACATATATTATCACGCCCATAGTGAATGACATTCATGTCATAAAGCCATGACCTCTCTAACAAAGTGTGTGCAACAACATCCATAGGGAGTACATCACACTAGATCTTATCCTCATAATTATTTGGAACCAAACAACTCAAGCGTGATTGAAAGTGATGTATGATTCACCCAACTAATTTTGAAAGAATTAGGGTGTGGGTCAGCCTCGAGTTTTTGCCCTAGAGAGTATGGGTAAACACTACGTTCATGGCACTCCCTCCATAAATAATCAATTTACACCCAGCTCCATTACATAACATCAACACACTAAAAATGTTCCTCCTCCAATCTTCCTATCTTAAAGAGGCACTAAGACATCTAGCAACTGCATTATGGGGATCCTCATTAGAAATTATCTCCCCATCATCAAACTGATCATCACCATGATATGACTCACAATCCTCATTCTTAACTTCATCCTCCTTTACTATGGTGGTTGATAAAATGGCGTTACACTCATGCTTCAAATGACCTTTCTATTTGCATCTATAACACAATCTCCTTAACATTTATAAACGGTTGTGCTACAGGAGTCTTAAGGGCAGGTGGATTCTGAGGCAATACTATCTTCTGGGTAGATTTATGTGAAGGCAATTGCAAAGGCTAGAAGACCTAGACCTAGAAGAGATGCCTTAGATTGGGATTCTAAAAGAAGTGTATCATGGATTGCATCCTCTATGGTCTGAAGATCATTCTGTTCAACCTAATGCCACAAGTCCATCCTAAGTCCCAACAAAAATTTGTTGGTCAATTGCCAATCTGAGCCCAATAGTCTGGGCCACTAAATCCTCAAAAGTGTTTAGGTACTCAATAATGGACATTGAACCTTGCCTAAGAGTCATCAATTTGGTGTGAAGCTATTTGTGGTACTTGGGGCAATACTTGTTCTTCAACATCTCTCTTGTTTCTACCCAACTAATCCTACATATGTCACTCATCTCTTCCTTTGTAGGAAGTTGTTCTAGAAAAAATTTGCATGACTTACCAATTTAATTCTACTGAAGATGACCACCAGATAATCATCAAACTCATGCCACTCAAAGAATTTCTCAATTTGGGTTAACCAATCTAACAAATCTATTTGCATCATGTGTTACATCATATGTAGGGTCCTCTACTGTAATTCTCTTCAATGGGTCAAAATCAATATCTCTCTCAGGAGTTACTTAAAGAACTATTCTCCTAAGTTGAGGTTCAATCCAAAGCCTCTCCTAGAAATCTCATCCCCTAAGTTGAGGTTCAATCTGAAGCCTCTCCTGGAAATCTCTTCCCCTCAGTCTATAACGTCTCCCATCATATTAGTCATCCTTTAAGGCTTTGATGTTAGGTTCATCACTAAGAATAGTAGCTCTCCTATAGTGTGGGTCCCGCCTAATCTCAAAATCATGTGGATCATTCCTATGGATACGTGGAGGTTGAAGATGATGTTAGGGTGGGTTTGGATGGACATTTTGATGAGCTTAAAGATTCCCCTTTAAGGTTAGCACTAACGGTTGGAGTTGCTCTTCTATCTTGGCCATGGAGTCCTCTAACCCTTGTACAATCTAGTTTAGTCATTCCTAGCTGGTTCTATGTTATTCCCTCGGTTTTCGATTATTAAAATAACAATTTAAAATTTTTCCACAATCACACAATTTTGTAGGAATGCAAATTAAGATCGGCAAATGCAATTATGTGCCTAAATATGATGCCAAATAAAAAACAAAAAGAAATTGACTAAAATCAAATATTATGCTTGATATGCACTCAGGAAGGTCAAATTTTAGTGGAACACAATCTCACCAGACATCACTCGAGCCAAGATTATCATGAGTTCAAAGAAAATGGCTGATTTGATGAGTGAAGTTCACTAATGGACCAAAAATGTCAAATCATTTTTAAACTTACAAAAAAAGATGCAACAGCCCAAAATCCGAGTTGAGGACCTCAATTCTATCCCAAATAATGCTTTGAATCAGAAGAGCAAGTAACCTATCGTAATGAAAGGCGAATAGATCACCAGTCACAAATGATGCTTCAAAAACACTTTTAATCATGAAATTGAGTGATGACTACTTGATCCCTTCCAAAATTCTATTGTATAGGTATAAAGACAATGGTAGAATGTCACCAGAGGTTCAAATGGAGTTCTGAATGGACATTGGCTAGAGTTGAGGAGGCGCGCAAAGCTACAAGCACGTGGAAGGAGCATGGGTGCACAAGGCAAATGCACGCAAGAGCGGGTGAAGGTGAGAGCATATGCGCACGCGGCAAGTGCGTACAAGAGTGCAGTGCTTGGGTGAGCACATGGCAGATGTATGCGAGTGTGCAAGCACGCAGGCGCTGAGCAGATGCACACATGCGTTGATGCGAACAACGAAGTGTGGCAATCATGTAGAGAATCAAAAACTTGCTCAAAAAATTCAAAAAAAAATCTCAAAAAATCTCCTTAGGTTCCTTGAGGCTATACACACTTCAAGGACCGATGGCTATACGCACCACCAAAAATTGGTTATGCACACTAAATTCGTGCAGAGGAGGCTTCAAACTCATGAATTCTTCATTAACCAGCAAAAATGAGTATACATCAAACTCTAAATCTCAAAGTGACATCAACTCCCTAAGCACCCCTTCATTTCTCCATGCATCCCTTCACATCCCCATGCATACAAAAGACAACAATAGCCCTCCAACCTCCTAACTAACAAAAGGCCAACATAAAACTCCATAAAACAATAAATGGACACCCTCCCGCACATAAATATGAAATAAACACGAGGTGACAACCAAACATGCTCAAGTGCACCAAATTCCAACCCAAACTGACACAATGACACAACACAATAAATTAATTAAATTACTACAAATTATTAAAATACAAGAAAATAAGATAAAATACTATTAGGATGCCAAGTTCTTTGTAAATTCACGGGTCATAATCTTAGTTGCAGAAGATCTAGTGATGGGGTTATAACATTGGATGATCAAGTCATTAAAAAGAGCAAACATTTTATATATCTTAAATCTATTGTTCAAAGTGATAATGAAATAGATGGGATGTTAGAATTCAAGTTGGATGGTTGAAGTGGAGGAATGCATCTGGTTTGTTGTGTGATAGAAAAGTACTACTTAGACATGGGAGAAATTTTATAAGATGGTGGTGAGACCTGTAATGCTTTATGGCACAAAATGTTGGTCAATAAAAAAGAACTATAAAATTAAGTTAAGTATTGCAGAAATGAGGATACTTAGGTGGATGCATGGCTTTATACTTAGAGACAAAATGTGAAATGAATATACATATGGAAAGGTTAGAGTAACTCTAGTAGTAGATAAGATTAGAGAGAATCTACTTTAAATAATTCATATAACACGTCGATCATCTGATGACCCAGTTAGAAAAATAGATATACTAGATTTGATTTATGTTAAGAATGATAAAAGTAGCTCTAAAAAGAATTAGTCAATAAGTATAAAATTCGATCTTATTTTATTAAAATTAAATGAGAATTTGACACTTAATATGACAATGGAGAAGAAGATTAATGCAACAGGTCCATGTAATGGGATAAAGGCTTGTTGTTGTTATTGGTCAACATTATTAACATATTATTTATGACCTATGTTGCATAAATATAATGGTTTCAAAATTATTATTTCCAATAATCATTAATGTATAACATTGAACTAGTTGATGTCATAATTAAAGCAATTATTACATATATTATGCATTGATAATCATGCTATTTTACTAAGCATATTGTATAACCCATGCCTCCTGATTTGTGTATTAAGAGATAAAAGTTGTTGGCTAAACTCAAGCCATTAATGCAAATTTGAAAAGATTGATTGATAGATCATCATCATCATAAGATCACATTCATTAATAGAAGATTCTCATCAAATCTAACTACATCTTCAAGAGCTTTTTTTTAATTGGCTTATTAGGACTTGTTTAGTTTCTTAGCTGTTATTTATCTTTTTTGTCAGGTAATAACTATATCTTAATTTCATTGAAGATATTATGTAAGTATTATTATTGTGTTAAAATAAAATATAATTTCTCTTATAATTGCTGAGTTATCTATCTTAACTCTTATTTTGTGATACAAAACTACTTCAATTAGCCTTAAACTTCTTAAATATTGTAGTGAGATGAGGTTAAATTCTTACATCATATCACACGCCATCAAAATATGATAACACAAACCATTTTCAAATCATTATAGTTTGAAATTAAATTAAACCAAATCAACTATAGAAGATAGAAATTGAATTTTTATCGATCAAAAGTGAAACTTAAATTGATTGATTGTTTTATTTGTTTGCATCAAATTGAAACAAAAAAATAATGGCTTGGAATGGTTTGATTAAAGCCAAATTGGTTCAATTTGATGGAAATCAAAAAGATAAAAGAGAGATTTTATGGCTCATAAATTTAAAATCAATTACACATTTGAGATCTACTTACATGTCTCATTGGTTAGTTCATAGGAGGCATTATTGCATGCACATATGAGAATATTGCAATTTGTAAATAAACCAATTTTAAACATGATCGCTCAAGAAAAACACCTTATAGGATGTTTAGAGACTTCATGAGGTAGATTGATTTATATTCAACCAGATTTCCCTCAAAATTATGTTAGGATTTATTTAGATATAGGTTCTACTTCCTATGGATCCGCATCCATAGTTAATTACCTCTCATACCGCAATAAGAGAGCACTCTCAATTAAAGTTGGAAATAAACATAGACCTCTAGTATAAATCAATATCTAGTGGCATAGTGTGGATGACCGTCTAAAAGGAAAAAGGAGGGTCGTCCCAATCAAGATTTGTCATCTTGGGACTATCATTATTCCAATCCACCAACATCAAAGGGATATTAGTCGTAATGTCCAGGGAGTCTATCTAATAATTCAATTTTAAAGAGTTTGTATTACAGACATATTAGGGCTAACATTCATCGGAATGTCATGATTTGAGTAATCAAAGTCTACATTGCAAACAAACATAGGGCTTACATCCATTGGAATGCCACATTAGGGTTGGATAAAGTTTGCATTGTAGACAAATATAGGACTTACATCCATTGGAATGCCAATTTGGTTGAGGTTCACATTGTGAAAAAATGGCGGGACTTACATCTCTTTGGAATGGCATATTAAGTTAAGTTATGTTTGCATGGAAAACATAAATAGGACTTACATCTATTAGATTGCCCTATGGATTGAAGTTTGCATTGTGAACTAGTGACTAGACTTACATCCCTTTGGAATGTCATATTGAGTTAGGTTATGTTTGCATGATAAACATAAATTGGACTTACATTTATTAGAATGTCGTATGGATTGAGATTGCATCATGAATGCCATATTGAGTTGATGTTTACATTGAAAACATAAGTTGGGCTTACGTCCATTGGAATGTCAGTGTTTAGAGAAATTCACATGGAGAACAAATGATTGGGCTTACATCCATTGAAATGCCAATTTGAGTTGGACTTACATTCCTTTGAAATGCGAGGTAGGATTGAGGTTATGTTTGCATGGCAAACATAAGTTAGGTTGGGCTTACATCCATTGGAATGCAAATGTTTGGATTAGTGTTCGCATTGAGAAAACATGACTGGGATTACATCTATTGGAATACCATTAGATTGGACTTACATCCCTTGAAATGTCATTAGATTATGATTAAGTTTGTATTGCAAACATGCATATGACTTACGTCCATTGGAATGCCATAATTTTAAGGAAAGTTTGCAGGGCGAGCAAATGACTAGACTCACATCACTTTGAAATGCCAGTTTAAGTTAGACTTACATTAATTTAGAATGTCATTAGGTTGTGATTAAGTCTGCATTGCAAACATGCATAAAACTTACATCCATAAGAATGCCATTAGATTGGACTTACATTCCTTGAAACGTCGTTAGGTTGTGATTAAGCCTACATTGCAAACATGCACGAGACTTAAATCTATTGAAATTTAAGGAAAGTTCACATGGCGAACAAACGACTAGAATTACATCACTTTAAAATGCCAGTTTAGGTTGGACTTACATTAGTTTAGAATGTCATTAGGTTCTAATTAAGTATACATTGTAAACATGCATAGGACTTACATCTATTGAAATGTCATTGTTTATATTTGATTTAATATATGAATCTATGCTGACTTACATCCCTTTGGAAGGCCATATTTAGAAATCCACCTTGCAAATTATAATTAGGCTTACATCCATTAGAATGCCAGATTACCATTATTATTTTCTTTATGATCATGACAATTTAAGCTTCATAGATCATTTTATTTTTGTATTAGATGTTTAGGCTGTATTCATATTAAAATCAATAATTTGAATAATTGGCAATCATCAACCTTTATGAAATATTTGATAATTAATTTTATAAAAATCATCGCACGAGTGAATTTGTCAAATTAGTGAATTGATTTCAAATCCGTTAAAGTGTTTAAATTCATTTTAAAGGCTACATTTTTTTTGTTTTAAATTTTAAATTTGAGTCTTTGATTTATGATTGAATAATTGTATGTTTGTTTCGAAGTGCTAGAAATTGTAGGTTATTTTTCATTTGAAAATTCAAAATATGATCATTTTTATCATCATTTTATTTATTTTGACTTTAGTTTTCTCTGAAATTTTAAATTTAATAATTTTCATAAATTTTCGACAACATAAAAACATAACAATGCTATATTTTATGAAATTTAATGTGATACGCACTCTTCTCCCTTACTCCGGATCCAAGATCGATGGAGGAAGAAAATTTTATCTCGCACTGGATCTAAGATCGACAGTGGAGGTCTTCATAAATATCTTGGCCGGATGAGAGTCTTTGGATTTTAAGCCCTATGATTTAATTAGTTTCAAATAATTATATTTTCAAGTTAATTAGGTAAAATAACGACTTAATAATATTATAGTTTTGCGAAATCGCAAGTCCACATCTTCTCCCTTGCTCTGAATCTAGGATCAACGAAGGGGTAATTTCATCTCACACCAGACCTAAAATTGGTGGAGGCCTCAAATTTAATCTGAGTAGCAAGAATTTAATTATTAAAATCTTATTTCAAAATTTACTTGAAATCAAAACTTTAAAAGCCTTTTTCCTCATTGTTGGATGAAAATGCCCTTAATAACTCTTACCTAAGGCATAAGAAGGAAGGGTTGTATGGGAAATAGGACTTCTTTCTTTTCTCTTTAAAGAGCCCTAAGGGCTCGATTGATAAGCCGGCCGAATGAGTCATGCAACTAGGGCTGCTTCATGCGTGAGATGGGCTCTCACGCGACCAACGAGGAAGGTCAGCTCGGCAGTTTCTTCACGCGTGGCCGAGAGATTTCTCTTGCTCAAAAGAGAGAAGGTAGCTCAGCTTCACGTGAGATGGGATGACACCGGCAAGGATGGCGATGGCTGGGGTCGATAATGCTAGGGCACGGTAGTTTTTTTGTTTCTCTTAATTTCTCCCTCGGGTGCATGTGTGTATGAGTCATATGAGGTGTGTGTTCGACCGACCTCCTCCTCTTATAGCCGAACAAGGCTTTAACCGTTCCCACTGCCCTCCTAGTGCAGTTGCATTGACGTGGACTGCAAGAAAAGTTAAGATTTCAAATTTTTTCTCCTTTTTCTTTTTGAATTTTTGTTGTCAAAAAACTAATATTTGTAAATTAGAATACTACATAGTAATATCTTGCAAGAATCCTTACTTATGGCCATCTTTTAGACACTAATATTAATATAAATTTAGATGAAAAATAATTTTTTTAACCAAATACTAGATAGATAAAGAGCATAGCTGTTAAAAAGAAATGCCTTCAAAAATACACACACACAAGGGTTATCCATAGGCAAACATCTAAAATTCAATATTTATTTCCCTAATAACAACTCTAACTAAAAGACCCAGCATTTTGGAGGCATGTGATAGGCAAAAAGAAAGGAGATAGAAAAGAGTGCGAAATATTCACCGGATGGTGAATATGCAAGAGGATGAATTTAAGACAACTTAAGGTAAGCCAATTTATAGGACAAAACATATTTGATTGGATTGATTGGGGCTGGGGCATATAGGGCAGGTCAATTGCTAAATCATTGGGATTGCAAGAGACCTATCTAATCGAGCATAATTTTTTACAGAACTTCATCATCTTTGGCCTTCAGGATATTGCTAAACCATCAACTCAAAACACATTCAATAAGAACAACATGATGACAACCTCTAGTTGGTTACCAGGCCAGTCATTTAAAAAGATTTAGAATTCTGGAGACGTTGCAACTTCAATAGACCATCCTTATGCAAATTATTTGTAGCCAAATACTCCTCTCAAAAAAAAAACATATACATGTATGAAAAGTAGAGCACTGTCATTATTTTCTAATGAATCAAAATCAAAGACAATAAACCTTTCCAAAATTAATTATGCAAATCTTATTATAAAAATATCAATCTATTATCACTAAAGTAAGCATGGCAATGAGATCTACATGTGTATATTCAATCTAATCGAAGACATCACTAATAGTAGCCACAATCAAATCATAGTCGACCACCCAAGTCAGCACTATTACAATTAGATCAACTAGGTAAACCCAAAGCAACAGCATCTGATCACATTTCAATCATCAAAGAGTGTGATCTACATCGTCAAAGAATATTTTAGATAAAAATTGAAGTACCTTTCATGAAAAATAAAAAACTAGTTCAATCAATTGGTTTTACCATTAGAAAGATAGTTATGAAAAGGTCCCCACCTCAAGCGACACTGCTTTTCCATCTACAATTCCTACCGCATCCAAGATTTTGAAAATCGAACATCACTACTTCAACCAATCTAACCATGAAATAGTACCTTAACTAGCTCGATTTAGTGGGAAAAAAATGACAAAGAATTAAGTGAATATCGCTTGAATTAATGATTGAACTGTTAAATAATCAAGTTGTTCATGATTTTTAAAAACTAGGTTGCTCTTTTCTTAACTCATATTAAATCAAAATATAAATAAAAATATTTTGATTGATTAAATTTTCCTGCTTACTTTTTTGTGTGTGTGTGTGTAAAACATATGAGCTTTGATGACCAAATAGGCTAGTCAATTTATCTACTAAATATTTAAGAGTTATTTGGTTTGAAGTTCTTTGAGTGTAGAGTAGATAAAATACAAAGATTTCAAAATTTTAAGTGTTTAATTGGATTAAAAATAAATCCAAAATAATTTGTTGATGTATTTGGAATTCACATTATCATTCATTTTTGGAGTGTTTCAAAATCAGCCAATTCATTCAATTTCTAAAAACATAATGTTACTTCCCTGTCTGAAGTCATCACCCACTACCACTAAACACTATAGACTATCACCACCTATCACAAGCCACTGATGCCATTTGCTAGCACCCACTAGCCACCACCATCATCACCCACCATATTTCTAAAATGCATGTATTTGAAATGAATCAAAACAAAAAAATAATCATTGCATTGAATTGCATCCGATAAAACAAATACATGCATTTTTAAAATGCATGTATTTATTTGACATTATTTTTGAATTATTCTGAATTCCTTAAATGAAGCAACACCTTAATAGAAAAATATATATATATCTTAGTTTTATAATTTCATTATAAGAAATTAAAACATGAAGATGTCTTTAAAATCAAAATTTATATTTTTTACATTTTGTTGAATCTTTTATTTTTAATAGAAAGTGAATTATAATTATATATTATGTTGTTTAAATAATTATTATATATTTTTATAAGTATAACATTATCATGTTTCAACCCCGATTTAACCCTAATTAATATTTTTTCCTTAAAGTTAATTAGCCAATCTATTCAAAACATTAACCACAATGAAAATGGAGTTAAACCCTCCATCTATGATGATAACAAGAGTGCCAAACATTGACACCTAGAACAAATACAACATTCCTCATTTATGATTGTGCAATAGTTGCAAAAGTGGCACCCAACTTGTAATTTGCAATGATGACAAGAACATCATCATCTGTCGACATTTGGAGATTATACAATGCATGGATCCTCTTCACGAATTTTCCATTCTAACAACAGTGAAATCAAAGCCAACATTTAAGAAGACAACAAGGAAACATTTGCTGACAACCAGAGACCATATGATTGTCCTACCCCGCAAATGTGGTGCAGACCCGTGTCTACAAGAATGACAAGAGTGTCATGGGCCAACATCTAAAAGTCGACCAATGCCCATCTCTCATCTACTATTGCTATATAGCCATAACAACGGTCTTAGACCCATCATCAATGATGACACCAAGTGCTACACCCACCAACACCAAAAGATTAGGTAGCCTTCATCTCATGTTTAGAACATCCTATTGTTGCAATATAGTTTTTGAAGCAAAGAATATAACGATAGTGACGTCATTGTGTACAGTCCTTCAACCAATTAGATCTCTTCATTTGTTTCTTGATGATTAATCTTATGCCCTAAACTCATCAATCAAGCCAAAATATGCTCAAAATGGCAATTGGATCGATCTTGAGTCTCAACAACAACAACAACAACAAGCCTTAATCCCACTAGGTGGGGTCGGCTACATGAATCCTTCGTCTCCATTGTGTCCTATTATGTGTCAAATTCTCATCTAATTCAAGTATACTAAGATCATTTTTTATACATCTTAACCAAGTCTTTTTAGGTCTACTCTACCTTTCTTAACATAAAGCAAATCTAATGCATCTACTCTCTGTCCGGGTCATGGACTAGAAGCTTTATGTGGCCAAACCATCTAAGCGACTCTCCCTAATCTTATCTACCCGAGCTACTCCAACTTTTTCCCGAACATACTCATTTTGCATTCTATCTCTCTCAGTAAAGCCACTCATCCACCTAAGCATCCTCATCTCGTAACACTTACTTAGTCTTATGCTTCTCTTTTATTGGCCAACATTACATAAGTCATTGCGGTCTTACCATCTTATAAAATTTTCTCTTAAGTTTAAGTGAAACTTTTCTATCACATAATAGGCGGATGCATTCCTCCACTTCAACCATCCAACTTGAATTCTACTAATAACATCTCCATCTATTTCATTTTGAACAATAGAGCCTAAATATCAATCGCTCATTCTTATTAATGACTTGATCACTAAAGTCACAATCTATCACTAAAACTTCTACAACTAAAATTACACTCCATATATTCAATTTTAGATCTACTTAAGCGAAAACCTTTAGACTCTAAAGTTGACCTCCATAATTCAAGTTTCTGTTGGACTCCCTCTAGTCTTATCAACAAGAAGAATGTCAGAAAAAGCATACACCAAGGTACATCTTCTTGTAAATGCCTGTAAGAACATCCATAACTAAAGTAAAAGATAAAGGCTTAACGTTGATCCTTGATGTAATCCAATGAAATAGGAAAATATTTTGTCAATCCTCCTTGTGTTTGGACACAAATGCTTGACTAGTATACATATCCTTAATGACTTGAATATAACCAATATTAACTCTTTTACGTTCTAGAACTCTCCAAAGAACATCTCTTGAGACTTTATAAGCTTTCTCTAAATCAATAAAATATCATATGTAGATCCTTCTTACTTTTCTATGCTTCTATTAAACCTCTTAACAAATGTATAGCATCCATAGTAGATCTACACGGCATGAAACCAAGCGATTGTGAGAAACTTACGTATCACATCGTAACCTATGCTCGATTACTCTCTCCCATAATTTTAATGTATGGCACATTAACTTAATTCCTCATAATTTGCTCTTGTGCATCACCTTTATTCTTAAATATAGGAACCAATAAACTCTTTCACTCATCTTGCATCTTTTAGTCTTTAAAATAACATTAAAAGATTTGTAAGCCAAGAATTCCTGATCTCTAAACATTTCCACATCTATTGGAATATTATCCGATCCTCTTGCTTTCATTTTCATTTTAAAGAACTTCGATTTACTAATCTGACGATAGAAATGAAATTCTCTATTTTTGTTTAGGGTATTAAGGTTGCTAAAATCAATCGTACTTTCGGATCCCGTTGAAAAGTTTATCAAAATATCTAATCCAATATTTTCAATATCTTTTCTAAGAAAAGCATTTATTATTTTCATCCTTATCTCCTTCACTTATGCTCTCTATCTCTTTGCTTAACTTTATCTACATCTTTCACCTTCTTTGGTATCTGTATCATCAATCAAAAATTTAAATTTTTTCAAATCATATATTGTTTCTTAATCTCTGAGCCATTTTATATCTTTCCCAATTCTCCGATTTTTACTAAACCAAGTTTTATAACAATCTTCTTATTTCTTATCTTCTTTGCACACTCACCATTATTCTTATTAAGAAGTTTTTCCTTTTGATTCTCCAAGCAACTTCTTTGGAACGCTTAATTTACTTCATATTTTTCCCACATAACGTTAGCTTCTTTTATGAACACCCCAAATTCTAATATCTTGTAGCTTGCTCTTAAAAATATTTTTATTTGTGTTCTTTAAGTTAAAACTTAAAACTATCCTAATTATTTAAGATGAGCTCTGTCATCCATTTAACAAACTCTTAATTACCTCTCAAGCCATGAATCAACAAAAAATAATGACAACCCTTTAAAAAGTTATAAATACCACTTTGAGTTCACTCATTAACACTAGTTGACTCTAACTTCAACACAAGTCTCCTCCACACTAACATATAGCCATCTCTTCTATTGACATAAATCACCCCTTGCAAACATCAATACACCTTCATCATAGACATCATTTTACCAAAATACTATTTCATCCACTCCTGCAATATTGATCCATGTTGTTATCATAATAAAGACATTTTTGTTATTAAGTTCGACAAATCCAAACATGAAAAGTTATGATTTAGAAAAAAAATAAGAATTCACAATCCTAACAAGAGTTCCACATTTCCATCCAATGAGTGGTCCCACAATGAAGTTTTCCTTAGGCTATAATTTTTATAAAATAAAAGATTTTAACTTACTAGCCAAGGCATCAACAAATAAGAGGTTAATTACTAGGATCGCAAAAATCCCTCTTTAATCAAGCTTGAATACAATGCACAAATTTAAGGCAATAAAAAGCATTGAATCAATGCTCAATATTATTCAAAAAAATAAAGATTATAGTCTAAATGAGAATAAAACAATGTAAAAACCCTTCACAAAATTTGATGCATCATGAAGAATATGTAGATGCCCAAACTATCCATTTAGGATATCTAGAGGCCGCTATACCAACTAATATATCTCAATAAAGTTGGTCTAATATGCATAAGGTATCACATGGCTAATACCAACTTCTACGGTGTTGTTGGACCACATCCAATATAATGCTCTCAACAAAAGAAGCATATCAATGAGCTCTAATTGTATTAGTGTATATTCATTATTAAGTACAAGATTCTATTTTACAAACCACTCGGTAGAAAATATTCCTTACAAATAGAACATATTAATGTAAAAATAGTGATATTATCATCATATTTTGACAACCCAAAATCAAATATAATGAATTTCTTTGAAATTATCCCCATTTATCTAAGAGTCAAAACTTCAATTTGCCACCATAGATGAGCACTTGACATTGAGATTATGACTTTGCATATTTAAATGACTAATCATAGACATCACTAATGATGATCGCCACCAAACTATTGCTAACAACCAAATTCATCCTTAACACAGATAAACTAGCCATACTAAAAGCCAATAATGTCCATCACATTTCAATTATGATAAATTGTGATTTACATCAATAGTTATTGATAACTATAAGATATACTCTAAATACAAACAAAAATGCCTTATGAAATTTACTAAAGATTCTTACAAATATACCATTACAAACTTCCTTATTTACTAATATCACCAAAATATTTATAATTAGTCCAATAGTAACACTATCTTACTAAAAATTAATTTACATACCAATAATTATAAAGAATTTGATAATACAATAAGAAATAAAGAAAATGGAAAAAGGATCTCCAAATTATTTGTATGGGGTCATTTTAATAACATGTGTCACATATGTTCAATTAAGTCCTTATACTCCTCAAATGTGATCCAAAATAGTCCTTTGAATTCTAAAATATGATCTAAGGGACTATTTTGAATTATATTGGAGAAGTCAAAGGATTAAATTGAACATATTAGATAACTATGACTAAAATAGCCATATAAAAAAGTCCAATGACCATTTTGATATTTTTTTCTTACAACAAAGATGGGAGTTTATAGAGTTGTATGCCATTAAAAAATGTTAATGATAAATAAATCTTCATTATAACTCATTTGGTAGATTTTCTTCTTGGCAAAATAACCTTATAGAATTCTTTATCTAAAGTGATGCTTCTCTCCAAGATCAATTGTCTTGTTGATGCAACAATGGTATGAAACCCACCATATATGACAACAGCAAGAGTGTCATTCACAAGAACTTGAAGATAGATAATATGCTCATGTCATGCTTACAGTTGTACCATTGTCATTAGTGTGTGCCATGATGGAAAGAGCATCGCTTATCAAATTTTGGAAACAAGATAGGACTCTACTATTTATGGTTGCTTTATCATAATAACAATAGAGCCAAATTTATTCTCTAATATGATGACAAGAGCAACATTGCTAGAAAACGGAGTAGAGATGATGCTCCTCATCACCTATAGCTATCTTACCCTTACAACATTATGACAATAGTATATAACAATGGCATGTTTATGACATCCAAAAGCTAAATGACACTCTCTCATCTAGTATTTCCCCATTGCAACAAAAGGGATGTCAAACTTCTAATTAAATTAACAAGTGAATTGCCCACCACCACTTGAAGATCAGACAACATCTGTGCTACAGCAATAGCAATGTCGAATGCATCACACATGATGATAGTGATTATGTCGCTCGTGATCACCTAAAGATCGAAAAATGTTTGTCACACCCCCAATCATCCTATAGTTGTGATAACTTCCGAGATACTCCTCTTATCATCACTTTGATAGCATCACCTACCATTTGAAACATGCTGCAATCGTCTCTTAATAAGACCATCTCTAACAAGACTGATGTTGTAGTAATCTCCCTAAGGCCTACACTACAACCATCTTCAACAAAAGTTGTGCTGCAATCTTCTCTCTCAAGATCTATGTATTGGTTATCTCCATCAAGACATGTGCCACAACCATCTCCTTAAAGATCTATGCTGCCAACAACTCTTGTGAGACTAGTGTCACAACTATCCCTATGTATGTCATCCTCTGCAATTGATAATAGCAATAATAAATAATTCTCTTTTGTTATAATGACATCATCCCCAATAAACATAAAGGGAAATATTTTGCAATTATTGGTTTTTCCCTTCTTGAATTTTTCATATAGAAAATCTTGTATCCCAAGGTCTACTTAATTGTTTATTTATGTGAGATCAAAAAAGTTTCGGAATAGATATTAATCCTCACTCTAGTGGCTCAGTTGCCTATATGCAATAAAGTTCATCTATGCTCATATCCAATCAAGTTGTGAGCTAATATTGTATCTAACCAAAATACTATAGAAGGGTATCAAGATTCGACCATACATGAACCGGAATCAAACCAAATAGAAAACTTTAGGTTTGTATCAACCCATTTAAGATTTCAATTGAGCTAATGATAACAATTAATTGACTTCAAAATAACAGATCGATTCGAGTTGAACTTGTGTTATTTAACCCAAACCATTAAGGATATGCGCATCTTTATAATAAAAATTTATCATATAAAAAGCATTCTTTATTTGTTACTTTTCATTTGTATCGGATCAGTATATCAATTTTATGCAATGTTAACTCATCCATTGTTTTTGTATATTAACACTAACTTGGCACAACTTTATTTCTCCTATAGAGTTGTGTTTAAGTCTTTTTAGTCTGCGTCAAAATAAAATTTATGACATGCTTCACAAATATGTCGAGTTTGAGTTATCTTTAATGGAGTAGAGTTATTTTTAAATCAAATTTAAATTCAATCCATTAACACAAATAGATATATCCATGAAGAAGTGAAGGAGAATGGGGATGAAAGAATCAACATTGACAAATAGATTAGGGAGAATAAATAAATTATACTAGTAGCAACACCACATTGTGACATTAAAGTTTAGGGGCATTTTTTATGGTGTTAAAAGGAGGAATAAAAGTAGTTACAATAATGAGGTTGAGAGAGAGAGAGAAGAAAACATGGACAATTTATATGGAAAAGGGAAATAAGGGGGAGGAGAAGCATACTGTCAATGACAAGTGGTGCACTATAGCGCAAAGCTCCTCATGAAGTTATGACGCATGGCGCAGCACGTGTCATTTTAAATACGATGCTAATATTTATAAATTATAAATAAACAATAAATAAATAAATAATAGTATATATATATATATATATATATATATATATATATATTATTATGTGTGTGTGTAGCGTATTATTAAGTGCGGCGCATGCGTGCGTGTGTATGTATGTAAATGCATGTGTACATGTGTGTGTGTATATTATTTCAAAAAATTAACTTGGAGTGTTGTGCTATACAAATAACACCGTGGGTGCGTCACACCATGTCATACACCATGGTGCGCGCCATTTTGCACCATTGACATGTATGAGGAAGAGGGGGGAACAACCTTGATTAAGATGCTTAATAGTGAAGACACTCTACAATTGATAGATTTATGCTTGGCTTCATTGCATGGCGCTAGAGAACAAATCAAGTAGGATGATAAATTAAAAAGATAACTACAAGAAAGTAAAATATAGAAAGGCTTAGACATAATCTACCAACGAAAATTGCAACTACTAAATCCATTAGAAAAGCTAAAGGAGGTGTGAAGACCAGGAAAAAAGTCAAGGAAAGGGTATGAGAAGTGGAAATGCGTTTGTCTAAGAGAAAGAAGGGAGGCGAAGCGAAGTGAAACACAGGAAGAGGGTAATAATGATCAACATTAATAGAGCTTATAACAATCCATGTTTTATTGATTGCATAATTTTAGCCTAGCTCAACTAGAAAATTGATTCAGCTTGATGGACTTTTTGAATTGAGAATTAAGCTAGCCTAAATATCAACTACAAATCAAATTGATTTTCAAATTGCCAAGTTAAACACACTCCATATTCATTTATTTTAAATGAATTTAAATCATAACCATCTCTTTGGATGGTGTATGGCAAATAGCACATGAGCCTCTACTCATTGGAGATATTCACTCCATTTCTAAGACCTAAGTAATATATAAGGTGAGGATGCATGTAAATAGATAAAAAAAATATCCAAACACACTGTCACCCAGGAAAAATCACTCTAATCATAGTAAAAAGGACTGAAGATTGAAATAGTGAAGGCTTGGAGCCTTGGAGATATGGTGAAAACATGAGGAAAAATAAATGTTCTAAGGAAAAGGATCTTACAAACCAATGAAGATCAAATTTGATTAGCTATGTAATGTGCCTAAGGTTGAGAGAATGGAATCATGATCTTTTCTCTTATTTATTCTAATTTCAATCATATCATCATAGCGAGAGTTAATCTTAAGACCAGATTTACAACTTCTAATAGAAGTTGCAGAATGTTAAGCCAGAAAAGTTACAACCAGAGTAATTATAAAATGTGATCTTAAAATATATGACCAAATAGGAAACGTACTCTTTCTACATATATATAACTACAACTAGGTTGAAGAAATGCTTTGAAGAATCAATGAATGATATATGGGTAAGCGTTTAATTAGTACTACACATAAACTTAGTACACGGAAAATTTCAAACAAACTATAGTATTCAAACATCACTTGTGAAGAGACCATTGAGTTGCTGGATTATTGCTGGATTCTTTAATAACAGAATCCAGCTTGTGAGCGCCAGTTAAATCGTTAATTTATCTTAAATAATTAATATTTTTTTCACAATCTTTAGAAGTCACTTAAGTAAACCAATATTTTGGATGCTGTTGGTTAATTAAAGCTCAAATGAACTGAAAAGACTATGTCTGTTTATGAAATGAACATTGGCATTTAAGGATATTTCCATATAAATACGTAGTTTACATCTTATTATTGTGAAAGAACTAGGGACGTCTAAAAGGGTATGTGTCGCATTCCAAGAAGTCTAAACTTATAGATTAAACTAAAAGACAATAATGGATAAGCATGCATAAAAATTCTTGAGATGGAAAGCTTAAATAATTCCAAATAGGTTTGTAAACAATAATTTTTGGATATTCTAGAATGTCAGATACACAAATATCCAATTCAAAAGTTCAAGATTACATCTCATATGCCAAAATAAGAATTCCAAAACATCACAATAAGTGCTTGCTATGCAGAAAATTTTAGTAAATAAACATGCCAAGATTATGACATACATATTATAGATTTTTTTTCCTCTTTATGCTGTTGGAAGCTCAACCCCACGTAGTGAGATAATGCTTGTTGTTGTTTTTTGTTTGTATGCTGTTGGAAGCTGCATTTTTATGAACTGTAATGGAAATCACTGTCTGTTTTTCATGTATACTGGCACTGTTCATGATGGATGAGTGCATATGTTGGAAAATTAATACACCTGAAAAAAAACTATCTATATTCATTGATAGTTATTATATGTTTGTTAACACGAATAAGTTTTAATAGCTGCATATATATCCTACTTGTAAAATATAACATACTCCCACATCCATATAATATGTATCCTCTGCATGCTTCATAACCTGAAGTCAGCAAGCAGCTAAACCAGACCTGCTAGCATTTGAATAAAATAAAGAAGCATGGCAAAGTAAACTATTAACAGAAAGTAAAATTATAACTAAAAGCTTAAAACGTCCACCACGAGAAACATCTAACAAGTACTATTGATATTATCATAAAAATAGGGCTAAATCTTGAATAAAGTGATATGATAAACAGATCAATTCAAGGGATATTTTTTAAATTTACAAATACTTAAGTAATCGATGTAAGAAGGTACCAGAGTTATTTCATCTTCACTTGTTTTCTTTAGGAAAAGCAACAAGTTTCAAGCTCCCTGTTACAAAGAGATAATATCCTCAGACACGAAAACAATTATCATCAGCAGCCAGAAAAAATAGGTTTATCTCATTCAGCACATAACGTACCACCCAGGAAGCAAATTTGAGAGAGGCCATCAAAAATCTAATGTAAAGGTAGCCAGCTCTAATATTATGAAGCCACTGAATTCCAACATTATTTAACCATTTCACCAATTTGAGCCATCACATCAACATTTGATGTCCCAGTTGATTATAATTTACGTTTTTATCATAATTGTTTGTATTTCACCTATTTGGTGTTGCTCCTGGTTGAAATAGAACAAAATGATAACTGCTACAAAAGCAGAACAGTAATTTCTCCTTCATATGGCACAAAATCAGCAAGTTTGTTATCCAAATCCAATTAAAATTTAACTGTGTTATATTTGGTCAGCTGGCGCCACCTCATCATTACTGACTCTAGGGTTTATACCCCTTCTTCTCATGTCATCTTGTAGTTCCAACACTTCATCCAAATCACCTAACTGCTTATACTTCCTTATCAAACAATTGTAAACATCCTCATCAGGGTTAACTCCACAAGCGATCATATCTGAAAGTAAGTTCCTTGCCTCTTGCATTTTTTGACAATTACATAAGCCCCAAACCAAAGAAGTGTAAGCATGCAAATCAAGCTCAAACCCATTTTCTATCATTTTGTCTCTTAAGACAAAGGCTTCCTGTAAATTCCCTTGCTTCAAATAACCGTGCATCAGAGATGTGTATGCAACTTTATCTGGAGCCATTCCATTCAGAACCATTTCCTCAAAGAGCTTAGTTGCTTCTTCTAAACATCCACTTTTACAAAACCCATCAATGAGGGATGTGTAAGTTAACACATTAGGCAGTAAACCCATGTTTCTCATTTTGTTAAAATGATAGAAAGCTTCATTTAATAACCCTTGCTTGCATAACCCATCTACTAAGGCACCATATGTGACATTAGTAAGGACAATGCCCAAGTCTTGCATCTTGCTTAGTAGACCAAGAGCCTCTGAAGTATTGCCTTGCTTAAAATTAGCATCCATAAGAGCTGTATAAATCACATAATTGGGTTTCAAGCCACAGTTATCCATCTCATCAAGAAGTGCCTCAGCATCATTGAACTTCCCTTCATTACAGAGGCCCCAGATGATAGTTCCATATGCTGATAAATCAGGATTGTGACCTTTCTCTCTCATTTCATTCATCAGATTCACTGCTTTATGCATGTTCTTATTCTTGAAATGGGCGTGGATGAGAGCTGTGTATGGTAATTGGTTCACAGACACTCCAGACTTCACCATTGTTTGGAAAACTTCTTCAGCCTCCTTGAGCTTCCCGTCTTTGCATAGCCCATCCACTAAAGCAGTGTAAGTGACTACATTTAACTTTACGTCATCCTGCAACATTTCATCAAGTAAAATCAGTGCTTCCTGAAGGTTCCCAGCTTTACAATTCCCATCTATAAGACACGTATATGTAAACTCATTTGGTTTAAGACCTCTAATTTTCATGTCCACAAAAAATTTGCTTGCCTCCTGCATCATATGTTCCTTACAGAAGGCATCAATGAAGGTGCTGTAAGTTACCACATTGGGCTTCAGACCATTCCTCTTCATCTCACTGAGGTAGGCAAAAGCACCATGCAGCCTCCCAAACTTGCAAAAACAATTAATGAGTGCATTGTAGGTGATCAAGTCAGGACAGCAACCATTAGCCTTCATCTCTTCAAGGAGTAATGCAGCCTCTTCAAGTTCCCCACATTTTCCATGCCCATCAATCAATGAATTAAAAGTCACCACATCAGGAAAGCAACCGTTCTCTTTCATCTTACACAACAGCGCTTTAGCACCACATATATTTCCTTCCTTACACAAGAAATCAATCATAATGTTATAAGTAAACACACTCGGCATAAAATTAGCCGAGAACAAATCCTCAAAAAACTTCTTTGACAAATCCCCCTTGCCTACTTTCGTAAGCCTCTCCAGCAAATTGTTGCAAGATCTCAACTTGGGAAAAATTCGGATGTCCCACATCTTATAAAAGCATCCGTAGGCCTCCTCCAAAAGTCCCATACTAGTTAACACGCCAAAAAGGGTATCAAAGAGCCCGGGATTAACGAAACCCTGATTGCCAAATTTCCTTCCCGCCACCTGAAGTACATCAACGAAGTTTACGGATTCCTGTAACAGCTTCGTGGAACTAACAAACTCTTTAAGAACCTGCTGAGCTTCGGAGTACATTCTGCCTCTGAAGAGTATATGGGCAGTGATGCAAAAGGATTCCGCGGTGTGGAGGAATCCCCGTCGCCTCGAAGCCAAAATGAAGAACCTGAAAGCAGAGCGTGGGTCTTCCTTGAGCTCAATAAGGACACTGGAGACTTTGACAGGGGCGAGTGGGGAGGAGAACAAGGACAACAGGCGAGGGTCTTCCCAATGACCAGAGGTGGCTACAGTGGCAAAGATTCGATGGTCTTCGGCTGAATCGGGATGGTAGAATAAGCGGCGGATGGGGCTTAGGAAGGAGCTGACAACATAGGCATATAGGCGGCGGGCTGGGAAGAGCATTCTGGTGGCTAGGAGCACGATTTGCCTAGGGCCATTGGAAGATTTTTACGTCGGGAAGAGGGATAGCCGCTCTTCTTCTTCCATCAGTATGGAAGGAAGCAGGGTTTTAGCCTTCTAGGTATCCTAGGGCTAACTTCTGTGTGTTTGAGGCGGAGATGATCTGCCGATGGGACATGATAACTGGCGGGCCGAGCAGTGTCGTGGAATTGATTCTACTGCAATTCTTATCAATTTATATATCTATATCTTAATTTTAATATATATATATATATATATATATATATATATATAATATTTTAATTTTTAATATCACATCAAAAAAATATTATCATCATTTATATTTTAAAAATACAATACATTTTTTTAAATATAAAAAATATTAATAAGTAAATATTTAAATTTAACTATTAAATATATAAATGCATAAAAAATGTGTGATATATATACAAATCTTCCTTATATTTAATTAATTGAACAAAATGTATGAAGTTTTAATTTTTCCCTAATAAAAATAAATAAATAAATTTAAGAAAGATTTATATACATACCACACAATTCTTATGTATTTATATATCTAATACTTAAAGTTAGATATTTATTTATCTAATACTTTCTTATGCTATAAAAGATAATATGAAAGATTAAAATATTATATATGTAAAAATTAAAATTTAAGTGCTAGATATATAAATACATAAGAATTGTGTGATATATATGTAAATCCTCCTAAATTTAAATATTCACATCCAGTTTAAAGAGCAAATCAATTCAATGATATGTTATTAATCAAATTGAATAAATTGTCACACTCAAAATAAACTCAATATTCATCAAAGTTAAAAATATTATAAATTCTATATAAGATGCTCAAAGCCTCAAATTATCCAAAGAACATCTCATTGAAACTCCACCTAAGGAGCCCTTTTTGTCTGTGAAGTTCTGCATCAATTTGCGAGGGCTATTCACTTATTTAACCGAATTAATCAAATAAACTCATCAAAATAATTAATTAATTTGGTCAAGATGACTCATTAAGAGAATCTATCTTACTAAACTCATCAAAATATGAGAAAGATCCTTCATAAGTCAAACAATATTTCTTTTCAAGTGGACAACTTAATGTTGCCCTCATTTTTATAGTGAAGACTCAATCTTCCCATCTTAGATTTAGGAGTTTGCTAGACACTAAGACTTTTTTAATCATAAGATACTTCTAGCAATTAGGTGAACACTTAATCCAAACCTAGAGACCTAGAAGGGTTAACCGTAGGATTAAGTTATGCCTTAGGGACCTACCTACCCCATGACTCAAACCCAACCAATGTTCACCTTCTTAAGCACAACTAAATCCGATTCATATCAAATCCAAACCTAAGCTACATGATTTATTCCATGGACTTAGCCAAATCTTAACCCAAATCAAGCCAAATTCAATTGATTTTCTCATAATCAATTTATACCTTCAATCATCTTCCCAAATATAAATCAAATCTACATTCAGTTGACCACATATCAAATCCAAATCAAATCAAAATCCAAACCTAAGCAACATGATTTATTCCATAGACCTAGCCAAATCTTAATCCAAATCAAGCCAAATTCAATTGATTTTCTCATAATCAATTCATATCTTCAGTCATCTTCCCAAATATAAATCAAATCTACGATCATACAAAATCCAAATATCAAATCAAACCAAACCCAAGTTTAAGTCACATGAACCAATTCCATTGACTTAGCCAAACGTCCATTCAACTCAAACCAAAATCAATTGATCTTCTCATAAATCAATTACTCCTTCAATTATCATCTTAAATATAAATGAAATCTACAATCATCAAACCAAATCAAAATCAACCCAAGTCAAACCTAACCTAATCCATTTAACTTGAAATATTCAAATGAACCAAAGCCCATTTGAACTCAAACCAATTGTAAACAAATTTATAAATCAGTACTAAACCTATATATAAGTCCAACTAAACCTAACTCAACTAAACCCAATAGACTCACTTGACCCAAAGTGACCTAAAAGATCTATTTTAGCCAAGTTTCAATATAACCCAAATTATATTGAACCAAACTTATCAAAATCTCGTACTATGATTGATGATCACATTAGGATGATCAATTGTCATAAATTAGGTCAAACCAAATCAACTTGGTCATTTGACCAAGTCAAATCCCTTAACCCATATGAACTCAAACTAACCAAAATTCATCCTACACCAAATTAATTGAAACCATTGATTCACACCAATCTATGATCACTGATTGAATATGACTTGACACCAATTAAGCCAAACCTAACCTAATTGACCCTTTGACCCAAGTTAACCCAATTTGACCTAAAAGACCAAATTGGGTCAAATCATGATTTAACTCAATTTAATTGCAATCAATAGCTCAAGTTTATTCTAAATTGATTAGTGAGCTTGATCAAAACCATAATTAAACTCAATTTGATCAGTTAAACCCAATTGACCCATTTAGCCCAAATTGACTTAAATGGTTAAATTTATCTAAATCCAAATTAATTCAAACTAAATCTTATAATCATTTTCAATTAATCAATTGAGCATGAATCAACACATAACCCAAGCAAATTTAGCCAATTTGGTCAAATTGGTTAACTTGACTCATTTAACCGTCTTGATTCCAAATGAGAAAAAATCAAACCTAACTCAAATTGATTCAAACCAATTAAACTAAAATACTTCAAATCATCATTTGAACTTGACCCAAGCTTTGGTTTGACCCAATTTGACCAAGTTGTCAACCTAACCCAACTTAGCCTAATTTGACCTACAAGAATCAAATTAAGCCAAACCCACTTGAACCAAGTCAAAACCCACTTGAACCAAGTCGAAACCCATTGAAACCTAATCCAACTTGACCCAAACTCACCTAAGTCAACCCAAAACCAAGCACAACCCGAATTGGGTTCAACCCAAGGCAAACCACCCTTGGATTCTCCTCCCCACATAAGTTTTAGCTAGAAATAGCAAAGTCCACTCCCCTCTTTTCCCTTGGCAGCCATCAAACACCCAAATAAGGGTCTAACCTACTCACCTAGCCCAACCCATATGGGTTGGGTCGGCCTTGGACAAGAGGGAGGTGAGTCCCTCACTAGCCGAACCCAATGGACCCAAGTGAGAACTCAGCCACTTTGAGCCACCAGCCAAGCATCCCACCAACCAAACCGAGCCACGTGGACTTGACACCGACCACTCCGTCACTCTGGCGGCGACTGGCCGGCCAAAAATCGGGAGCCAAATCCATCCGTTCAATCCAAGGGAGGGGGGATATACCCCCATCATTTCAACTCAATTCTCATGCATTCGCACAGACCAAGCTTCCTAGGGTAATTATGAAATCCCCAGAGCTTCCTCAGACCTCCCAGGGCTTCCCAACTTCGGATTTCTTCAACCCGAAATAAGGAAACCTTTCGTTCGATCCAACTCCCTCAAACCTCCAAATTCAAATTAACTTCACACACACCTTCCCCACACTCCGTCGAGCAAGAAAGAGTCGCCTCCCGAGCCCTCCGACCACCGAACGTGTGACTTCGATTAACGTCGACCTCCAAATCGACGATTCGTGGCCTTCCGAGCGAATGGGAAGGAATTGGCTTGTGTATTGACCAGCAGGGCTTTGACTCCACTAGATGAAGCTTTCTCAATCGGTTTAGCCGTCAGTCTCTAACTCCAACGAGGTAATTCTTCAAAACTAAGCTTTTGGTGAATTTTCATTAGAGCTTTGTGAAGAAAATGTTAATGTCGTGTGATGTTGACTGTTGGATCCCTTCGGATCCTTCGTGCAAAGGTGTAGGATTCATTTGGAGTCGATATGAGCTCGGATG
The DNA here is from genome assembly GCA_021442155.1 of Cymbidium sinense. Classification (NCBI taxonomy): domain Eukaryota; kingdom Viridiplantae; phylum Streptophyta; class Magnoliopsida; order Asparagales; family Orchidaceae; genus Cymbidium; species Cymbidium sinense. The sequence goes on along the minus strand of CM038218.1, from coordinate 171,794,846 downwards.
AGCTCGAATCGAGCAACGGAAGGCAAACGACGTTTATCTCTTGTCGCTCATGAGACAACGGATCACGCACCGTCTGTTTCGCATGATCAGAACGAACAGTCATGATTATTCACTAGATTTATTTCAATTTAATCCTTTAAGGAACGGGTTAGATCTGCGCCGTCCGATCCGAGATCGGACGACGAAGATGAAAGTGCGTCCGCCGCCAACCACGTCAATGCTAAGTCGAATGTGTTTATGTGACCAATCCTGCGATGCCATGTCAGTAGTCTGCATGGTGCCAATGGGATTAGGCTTAATTAAGGGCTAATTATTATTTTTAATGGCTGAAACTTCCAAAATTCATAATATATCATAGAAAAATTTGAAAAATATAAATAAATACTCATTTTAAAAATATTTCAAAGGAGAATCATTTAAAATTAATCCTAATTAATTCTGAATAATAATTAAAGCTTAATTTATGTTTAATTGAAAACTTAATTAGCTTAATTGCTCATTAATTACTCAAGCAATTAATTTCAAACTTTCTGTAGTGATTTAATGGAATGACCCCCTGCCTCTCATAATTTTCTTGAGATTTACTACTTAGATAATTAGGGAAATTGCTCATTTAAATGTTAATTACTTTCTTAATTAATTAATATCCTAATCAATAATAAATTGATTAATTATGTCTTAATCATTATTTAACAGTGAATGAACCAAGAGAATAGGGTTGGGACCTCTCTCCTAACTCATTTCCCTAAGTTCATCTCATTTTGAAAGAAAAAATTAATTAATATGGGATTAATCAGGGATTCTATTAATTAAATGAATGGCTTTGTGGTGTTTTATTTCTCAAACTTTGGGAATTTGAAAATTAAGTTGTGTATTTTGTTGGGACACCATGTAGATCCGCAGATGTACTTATTAGGGTGATCGAGTGCGATATTGAGGAATGATGTATTATCTCGAGGCAGTCAGTCACTGATTATACAATAAATTAACTTTTGAATTCAAATAGATCTTTTCTACTTTACATGAAAAAATAAAGTATTATTTATTTTAAACCGAGTTCGTTAAGTTTCCTATGGAGACAAGCCTCTATAGTTAATTACATCTTAAGGAATGAGATTCCTTAAGAATACCTTCGATTAAGGTAAATGATCGTTGTCTCCAAAGATTTCGAAGATAAAACTATCAACAAATTAATTATTTTTGAAAAATCAAGTGAGATTGATCAAAAGGAGGGAGTTATTATTGAAACCAAAAGGAAATGAGCAGGGGATGCTTATGATACTAGGAAACCTAGTAAGCATCCCAAACTATTCTATGGTTGGGCTTCATATTTTTGAAATTTGAGAAGAATTATTTATTTGGGTTGAATTTTTATTAGAAATCTAAGGCTTATAATTCCACAATGCAAGATCATAGAAATGCCTAATAGGTGAGAATTTATGCTTATAGCTCGTAAAGAAAAATAACGACCTCAGATCCTAAATCCAGGGAGTTTTGACGATGGCCAAAACACGACCTAAATCTAAGGAGAAAATGGGTACATGATTTATCTCCACAAGAGAGGATAAACAACCCGACTATTAGATTTACAACTGCTAAGATGTTGCCGCCAACTAACTCCTAGGATTTTAAATACATATAGGCAAGTCTTATGCTTTGCAAAATAACTAGGTTGTTGTTTATTTAAAAATGAGATTAAATCCTTAAACACACTCCCTAAGAGACTAGATCATGAAGGGCATCAATAAAGACCTAATATAATGCAAATTTTGTTAAATTTTATTTTGATTTTTGGACATTTTTATTTAACACGGGCTATAAGATTTCATATGCCTAATGCATGAGAAATTAGTTATGGGCCAAAATCAAAAAGTAGATGTGTTTCCACCATGGCTCTCAAAGATCAAGCTATTTCCTCTTGCAAATGTGGAAGCCCTCCATTAGCAAGAGTGAGACAATATGATTTTTATGCATGATGTGAGACATACAATATCCACCTAAGGAGTTGTTAAATCTTTAATTATCTTGATTTATGTTCAAAATTTTAGGTGAGATTATGAGTTGTTTAATTTAATTTTGAGTTGATTAATTGGATAGAAAATTTATTTTTTTTCTAAGACCCTAATCGCCTCCAGGTCATTCATCAAACAATGAAAAAACTAGAAAAATCATGACATCCTAATTGCGTAATTATAAACAAAACATCAATCAATTTATAAAATTAGCTCAAAAGAATAAGAGGCAGATGTGGTGGGGCTCCACCGCATAAACCCGAAAAGAAAAATGCATAGTCGAGGCCTACCCTTATACAACCCGAATTACAAATGAATAATTACAATTTAGAAGGAATTTATGTTATTGGGGTTTTCATTCTTCATTTCTTCATTTCTTCATTTCTTCATTTCTTTCTTTCTTCATTTCTTTCTTTCTTTTAGTTGGTTAGAATGTGGTTGCTCCAAGGCTTCACATGGTGTATAAGACTTGATCTTATAATCAATGTTCATCTTAATCTCTCATAACATTCATTCCAAATCTTAATTACAAAAATTACATCAAAATGGGAAAGATAAATCTAACTAAACCTACAAAATAGATATTAGCTAAACATACCATACAACCCAAGCAGTTATATGAATAAATTGGACTTAAAACCCCCACACATGGGTAACCAATCCCACATGTCCTAGTTTGGATTATGCTAAAGGGTTATAAGCAATATGCACAGCAAAAACATTTATATTTTTTTACGTGACCCTTAAGCACAATCCATAGAAGACATGATAAGATCGCCTCATCCATCTACGCACATGCACCACGACATCCGGTTTAAAATATTACATCACAAAATAAAATCAGCATCAAATGCATACATAGAATTAGAAATGGTGATTTAACTAATGTGTGTGTCATTTAAGGCTTGTGTGGCATGTCATAGCTAGGCTTTAAGGTTAGAATTTTCTAAGTGTGAGAGATTCAATTTAGAAGGATGGTTTTAGTTTAAGTGGTTTAGTTGATTTGCCAATTTTTAGTTGATAATTTGATTTGGTTTGAATGAACCTACACTTAGTTACTAAATGTTGTAAAAAGATGAAAAGAGAATAGAACTTCTCTTTCATCTCTAACTTAAGTAATTAGATTCATTAATGATTTTTCTTTAGTGAATATTTTATTATGTGTTTTAATTAACCCTAAGTTTAGATTTTACTCTAAATAGCATTCAATAAGAAGGCATCTTAGGATTAATTAGTGAATTACTATCACATAACACACCATTTATTTCTTTCTAACATGTATACCATGCATATGAATAATCTTAAGCATATTTATATATATAATGCAAACTTTAGCACACTTTGATGATGAATGCAAAGAGATGTTTAAGAAAATTTGGATATTACATGAATGCATATTTTTATTAAGTAAAAAGAGGGACTCTTTTATCTATTAATTAAATACACATCCACATGTATAAAAAACATAAGTGAGTACAACGTCATTATTTTCTATACCAGGGGTGTAAGGTACAAGACATACTTGGAGCTATTTAAAAGCCTATGACTCAGATGTCGGTAATATACCACTTTTCTTAAATACATGTAAATGTACAAAAAGAAACAAATAGATGAAAAATCATGCAAAAGATTTTTGTTTGATTTGGTTGTGTAATTTATATGTGTAAATGTGAAGATCCTTCTTAAGTCATAACATAGGAGTGCATAAAAATAGATTTAAGCAAGTGTTATGTTATTTTCAAATGAACTATATACTTTGCAAATCCCATTCAAGTCCATGTTAAGAGAAGAGAAAAAAATCACATAATACACACTTTATGCTATAATCACATGCAAGCTTGTAAATATTTATAAATAGCATTACTTCATTTATAATCTTTCATTTATAGGTTTTGAAAATACTTTTTAGTTTAATAGTGATAATAGCCACTCATATTCTTAACTTTTGTCAACACATGCAATTTGACATAAAAAGAAAAAAAATATTTTTATTTAATTGATTTTTCAAAAGAGATAAATGCATGATTTCATATGATAAACAACATTTAGCATTCTTGAAAAGAAATAAAATAATGTAAGCATATGACTTCATTCACCCTAATTAATTCTTAAAGGCAATCCTATGAAATAAGATCATTTAAAGTGAATCAAAATTCTTTAAGAAAATTTTTATTTTTGGATTTGATTTGATTCTGAAAATGTTAAAAGAGTTTAGTGGTCCTCACCCATTTCCCCATATGTGAAATAATTTAGTTTAATTTTAGAATAATTAGGTTGATTTTATGTTTTATTTATGTTAATGTGTGAATTAAATCCATTAATTATCCCTTACCTACGCCACTTTAACATGATTATTCTAGTAATTATAAGCTAACATATGATATGCAACCACATGAAATTTAAATCAGGAAGGAACCTAAGAAATAAATGTGTCTAATGTAATTGACTCACAATTATTGATTAATTAAGCTAAAGGGTTTAATTAAATATTTTCATAATCATCCTACATGTAGTTTGATTATAATTTCCTTTGAAGCCTCTTAGGTTATTGAACACCTAAAAATCTACCCAAGATTAAGATGATTAAATTCTAGAATAATTTGGTTTTGAGTTTGATTAATTGATTTGATTAATGAAGTGATTAAGCCCTTAATTAATTTACAAATTAATTAAATATTTTCCTAAATGAAATGAACTTAGGAAAAAAGATTGAAAAAGAAATCCTAATCTCATTTCTTAAGTCTACTCACTGTTTCATGTGATTAGCAAGCTTAATTAATGGATTTATCACTATTTAATAAGTTAATAAATCATTTAATTAATTAAGGGAGTAATTAGGGATGAATCAAGCAATTCCCCTAATTAACCCAACAATAAATTCCAAGAAAATCATGGGAGGCAGAGGTCATCCCACTAATCAACCCTAAGAAGTTTGGAATTTATTGCTGAAATAATTAAGAAGTAATTAGCCTAATTACATTCCAAATAAAACCCAAATTGAGTGAAGGTTACTATTCAAAATCAATTAAACTTAATTTTATATTATTCTCCTTTGAATTATCTTTCAAATGAACCTAAGTTTGTATTTTTTTTTTTTGAATTTTTCTACATTTAATTATGATTTTATGAAATTTCTGTGATTAATGGATAATTAAAATAGCCTAATTAATTAACTAATCACGCCACGTGGAACGCGATCGCTTTCCGTGGCGTGGAGATTATTTAAGTTGTCAAATCGGCGCGTCGGTTGGTGGCGGGCAGCTTTCCACATGTGATTGTAGATCGCGATTAATCCCTGTTTGACTAAAATTAAAGGAAGTCTAATGTGATTAAATGCAATCGTTCGTTCAATCAAGTAGGCCGGGCCGGTGTATGATCCTATCTCCTCGGCGGCGAGAGCGGATGTAGATCGTCGATCGTGATCCGATCTTCGATGGAGTTCAAACTCACCCCACACCTTCGGGGAGGCACAAGCAAGGGATCCAACGGCTAAGATCTAATGGGATTACAATTCCCTTCATAAAAGATCAAGCAATTTTTAGTTTATGATCGATTTTGAGAAATACCTCACCGAAGGCTATCACCGACGCTTCCAACGGAGGAGGTAGCTTCGTCTAGTAGAGATGAAGCCCTGTTAAAAGTATCAAGCCTTGATTTGAAGTGGATGGATCGGTTGATCAAGCTCCCTTTCAATAGCAATTTGCTTTGATCGAAGTCCCTCTTCCCGTGGCTTGATGACTTGGGAAACACCTTGGTTGAGCTTATTTAGGTGCCTTGATGGTGCTTGCAAGTTTAATTTGAGTTTAGTGGAGAATTGGATGAGTTGGAGTTGGCATAAACCTCGAGAAGGAGAAAATGGAGGGAGCTTGGGAATGCTTGCCAAGGCTTGGAGAAGCTTGCTCTCAATTCCTAGGGCTCAATCGAATTCAATGCATCTGGTTTGAGTGGGAATGAGGGGGAGTATATCTCCCCCTCCTTAGATCGAACAACTTAGACTAGCTTTGCTGTTTTAGCTCAATTGCTTGGATTGAAGGGTCGGTTTAGGCTGTTAGGCACTCCATGTGCTTCATTTTAGGCAGAGGAGTGGAGGAGAGGGAGTGCCCATGTGCTAGGTGAGTGTATGGGGTGATTCAAGTGCTCAATTCCCATTAAAGGAGTCAGTTTGGCATTGGGTTGGGTCATGGCTGACCCAAGGTGATTGGGTCATGTTCACCACCTCCTTTGGTGTCCAAGTGAACCACTAGAAAGATGCCAAGTGGCCATGAGAAAGAATTGGCCAAATTCCAAGTGAATTTGGCCATAGGTTACCCTTTGACTTAAGGGCAAAATAGTCATTTAGCCTTTATTTTGATTTGGGTAGATTTGTGATGATTCAAAAATGGGTTGGGCCAAATTTCAAGTGATTTGGAGTTCATTTGGTATGAATTGGTTCAATTTGACCCATTTAGGTCAAATTCGATCAAATTGGGTTAGGTTGACCAATTGGTCAAATTGTGTCAAACCATGGGTTAGGTCAAGTTCAAATGATCATTTGGAGCCTATGGGTGTCATTGGTTTGGTTCATTTGAGTTCATTTAGGTCAAATGGGTCAAGTTGACCAATTTCACCAATTTGACCCAATTGGGTTAGGTCATGGGTTGGTTTTGGCTTGGTTGATCATTTGAAATGTATTGCAAGCTTTAGTTTCAATCAATTTTGGTTTGGTTTGATTTCAAGTTGATTTAACCTTTTAGGTCAAGTTGGGTTCATGGTCAATTGGGCTAGGTTAGACCTAGTTGGCCAAATGAAACTTTGGTCAAGTTCAACAAGTAATTTGAAATGAATTTGACCCATTAGTTGCAATCTAATTAACTATAAGAGTACTTAACCATAATTTCCTTAAGTACCTTTTAGATAAAACTTTAATCCATATGTCTAAATGATTTAATAAAATAAAATCCAATCTTTGCATGGTTTTCATCTTTATAGTTGTGTATACATTCATATGTATTTAATATAGAAAGTGTTTAGTGTGGACATCCCGGGAATACGAGGCTTTAGCTAACCCCAATGAGGTCATTTGATTACCTCACTACCTTGGTTAACAATGACACATACTTGCTCACGTAGGTTATACATGTGTATGTATACTTGATTAAAAGATGAAGATCCTCTTTTGTTACTAAAAATACATGCATTCATATTCACCTGAGTCATTAACATGTGTTATATAAATTAGTGCTCTCTTTTCCTCATTAATGTACAGATTTACATAAGCTTGGAATGTTAATAAGAATATAATATGGACATCCCGTGAATACAAGGCTTTAGTTAGCCCTAAGGAGGTCATTTGATTACCTCCCTTCTCTGGTTAACAACTACACATACTTATGTGATTCCATCCTTACGTATTTTGGTATTATAACTTGAATAAAACTTTGATTTATATGTTCATATAATTCAACGAAAAGAATAAATTCCAAACATATACATTCATTATTCAAATAGGGAAAGAAATTCAGCAACTTACAAAATTCCCTAGGTTTCCCCGATCGGCCGAGCAGAAATCCCAGTAGCCGATCGATTCACGGGATTTCCCAACCCGAGCAAGACTTACGGGTGCGACGGTTCCAGGCAACGTCGAAGGCACAAGCGGCGGGTCCAGGCGAAGATGATGCGGGATTCCACCGCGTCGCGTCGCACGGCAATTCGATGTCGTGGCGAAGGGTGGCGGTTCCTGGTGAATCCAAAGGCGAGATCGGCGACTCGTGCATTCTGTGTCACGGGAGCAGCAATCGTCGAAGCCGATGCTGAGGGAAGGGAAAGGAGGAGACGAACACGATCATTGTGAAGGAGATCAGCATGAAGGAACTGAGGCCGCGGCTATGGAAGGAAATAAAATAGAAAGCTGCGGGAGAGATCCAACCATACTGAATGCTTAATCCGGCGTACATTAGGTGCTTCTGATCTAATACTCTGATGGACAGATTAATTAGCTAAAACAAAATTAATTAGGAAATAAACTAATTGGATATTACAACCACTTCCATTGTTCCCCCTACTCTGAAGGGGAAGGCTATCTTAGCATCTGAGATAGTTCCTTCCACCTTTGTGGTTAGTGCTAGCTCCTGCTCGACCCCGCTCACTAGGATGCAATGCCGCAATAAGAACCACAAGGTTAAGTGGCACTACGAGCGTGAGGCGAGGCAGATCGATGATGTCCCTCATGTGGCTAAAGAGGGTTCCCCTCGTAAGACCTCTCCACTCCTGAGTGGCAGTAGGTTCCACCCCCTCTCGACTTTAGAAGAGGAGAGGACTATTATAGGATTGCAGCATCATCACCACTACCTGCAGAGATTGAGACATCAGCTAGGTATAGGAGGAAGCCCTATGCCGATCTACGATCCATTCTACGCAGAGTCGGCAAAGCCCATGAATGCTCGGAGTCTAGCTGTTTACATGATTTGAGGAGTTTGATCCCTAGGAGCGTTAGGGGCACACACACACACACACACACAGAGCCGTGGAGGCTAGAGTCACTGCTCAAGCGGGCAAGCGAGAGATGAGGAGGTGCGCCAAACAGTCGATGGCCTCCGCCCCGATGGACTTTCTTGATTGACGCCCTGTCAAGGCCGATCATTCAAACAACATAGTTCTCACTGGAACCGTTTGGAGGAGAGATCTCGGGAGGCGATCAATGTCCTTACCATCACACTACTCTCGCACCATCGGTCAATTTCCGATACAAGAGAGGCCCTCTCATTTGGTGATCCGGCTACGGCCTAAGGATCCTGCTCCATCCATTCCACCCGTTGAGGTGAGATCAAGCTCCCTTGCTCGACCTCCCACCTCAGCCATGGTTAGGAGGGAGTGGCGACCCAAGAGTGTTGTGGTCTCTCCACCTTCATAGCCACTAGAGAAAGAGAGGACATGGGACACCGACACAGTTAGGGAGTGCACCCCGCCAGCACAGAGCATTCAGTATATACAGTTTGTAGAGCACAATCATGTGGTCAGTCAGTAGATAGTCCACATTCCAATAGAGCCAGGAAGGGTAGACGATCATTCCTTAGATAACATCATAGAGGACTACCGCATTATAGTCAAGCAGATTGTTGGCAATGATCACTCAGATCAGGAGGAGGGTGTAGTCAGCTTTGATTCTGATGAAGATGACATGTTGAAAGACACTGTCGAAGTCCACATGGTCGACACTCGAGGATCCTTACAGTGGGATCAGCACAGTCAAAAATGTGTTGTGGTTTAAGAAGGCGACACCTTTCACTCAACTCAGCACCTCCTCCACTAGCTCAAGAATAAGGATGATCAAATAGATAGGACGAAGAAGTGGGTAGAGTTGATGGCGATGGTGTTGTTTGCGAACAACCAATCTCATAGCCTTCTCATGATAGACGGAGTTGGTGTACACCTGGATCATCCTAGGACTCGTGGATGCATAGGAAGGTTACAAATAGCACCTCCATCAATGAGAAGGATATCAAGCAAATACTAGAACAGCAAGTGAAAGAGACATTAGCGCAAGCCAGGGGGAGCTCATCCATTCCAAAGGGTAGTGTATACTCGGAGGAATTCGATGTAGTTCAATACCCCAAGAGTTTTGTGCCACCATCCTTCATGATCTTTGATGGTAGTGGGAACCCACGACAGCACATTGCACACTTTAGAGCTAATTGTTGCAATGTCGGAATGACTCTGTTCATATTTTTTGTCGGTGACTTAGCCTTTGATTGGTTACGTGAAGACTTTTGCTAAGTTGGAGCATCTCTTCATCAAGAGATTTGTTGGAGCTCAGCAGAGAGTGATTGTGGCGACCTCGTTATAGAAAAGCAGAAACCCAATGAGTCCCTTGTCGATTACATTCTCAAGCGACGCGATATGAGCATGAAATGTGAACTACAGCTGTCCGAATAGCATACCATTGAGATTATGCTTAAGAATATCCATGGCTCAGTCGACTTCATGCTTAAGAGATTTACCATCAAAATCTTTGAGAAATTAATCAACAAGGCAGCTAGCCTACAAGAGGAAGCCAAATAGTTGCCCTTTTCAAACCAATCATCTAGGCCCAAGCTGCATAAGGTGTTTGAGAAGAAGCTAGGGAAGTAACTAGCCAGAGTTCAGTATGAAGACCAAGAGCTCAACAGTCTCCCTTGTCACCTCCTCTACCACCACCTTGATCATCATACCGACCACCACAGCCTCCACAACGGCTATTGCCGCCACCATAGTAGCCTACCTAGCAGCGATATTCATATCCACCGCCTGGTAGTTAATTTCCACCTACTCTTACTAACAGATTGAATAAGCCATTTTCATTCAAGAGTGAGGTAATTAGGAAAATCTTCAAGAATCTTTTGAAGAAACCTGACTTTCAATTATTAGAGCCTAAGAGGTTAGAGGAAGTGGGCAAGAGTGGAGATCCTAACTAATGCCCCTACCATCGCATGTTAAGCCATATCTCAGAGAATTGTATCACTTTTAAAGACTGGCTTGAGCGTAGGTACAAGTCGAGAGACATAGTTATCCCTAAGAAATGCTTATTAGAACAATCATCCAGTTCTATTAGAGTCCTTGGGGATACTTATGATCCTCTTAAGACCAAACAAGGTTGGGATATTTTCTTATCCCATACCTCTAAAAAATTATTTCTAAGATTAAGAAACTTTCCTTGCAAGTGCATGAAGCAGTTCAAACCTCCAACCCAAAGAAGGTTTATTAGTTACAAAGAATAACTCGGAGAGGGTGATAACCCAGTAGCAATAGAAACTCACCACACTTGCCCAAGATAGTTCAATAACGCAACCACCATTCCAGTCCAGCACTCCTTCCACCATTATAGCTACCACTTCGTCTGCTAGCTCCTCTTCTACCAGCAGAAGTGTTGTATTGGCGGATAAGGACATCAAATCCCTTACTCCGCTTACTTTACTTGATTTCTATCATGAACCTCCACTCAAAAAGAAATCTATGAAGAAATCTAATTCTACTAATATCTTGTCTACTTCTGAGACTCCTGATTTTATTCTTTTAGAAAGTTCTCCGAGCCTAAATAATAATAGCTCTAGTAGTTCCGATCCATTCCTTTCTGATTCGAAGTCAGACTTTCCTTCCTGAATCAATCAGGTTCACCTCTTGAGATTGACTTGGAGTCAACCGACTCTGAGGATCCTATAGGAGAAGTTGTAGGTATGCCCAATGAGAAGTTAAAACTTTTCACAAACTCATCATTCCAAGAAGTCATAGAAGTTAACCTATGCAGTAGCAAAGTTCTACCTCCTATTGTAGCACCTCAGGATAAGGGTAAGTAAGTCATTGGTTCCAGTGAACAGATTGCCCCTCCACAGGAAGCTCCACTTATGGATACAGTTATAGAGGACCAGCCTAGAGTTGACTATAATGTTCTAACTAGTCTTAGAAAGTTTTCAACTAAGTTAAGCATATATGACGTCCTGATCTTATCCAAAGAGATGAAAGAATCTCTAATCATGGCATTACTTGATCCAAAGATATGCTTAGCTCAACTAACTACTACTGGAGAGGAGGCACACTACTCGAAGGACACTTTAGGGATTACATTCAACGATGAAAACTAACTTCTAAGGACGATCGAGCACAACCGTCCTCTTTATATTACAGTGGATGTTGGCAGATACAAGCTATATAGAGTTCTGGTCGACCCATATGCATTAGTCAAAATTATGAGTCTAAGAACCCTTGCCTACTTAAAGATTGATATCTCTAAACTCGGGAAAAGAGGATGATGTTGAGAGTATTCAATGAATAAGGCAAGATGGCCTTAAGCTCCACAGTGTTGCCACTAGAGATAGATGATTGAAAGATTGAAGCCAAGTTTCACATTATAGACTTAGATACATCTTTCAATGCATTGCTTGGGAGACCATGGATACATGAGAACAACACGGTTCCATCCTCTCTACATCAATGCATGAAGTTCATGAGAGGTGGGATCGTCTATTGTGTCAAAGGAGATCTCAAACTGTTCATAGTTCACGAGATCAGGATATATGAAGATGTAACCTACTACCTCCCTCAAAATCAAAAAGTATATTCTCGTGAACTTAGTCAAAATCCCCATGTGTGATAAAAAGAGAGAAAATAAAAAAGAGAAGGAAAAAGAAAATAAAAGGGAACGAGAAATAGACTCAGGAGAAGATGTAGAGCCTGAGATTAGATTGCATCCACAATTCGTTACTCCATTCGAACAAGTGGGGAGGATGACCCAGAGCCTCTGCCAGGGATGAGGAAAGAGGCGGTCAGAAAGCTGGTCCAAGGGTGGAAGACCTCCTAGTAGCCACTGAGAGATTTCCCAGAACTACATCTAGTATCCATATAGATTTAGGAATCTTAGAGGATGAGTCTTATGTGGTTGCACACAACCGACTCTTAGCGGTAGTCCCTTTGGAGGTGACACTTGATTCGGACAACGATGAAGACCGGGCACCAAAGCAAAGCATAAGTGTATCCATGTCTCTATGTAAAATAGTGGGCATCGGTTGAGCCTTAGCATAACCCTAATTTCCTGCAAGGTTGAGGGTTTTGGTAGTTAAGGAAGCCCCAGTCATCCATAGATGTGAAAACTTTTAGAGGTTCTTTAAGCATCATCCTTATGTCAAAGTGATGTAGAACTTGAGGATGATTCATATAAGGATTTAATAGATTATCTTTGATTGATTGGAACCTTGTGTTCTAAATTTATGAAAGGTTAATCTCTACATGGCGAATTCGGAACTACTTGAAAGAATATGGAAGAACAAATGCAAAAGCTCTCAATCAAGACCAGGATTAGGATTCGGTACAATGAGTCCAGTCGATGATGATGATTACTGCTTAGTCATTACCGATCATTTGGAATCTGATAAGTTCTTTTCAAGTAACATTAACTCATATGAGGAGGTGTGTTTACAAACTTTAGACGATCCCGATGATTTTGAAGTCAAAAGATGAGTTCAAAGTAGATCAACTCTTCTTCGAAAGAAATCAACTTCTACTAGAGAGACAATCCTAGCAGGCATACATCAATTTCTTATTGAATGAAACTGAACCCAATGACTTAGTTAGGCTACTCATTGAGTTTAAGGACTATTTTGCATGGAGTTATAAAGAGATGTCTGGATTGGCCCCAGATGTAGCAGTCCATAAACTAACAATAAAATCTAGTGCTAATCCTACCAAGAAAGCTCATAGACACATGCGATTGGACATTAAATAACAGGTTATTTTTGAAGTCAAGAAACTGATCAATCTTGGTTTCAACTAGGAGAAAAAAATACCCTACCTGGTTGGCCAGTGTCATCCCAGTTAAGAAAAAGAATGGCTAAATTCGCATGTGTCGATTTTAGGGCATGTCCAAAAGATGAATTTTTACTGCCGATACTAGAGCTGATGGTGGACATTGCCTCATCTCATGCAATCTTCCCTTTTATGGATGGCTCATCTAAATATAACCAAATAAAAATGGCCCCTGAAGATGAAGGAAACACTGCTTTTAGAACCCTGACCGAAATTTATTACTATAAGGTCATGCATTTCATCCTGAAAAATGCCAGTGTTACACACTAGCGGGCCATGACTTGAATCTTCGATGAACTCATTCATCATCAAGCCGAATATTATGTCAATGATCTCATAGACAAAAATAAAGAAAAGGAAGACCATCTCTTTGACTTGAGAGTAGTTTTCGAATAGTTAAGATAATTTAACATCAAAATGAACCCCATGAAGTATGCATTCAGAGTAGCTTCAGAGAAATTCCTTGGGTTTATTGTCCGACACCGGGGAATCGAAATCGATCCGGAGAAGATCAAGGCAATTTTAGAAATGCCACTCCCTAAAAATTTAACTCAGCTCAAGTCATTCCAAATGTGGTTGGCGTATCTAAGACGCTTTATATCTAACTTATCAGGAAGATGCCGGCCATTCTGGGCACTTGTCAAAAAGGACGCCAAGTTCCAGTGGGATGATAAGTGCAAGCACACCCTCGTAGAAATCAATCACCACCTGATGATGTAGGCAGTTCTAGCAGCCCCTATCCCGGGCAAGCCGCTCATATTATACAATGTTGCATTAGACGACTCCCTTGGCGCTTTGTTGGCTCAAGCCAACGATGAAGGGAAGGAAAACACACTCTACTACCTCAGAGGTCGTCTAATCGCTACTGAGGCAAATTATCCACATATTAAGAAGCATTTCCTTGCTTTAATCTTTGCATTTCAAAAGCTACGACACTACATGTTTTCTCATAAAATGAACTTGATCTCTAGAATCAATCCACTGCAATATCTCATGACACAACCGACGCTATCTGGACAGTTGGCACATTGGTCCATGATCCTATCGCAGTTTGATATCACTTTAGTACCCTTCCGTGTAGTGAAAGGATAAGCACTTGCGGATTTCTTAGCAGCACACCCACTTGCTGCTGATTCTTCGCTTAGTGATGATCTCCCCGATGAACAAATCATTAACATAGGGGACGTTAGCATTCACCGCTGGGAAATGTACTTTGATGGTGTGGCTTCCTCTCAAAGAGGAGAACTACAATCTACTCTTCTGGGAAAGGTAGGGGTAGAAATAATTCTCCTAACTCCGAGCCGCGATATGATGAAATTCTCATATCATCTATCCAATCTGTGCACCAACAACGAAGCAAAATATGAGGCTCTGATTGCCGGTCTGAAGTTAACCATCTCGCTAAGCATCCAGAACATCAATATCTTCAAGGATTCCTAATTAATGGTCAACCAAATCGTTGGGTCCTATAAGGTCCTAAAGCCTAGGCTCCACACTGCTATAAGTATACAATGGAGTTGTTGGCCCAAATCCCAAAGGTTACTATCTACAAGATTCCTCGAGAAGAAAACACATAGCACATGCTTTAGCCAAGCTTGTCAAGGAGTTGGCATGCCCTGAAGATGAGTTCAAATCAATAGAGGTTCAAAATAGACAAGTCCTACCTCTTATTGATATTGAACTCATCGAAAAGTACTCTCTTGAAGGGGAGGTTACCGTTGCTAAGAAGGACGAGGAGCTAGATTGGAGGCAACCATTCATGGATTACCAGAATAAAAGTAAACTACCTCAAGAGAAGTCAAAAGCTCATCAGATGAAGTAAAGGGCACTTTCCTACACCCTAGTGGATGGTGTCTTATACCAGCAATCCTTCGATCATATGTGGTTATGTTGTTTAGACAAACACGAAGCCCGTAATATTATGACCAAGGTACACTCAGGACTATGTGGAGCTCATCAATCTGGTCCGAAGATGAAAGCCAAGATCAAGAGACTAGGATACTACTGGTCGTCAATGATCATAGATTGCATGGATGTAACTAGGCGAGTCAAGTACAGTATGATCCTACACCAACCACCCAGCATTGGCCTACTGGCCATTCGAGTGTTGGGGTACTGACATAGTGGGTCTGATTGATCCTCCTTCTCCCAAGGGTCATCGATTCATCCTAACTGCCACCGACTACTTTTCCAAATGGGCGGAGGCAATCCTGCTCAGAGAGGTCATAGCTCAGCATGTGCTCCAGTTCTTCATGAACCATATTGTATATAGATTCGAGGTATCTCACCGAATTATATCAAATAATGGCACTACATTCAAGAGCACCAAAATCAATAACTTTGTCCGGAGATACAACATAGATTGGAGACACTCAACCATCTATTATCTAAAAGCAAATGACTTAGCAAAAGCCTTCAACAAAACTCTCATCCAAATACTCAAGAAGACACTTGATAACAACAAACGATAATGGCATGAACAGTTAGTTGAAGCTTTATGGGCCTACTGCACTACTTATAAAACTCCAACCCAATCTACTTCTTTCTCCTTAATGTATGGGTCTGAAGCCGTTCTACCATTAGAAGTCTAACTCCCATCACTAAGGATAACTGTGGGTAGCAAGATCACAACGGAGCAGAATGTCAAGTTGCGGTTAGAAGAACTCGAAGGTTTGGAGGAGAGATGCCTACGGGCATGCTAAAACCTCAAGTTGTACAAAGCTAAAATGATTCAAGCTCACAACAAGTTGGTCCACCCTAGAGCTTTTCAAGTAGAAGAGCTTGTTTTAGTTTTAAGAAGACTAATTGTTGCCTATCACAAGATGAGAGGTAAGTTTGAACCCACTTAGGAAGGCCCTTTTGCCATAGAGAAAGCCTACTAAGGAGGATCAAATCAACACATCAATCATAAATGAGAGCGTCCAATGCATCCAATCAAGGAGCTCTACCTAAAAAAATATTATCCATAAAACTATGTTTGAAAATAATTATCAATGAAAATTTCATCTCAAATTCAACATCTTCATGTTGAAAGCATTTCTATCTACAAATCTGCCACGATGTGTTTAGGGTAGATGTAAGGAACCTAAGCAGCATTGTATCCTTTATCAACACAACATAAACACAAACTACACACAAACACAAAAAACAAACACATATCTTTTAGGGCAACTTTGAGTTGACATAAGCCTTATCGACCCTCACTTGTAGCTGCTCTAGGTTGGGTCAATTCTCTACTTAGCTAGTTTCACCCCAGTGGTCTTTCTGCTTAGGAGGGTGTAACTCCGTTATGCTTTCCTCCCGGCTTAATTGCTACACACCGACGAGCATCTTGTAAGTATGATAGGCCTTACTACATGGCCGATAAGC
Organism: Cymbidium sinense; assembly: GCA_021442155.1. Taxonomy (NCBI): domain Eukaryota; kingdom Viridiplantae; phylum Streptophyta; class Magnoliopsida; order Asparagales; family Orchidaceae; genus Cymbidium; species Cymbidium sinense. Next base: position 171,778,155 of record CM038218.1, on the reverse strand, counting down.
TACCTCATGATGGTTTCATTTAAGAATATGTAAGTCCACTACACTTTCTTCTTGGATTAGCCTTCGTGCACCGACTAGGTCGAGTATGTTTGAAGTTTAAGGTAAGTCCCCTAGCGGCTCCTTTCCTCCTGCCTACTTCAAGTCTGGGTCCAGTCCTTCCTCGAGACTCCCTGCTTAGTAGTCGCCCTAGGTCGGATAGCATCTATCCCGCCGACGATAGACTATCCCGATGATCATTTCTATGAAGATGTAAGTCTGCTACACCTTCTTCTTAGATTGATTGTCGCACATGAATGAGCACCTTAAGTTGGTTGGTGTTCGCTATACTGACAATGACCCACCCAGTGGATACACCACTCATGGCAGATATAAGTCTGCTACACTTTCTCCTTGAGTTGGCCATCGTACACCTATAGGCTTTCTTTTTAGGGATTAGGATAACGCCCCTAGTAGCACCTCCCCTGTAGACACTCTATTTGGATCATGTCCTTACGACCCCACCTAGACACTACCCAGGTTACTACCAGATTGGACAATTCTCCTTTCCTAGTAACCGCTCCTGTGGTTGGAGAGTCTCTACTGCAAATGTGCAACTTCTCCCATGGTCTAGTAAATCTAAGATAGGTCAAGGCCGATATAGCCCCTTCTCAGTATGGTCCCTTGCACACTAACAAGGTCCACATAAACATATAAACAACATATATATATATATATATATATATATATATATATATATATATATATATATATATATATATATATATATATATATCCCCATATATATATATATATATATATATATATATATATATATATATATATATATATATATATATTCTGAGTTGACACCCAGTGCCACTTAGTAGTGTGACATAGCTCACTCAGTTGACATAAGTCTCAGTAAAGTTGTTGATTTGTTGTGATATGATCACCCCAATAGTTGTTCCCACTTTGAAAGATGTAGTGCACGCTTTCTTCCACACTTTTACTGCTTGAAAGGTAACCCTTAGGTTGGTTAGCTATATCCTTCGGCTAGTAGACTATCTGTTTGATTTTGTAAATATAAGATAGTTCAAGGCCGATATAGCCCCTTCTTAGAAGATCCAATGCACACCAATAGGGTTCATCAATTAAATCAAACTAAATCAATTCAAACAAACTATATCAAATCAAATGACATTAAAATGAAATTAACTCTAACTACTCTTGAGTTGACATAAGTCCCTAGTGGCACCCACTCAGTAGTTGCCCTAGGTCGGGTTCGATTCGTTGTGCTACCAATTGATCATCCCAGTGATTATTCCCTGTTTTGGAAGATGTAAGTCTGTTAAGCTTTCCTCCTAGCACAGCCGTTACACACCGAAAGCTAACCTTTAAGTTGAATAGCTCTACCCCGTAGCCGGTAGACTATCCCTTTGGATTTGTAAACTTAAGATAGGCCTAGGCCCCTGTGGCTCCTTCTTAGTGGATTCATCGCACACTGATAGAGTCCATAAATTAAATCAAATCAAATCAAATTCAATATGATTGTCCCCAGTGCAGTTAAATCACACCCTTCTCCTCAGTGGAGCCCGAATCATATATAAACAAATTAAGCAAACAAATCAAATTCAAAACCAATCTCCCCAATGGAGCCACAATAAATTAAAACAAATTAAACTCGATTTCAATCCCCAATGGATTCAGGCCCACATCCTCAGTAGATGTGTACCACATTTACACAAATTACAACCACCAAGCCCAGTCTTGATCCCCCAACAGATTCAAGCTCATATCCCTAGCAGATATGCCACCAAATCAAACATAAATTGAATCAAATTGAATTCAAACTTGTATCCGTAGTTGATCTCCCCTCCATAAATCATATTAAATAAATTTAAACTAATTAAATCAAATCTCCGTCCCCTGCGGATGCCTATCCAGCAAATTCAATCAAACTCAAGTCCATATCCCCAGCGGATAGCTCGAACCTGTTTCCCTAGTTGAAGGTTCATATACCCAATCCACAGTGGATTTTCTTCTTCTATGCCTTTGGTATGAACCCCTCACATGTCATATCCAACACATGTGTGATCCCCTAGCAGACCTCTCTTCATGTCCTTGACATGAAGTTCCCAACAAATCCTCCTGGCTCTCTAATGCTCTGGCATGAGTTGAGTTGCATTACACTAAGATCGTGATTCTGTCTACCTCTTGGGTTTAAGTATAGATCATTCTCGTTAACATTTATGATCTTTCGGACATTGTTGATCGTCTTGGTCAACGCCAATACGTGCGGTGTGCCTTGTCAGTCACACCACACCTATTGAGGGTCCTTTTGTTGACCTCCCTTTTTACAGTGAGGACTTAATCTTCCCATCTTAGATTTATGAGTCTTCTAGACATTAAGACTTCCTTAATCATAGCACACTTATAGCAATTAGGTGAACACTTAACCTAAACCTAGAGACCTAGAAGGGTTAACCATAGGATTAAGTTATGTCTTAGGGATTAGAATGGCCTCCCTACCCCATAACCCAACCTATGTTCACCTTCTTAAGCCACAACTAAATCTGATTCATATCAAATCCAAACTCAAATATCAAATCAAAATCCAAACCTAAGCCACATGATTTATTTCATGGACTTAGCCAAATCTTAATCCAAATCAAGCCAAATTCAATTGATTTTCTCATAATCAATTCATATCTTCAATCATCTTCCCAAATATAAAGTAAATCTACATTCAATTGATTTCATATCAAATCCAAATCAAATCAAAATTCAAACCTAAGCCACATGATTTATTCCATGATCTTAGCAAAATTTTAATCCAAATCAAGCCAGATTCAATTGATTTCTTCATAATCAATTCACATCTTGAGGCATCTTCCCAAATATAAATCAAATCTACAATCATACCAAATCCAAATATCAAATCAAACCAAACCCAACTTTAAGCAACATGAACCAATTCCATGGACTTAGCTAAACTTCCATTCAACTCAAACCAAAATCAATTTATCTTCTCATAAATCAATTACTCCTTTAATTGTTATCTCAAATATAAATGAAATCTACAATCATCAAGCCAAATCGAAATCAACCCAAGTCAAACCTAACCTAACCCATTTGACTTGAAATATTCAAATGAATCAAAACCCATTTGAACCCAAACCTATAGCAAAAAAATCTAAAAATCAATCCTAAACCCATATATAAGTCCAACTAAACCCAACTCAACCTAAAATGAACTCAACAAAACACAATAGGCTCACTTGACCTAAAGTGACCTAAAGGACCTATTTGAACCAAGTTTCAATCTAACCCAAATTGGATTAAACCAAGCTTACCAAAACCTCCTACCATGATTGATGATCATCTTAGGATCATCAATTGTCATAAATTGGTCAAACCAAATCAACTTGGTCATTTGACTAAGTCAAACCCCTTAACTCGTATGAACCTAAAGTGACCTAAAGGACCTATTTGAACCAAGTTTCAATCTAACCCAAATTGGCTTGAACCAAGCTTACTAAAATCTCCTACCATGATTGATGATCACCTTAAGATGATCAATTATCATAAATTGGGTCAAACCAAATCAACTTGGTCATTTGACCAAGTCAAATCCTTAACCCATTTGAACCCAAACTAGCCAAGATTCATCCTACACAAAATTAATTGAAACCATTGATTCACACCAACCTATGAGCAATGATTGAATATGACTTAATCACAAATTGAGTCAAACCTAACACAATTGGCCCTTTGACCCAAGTTAACCCAATTTGACCTAAAAGACCAAATTGGGTCAAATCATGATCTAACCCAAATTGATTGAACCAATAGCTCAAATTTATTCCAAATTGATTAGTTAATTTGATCAAAGCCATAATTAAACCCAATTTGACTAGTTAGACCCAATTGACCCATTTAGCCCAAATTGACCTAAAGGGTCAAATTAGCCTAAATCTAAATCAAATCTAAATTAATTCAAACCAAAGCCTACAATCATTTTTCAATTAACCAATTGAACATGAATCAACACCTAACTCAAGCCAATTTGTCCAATTTGGTCAAATTTATCAACTTCACCCATTTGACGCACTTGATTCTAAATGAGCCAAAATCAAACCTAACCCAAATTGATTCAAACCAATTCAAGTAAAACACTTCAAATCATCATTTAAACTTGACCCAAGCTTTGGTTTGACCCAATTTGACCAATTGATCAACCTAACCCAACCTAGCCCAATTTGACCTATAAGGGTCAAATTGAGCCAAACCCACTTGAACTAAGTCAAGACCCATTAGAACCTAATCCAACCATGCCCAAACTCACCTAAGGTCAACCCAAAACCAAGCCCAACCCGAATTGGGATCAACCCAAGGCAAATCCCCCTTGGATTCTCCTCCCCACATGAGTTTTAGCAAAAATAGCTAAGTCCACTCCCCTCTTTTCCTTTGGCAGCCATCAAGCACCCAAATGAGGATCTAACCTACTCACCTAGCCCAACCCATGTGGGCTGGGTCAACATTGGATCAAAGAGAGGTGAGTTAACTCACCTCCCTCACTAGCCAAACCAAATGGACCCCAAAGAAGAAATCAACCACTTTGAGCTAGCAGCCAAGCATCCCACCAACCAAACTAAGCCACATGGACTTAACATCGACCACTCCGACGCTTTGGCCATGGCTGGTCAGCCAAAAATCGGGAGCCAAATTCATCCATTCGATTCAAGGGAGGGGGGATATACCCCCTCATTTTGGCTCATTTCTCATGCATTCACATAGAGCAAGCTTCTCAGGGTAATTCCAAAATCCCCAGAGCTTCCCAACTTTGAATTTCTTCAACTCGAAACAGGGCAACCTTCCATTCAGTCCAACTTCCTCAAACCTCCACCAAATTCTAGTTAACTTAACACACACCGTCTCCACACTCCGTTGAGCAGAGCAGATAAACTTAGGAGCCCTCCAACCACCGGACATGCGACTTGATCAACCTCGAAATCAAGCATTCGGCCTTGGGTGAGCGGAAAGAATTGGCTTGCGTGAGCAGGGCCTCATCTCCACTAGACAAAGCTTCCTCAATCGATTTCGCAGCCGGTCTCTAGCTCCGACAAGATAATTCTTCAAAACTGAGCTTTTAGTGAATTTTCGTTAGAGCTTTGTGAAGAAAATGTGAATGTCGTGTGATATTGACCGTTGGATCCCTTCGGATCCTTCGTACGAAGGTGTGGGATTCATTTGGAGTCGATCCGAGCTCGACTGAGCTCAGATCGAACTACGGAAGGCCGATGGTGTCCATCTCTCGCTGCTCGTGAGATGACGGATCACGCACCATCCATTTCCCATGATCGGGACGAACGGTCATGATTATTCACTAGATTTATATCAATTTAATCCATTAAGGAATTGCGAGTTTGATCTGCGCCATTCGATATATGATCAGATGGTGGAGATGAAAGCACATCCATCGTCAGCCACATCAGCGCTGAGTCGGACGCGTTTAAGTGACCAATTCTATGGCGCAACGTGGAAAGCGCTCCATGTTAGCGATCCATGTGGCGCCGACAAGATTAGGCCTAATTAAGGGCTAATTATTATTTTTGATGGCTGAAACTTCTAAAATTCATAACAAATTATAGAAAATTCAAAAAAAAATACAAATAAATACTCATTTTAAAGGTATTTCAGAGGAGAATCACTTAAAATTAATCATAATTAATTTTGAAGAGTAATTAAAGCTTAATTGAAAACTTAATTAGTTTAATTACTCATTAAATACTCGAGCAATTAATTTCAAACTTTCTATGGTGATTTAATGGGATGATCTATGCCTCCAATAATTTTCTTAGGATTTATTACTTAGGTAATTAGGGAAATTGCTAATGTAAGCCTTAATTACTTTCTTAATTAATTAAATGATTAATTAATATCCTAATCAATAATAAATTGATTAATTATGTCTTAATCACTACCTAACAATGAATTAACTAAAAGAATAAGGTTAGGACATCTCTCCTAGCTCCTTTCTCTGAGTTCATTTCATTTTGAAAGGAAAAATTAATTAATATGGGATTAATCAAGGATTCAATTAATTAAATAAATGGCTAAATTACTAAATTTAAAATCATAATTACATCAAATCTTGATTAATTAAATCATGAGTAGGTCTTTAAGTGTTTAATAAATTAAAGGTACTTAAGAAAATTATAGTTAACCCATATGTGTGGGGAAACCATAAGAGTACTTAACTAAGTTTCTTAATCGAATTACCTATCAATTGTGAGCTAATTGCATCAGGCCTCTTTATTTCCTAAGATCAATGCAAATTTACTTTCCATTCATATGCATATTATATTAGCTCATTTAATTTCATTAAGATAACATAAGTAAGGGTAATTAATTGGTTTAATTGAACAACCAATCAAATTAATTCATAAATTCACCTAATTATCTTTTCTTAAACCAAATTATATTACCAATGTGGGAATGGGGTTAGATAACAAATGAGTACTTCTCCTCCTCTTTAAATCAAATGAAAGATTAAAAACTAAATTGAAAAAGGAACTTTGATTTTCTTTAAATGAGTTTATTTAGTGTGATTGTCCTTAGGACGTAATTTAATTGAATGAATCATGTGTTGATATTTAATTCTTCATTTCCAAGCACATTAAATGTTGTATGTCATTTGGTTTCATGCATTCATACTTTCAAATTTAATAAATTAAATGAATTTCCTTTATGTAAACTTGCATGTGTGTTGGATTAATTAAATATGTGTGACTATTATCATTAATAAATTAAAAATTATTTTTTAAAATTTATAAATCAATTATAATACTTAGAGTGTTGCTAACTATTAATATATATAAGACTTGCATGTGTTTACAGCTTAAATATATTAAATAGAGCTCTCTTTCCTACAATTCATATATAGATTTAGATGAGTTTGAACAACAATAGGTATATAATCTGGACGTCTCGAGAATACGAGGCTATAAGTAACTCTAAGGAGGTCATTTGATTACCTCACTTCCCTGATTTAACAACGACACGTACTCATTTTGTTTCATTCTTATATATATTGATATCAGAATTTAGATAGAATTTTAATCCATATGCCTAAATGATTTAATTAAAGAAAATATAATATTTGCATGGTTTTCATCTTTATAGTTGTGTATTCATTCCTATGTATTTAATATAACAAGTGTTTAGTCTGGACATCTCCGAAACACGAGCCTTTAATTAGCCCCAAAGAGGTCATTTGATTATCTCATTACGTTGGTTAACAATGGCATGTACTTGCTCACGTCATTTATACATGTGTATGTGTACTTGATTAAAAGATGAAGATCCCCTTTTGTTACTAAAAATACATGCATTCATATTCACCTAAGTCATTAACATGTGTTATATAAATTAGTGCTCTCCTTTCTTCATTCATGTATAGATTTACATAGGCTTGGAATGTTAATAAGTATATAGTATTATAAGTTCTAGATTGGGCATGTCATCATTCCCCCAACCATCCGCTTTAAGTTAAAATGATGAATTTCATAAATTATAAGTTCTAAAATTCCACATGTTGCTACTATACACTACGCATCAAGCGATCTAACGACTAGCCTTAATCAAAAATTCTCTCTCAAAATTGGAAGGGGTAATTAACTATAGGGGTTTGCGCTTATAGGAAACCTGGAACAAGATCTAAAGTCCTCGCAAAATGAGGATGAAATCTCTAGGGCATGTCTTATCTACTATTCCATCTGCCTTTTGAAAATTACACTGACATTTTAAACCATACTCTCTTCATTTGACGAGAGGTTGGTGGCGAATTTTCGGAGCCCGCAATTTGATAGAAAATCAACTATAAATGCATAAGAAATGATAATTGTTTGTCTATACTTGTATGGTGTTTTAAATATACATTAACACACTTAGATCTATCCCTTGCCAAACCAAAAGTTTTTCTTTGTATTTCTTCAATAATTTGTTTCCTATGCCCTTTAGTTTCAATTTTAATTGATTATTGATCATTGCCTTAATGAATTTCAAGATTCTTTGACTGCTCCACCAGAGGTTGTAATTTTTAAATTGTCTTATCAACTTGCTTCGAGTAACTATTATTGGAGTTAAAATTATCATTTATTTTTCATTAAAACAACATCCATACTTGTCAAATACTTAGGATAGCATTATTATAAACAAAACTTATACCCTTTTATATTATCAAAATATCCAATAAAAATACATTATCAAGCCCTTGTCTTTACTAATATAAGCATAAACAATACAACCAAATATATTTTGTCTGTTATAGTTTATTAGTTGCCCACTCCGCCTCTTTTGTGAAATCATGAAGTCAATAGCTATTGAAGGACACCTGTTAATCAAATAGGTAGCTATATTGATTGCTTCTACCCAGAATGTCTTTGGTAGACTTGCATTATTCAACAAGCTCTCAAGAATGATCCTATTGTAGCATTTAGCTAACCCATTTTACTCATTCTCACTATGCAATATTTTACTCCTTGCCCCTTGCAATATTTCTTGAATTGATTTGAATAAAACTCAAGACTATTGTCAATTCTAAGTATCTTGATATTCTTTCTTATTTGAATTTCAACTAAATCTTCCATTATTTGAATTTGTCCAAGGCTTTAATTGTCTATTTCAAGAAATATACTCACAATTGTATGAATAATCATCATTAATAAAGAGAACTATCTTGTTCTACCATGCAACTCACATCTTCAAAAACCCTAGATATATAAATGCACATAATATAAATTTCTTTATATTTATGATTTGAAGTGATAAATTTCAATCTCTTGGATTTTTCCCACCACCACAGTGTTCATAAAAAATTAAGTTTAAAGGTTCCCTATTTTCAAAGAAACATTGCTTGTATAAATTTTTAATCCCCTTTGGCAATCTACACAACATCTCCATATGAGAAATCAAGATTGTGATGATTGAGAAAACAAATGTCATGCAAGTGAATCATGAGTGGTAGTTGTCACCAATCTAAAATGTCCTTCAAAATCGAAGGGTTACTAAAGACATAGCTAAGATGAGAGAAATTCTTGATTGTTCATAAAGATTCTTCCTAAACAAGGAAGAACTCTTTTACATTCCTAAAAGAGATACATACTAGCAAGTGTAGAGTCACTCAAGTGGATTCATGTTAGTGAAGGAGATAATTAATAATTAATGAACTAAAAGGCAACCAACAACCTCACTAAAAGGTACATCAATAATCCATGTGATGGAGCTAGATGAATGGAAGCAATGAAATTAAAATGGCATGCTCGACTCCCTAAAGCTATTCAAAGAAGAAAGGCTTGTGGAAACTAATCGCAATCATGAACACGAGAAAAAAATCACCAAGTTTCACAACTTCATGTTAAACCTAGGATATCTTCAATCAGAGAACAATTGCTCTAGAAGCTTAAAGCAAGCAACCGAACAAAGGGACGTAACAATTTAATGCCTAACTTCAATATCAAAGAGGTTGTACTAAAAGCATACTAAATCATAAACATGGGATGACTAACATCGTCAAATGTGACAATATTGATGATAGATAACAATATTGTTACTCATGTGACAAGCAAAAATGAACAAAGGCTTGCTACTTATATGTCTCATTTTTAAAATATAGTAGCCATAATCTTGTATTCAAGATCTTCATCCAAAGCTCATTTTGAGAAGATTAGGTGGAACTTAGGTCATGCTCATGACCCAAGAATTGAATAATACTTGAAAAAAAACTAATAAGCTTCATAAAAAAGAACCAATAAGCTCCAAATCAAATCCAACATATTAACAAATAAGCTTGTGAAGTCCTCAAGCAAGAAACAAAAATAAAAAAGGTTGAGAGGGAGCAACGAGCTAAGGAATTTGAACATAATATCCTTCAAAAATATTCATATGCTACTTGTAGATATACACTCGAATAAAATTCCAATTTCTTAAAAATTGTTTGCAAATTTAAAAAAATTATTTACCAATTTTTAAAATTGGTATAACCATTTGGTCTCATATATTTCAAAGAAAAAGAGTAGCAAAATGTGCTTCCACTCTCAAGGTTTATAATATAAGACATATGATATCATTTGCTCCTAACATAAATAAGTCAAAATTTTAGCAAAAATAAAGCAAAAAAAAAAAATGATGCTCAAAATAATTTGGAAAAAAAACACATCATTCATAGATTTTTCCAAAAAAGTTTAGTTGAGCCTGCCTGGATCACTTTGTAGGAGTTATTAATCAAAAAAGAAAAATGTTGAAAAAACTATAAACCTAAGATCAAATTATATGTAAAAAAGAAAAATAAGAGAAACAAAGAACCTTTATTGACTTTTTGGTTTGAAGAAATGACAGAAGATTTCCACTAATCATACTTCTTTTTCTCCATCAACTTACACTTCTTATAACAAGGAAGCTAAATCCATTTTAAAAAATAGATATTAAATTGAAAATATTATGAAACTCCTAAATAATATCAATGAAGCTCAATACACAAAGATGTTATAAAATTCAACGTTAAAGATGCTTACTTTATTCAATTATGTATGCCATATCAACTAGTCATGACAGTTGTGCATATGATTATCTATCAAGTATAATGTGGAGACTTTTATTGGTCAAATAACATGATAACTTAATACTCTTAAGAGTAACAATTAGCTTCAACTTCTATAGGCATGACTTCGAGTGGCTTCAAAAGTAAGCTTTATTTATTGGACAACCGGTAAGATTTCGTTAGAGAAAAAAATTATACGGTAATGCATTGACATGATAAATCTTTAGTGATTTATGGAAAAATAATCTTAATGGACAGCTTTATGCAAATTTAAGCCTTTCATAAATAACTATTTGAGTCTATAATACTTACATGAATGCATTCAGATGAGCAAAAGACTATTAAGAATATCTAATTAATATCATGAGGATTTATATACAATATAATTCTTATGTATTTACATATCAAACATCTAAATTTTAATGTTTACATATATAGCACTCAAACTTTTAACATCACATCAAAAATATCACTATCACTAATTTCTTAAAAGTGAAAACACATCTTTTCATGCATAAAAAAGTTTTAAACTTGTTAATATAAAACTTAGGTAATAAATATGCATTAGTGTTACACACACAGTCATATATATATATATATATATATATATATATATATATATATATATATATATATATATATATATATATATATATATATATATTCCTCAATATTAACATTATCTTTGTCAGGTCCTCTAAGTCCCGGATGAGAAAAGTGGATGGTTATGTTTGGTAGTTGACAACTAGCATAAAACTTGTTAAAAAATTATGACATCCCCTAATCATAATCTTTTGATAATTTATTCAAAAAAAAAAAAAAAACTTAAGTAGCATTAATTACCTCAACATCATCTTCAATGCCTATGGAAGAATCATCAGAGACATCACCATCATCCTGAGACGTTCTATTCTTAGGTAATGTGTCTAAGGCTTCGTTTGGGAGGGCTTTTTTAGTGCGTTTTGTGTTTGAAAACGTGAATTTTTTATTATGATATCCGTTTGAATAGTGTGCTTTTTGAAATTGCGTTTTAGCTCATTTATTTGAAAACGTTTTAAAGCAAAAAACAAATAAACTTTTCAGGAAATACTTTTAAAGCGACTTTAGAATCCAGAAAAAACAACAGGTTTGCAATTTTAAGAGAGCGCAACAAGTGGTTGTGTTTATGGAAATACCACTTCTACGTCAGGACTTATTTTATAGGAAAGAGTTACCTCGATGGCCTTTCACAGCTTGTGGGTCTTTCTTTTCCTTCGAACTTCCAAAAACATCAAAGCATAAATCATTCGTGGAATTCATAATCTGCATCAAAAGATTAAAATGAAAAAAAAAAATTGATCAATGAAAAAGTAGACTGAAAATGAGGTAGCTATTCTTTGCTTTAGTTCTTACAGTTAAGAATTCTGATTCCATGTGCCAGAAAGCTCAATAAGCTTGCATTTGTCTACCTTAAGCTGCATGTTAAAATAGTGATCTAGTTTAACACATGCATCTAAACTGACTCAATATGCTATTTGAAAAACTACCTTATGTTTCTTAGCACACAGATAAAATGCAACTGCTGTGAAGACTGGACGACTAAAGTCGGTGTTTGTTCTACGAGAGGCTGGCAATGCTGCTAAAAATCGATCTTTATATCGGAAGTCGAATACGTTAAACATTCAGTTCAAAGGATACAAAAAACAAATTCACTAAGCTGCAAACATTAGATTTGGTTTAGCACGAGATGAATCTCTATCTTTCCTATGAGATATGAGTGTTTAAATGGGAATTCTTTATGTGCTACGCATGAAATAGCTTGCCAGAGTTCACAACAAAAAGAGTGACATTGAAACAAGAAGAAAACACAATTGCTCACAGAGATAATCCCTTCTGCGCAAAGGAAATAAGCCTCACGCAACCAAACTGGATCGCAAGCTCCCGAACATCCAACCTTGTCCTGCAGAAGAATCCATGGATCAAAGGCCGGTTTTAGCTGTCTAGTTTCTACCTAGGAAAAAAAGCATATAGTAGCTAACCCAAATTAACAAGACGATACAGGAAAAAAAAAACCAACTTGACTCCAATCCCGTTTTGCATTGCATTGAAACATTGGATGTATGCCTTCTCCGACATTCCACTCAACCGGATTGCCGCCGAACGATCAAAGATCAGTTGTAACCTATAAATACATTTCCCCCAAATTTAACAAAAAATGATTCAGAAAGAAAATAAAAATAATTGAAGGACACCAGTCTATAATCCATACCTAGAAGCAGCAATTCCAAGCAAATGATGGCTTTCACAACCTCCCCCTGTTGACATCAAGTAAAACGCCAATTACTACACACAAACGTTTTCATGTAATAAGTGAAAGGAGATGTTTACCACTCCGATGATGGAGGAATCGAACTGAACGTCCGATAGGCGGCGGAGCTCCTCAGCCTTGCGGATAAGACTCTTTGAGTTAGTGAGACCGAGCCTAGCGGCGATGGAGTAGATATCCATGGATGCCAGCTGCAAAGAAGGGATTTGGAGATCTGAGAGGAATGTGAATTTTCTTTCTTTTTTTCCCTATATTATTTCAAAAAAGTAAAATTGTACTTGGAAAATCTTTGGATGCGTTCTAAATTTGATGTGTATCAAAGACTTTAAAATTGTTTGGAACACCAACTAAAATAGTGAAATAAATTTCATAATTCTGCAAGTTTTACATTTCAGAAGCAAATTGAATGACCACGAGGCAATCTCGCAATCAAATTCAAGCGGAATGATGTATGCAAATACTTATGATTTCGTTAGGAATACTACAACTTCAGAGCCGAGCGAGCCTTGGAGGTTACCAATAAATATACCTCGTTGGCGCATGCAGGTTATATGGTCTAAGTAAACCTACTAAACTCCTCCCCTTGCTCACACGCCGTTGGTCCCCTGGATTTCTTTTCCAATGAGATTCCGTCGCATTTCTCCAGCAGCTCCCGTCGCCTTCCACTTCTTTGTCGTAGAGGGTTTCAGAATTTTCGGGTGGCGGCGATTTGGAGAAGAGAGGGCATTGAATCGGTTTTGGAAGAGAGTGATTATTTTCACACTCACACAAAAGAGATTTTTCCCGCCATACACAGATCCCAGCTACCCGCATCTTGCACTTGAAAGAAGCCGGGGGTCGGCCCATTCAACTGTAAAAATACGAATTGCAAGCCGGGAAATAGCCCATTCAGTTATAAACTAAAATTGGGTAGCTCAGCTTAGCGCCACTCGTAAACTGGAAAAACAGCCCACAAGCAGTTTTAATTTTTTTTTATTTAAAAGATATGAACTGTCGATGCCAACAGCTCTAGGCGTGCAAAGAGCACTAGGAGATCCAAGAAGTAATGAGACTGAGATCAACAGCCGAGAGGGGATTCCGCAGTAACACCCAGGGCACGGAGAGAATAGTTCCTTTGGTACGGGATGGCTTCAGCATTAAAATGCGGAGGGGATATTTTAGAAAAAAAAAAAAATCTATGACCGCGGGGTGCGGAAGGAAGCATGGGCTCGCAGCTTCGCGATAACTGCGGCTCAAAATCTCAAATTTCGATCCCCATAACAAATCCATAGCGCGGCACAAACCGTGCCGCGTAAAATCAGCCGTCCCAAATGCAGCCTAAATCTAATTCTTTAGGCCCACTACCTCATACGGGCTTTGTGCAGCAAACAGAAGTGAGAATGGCAAGGATTAGAAGCCAACCAGGAGTGCAAACTACAAGGAAACCGGATGAGCGAGGAATGAATAGTGGTTTCGGCTACGTGAGAGAGGCGATGGCTTGCTGGAATGATATGCTCGAGTGCTGTGGGGGAAAGTTGATGCTGCTGCATTTCGAACAGCAGGTATGAGACGGACACTAGCGAGAGGAATTTGGATCACGTATGGCGGCAGGTGGGGTGACAGGATAGAAAAGAGCGGCTCGGGTGTTTGCTGGATCAAGCAGAGATTGGGACAGGAGGGAGAAATGGAGGTCGGGGAGAAGGGACTTGGAGAGGAAATTGCAGCAGTTGGCAGTGGTGATCTCCTGCTTCGGCTTGGGTGCAACGAGATGGACGAGGCGAGGGAGAGAGAGAGAGAGAGAGAGAGAGAGAGTGGAGACGGATAGATGGGTTACCTGGGATTTGCGGTACAGTGACAGAAAAAAAAAATGGCTGAGCACCAATGGCTGGAGGAAAAATCCGGATCTCAGGCTCGGCTGGGATGTACGGCAACTAGGTTGGCGGGATCGTGTGAGTCCAACTAAGGAGGGATGTGTGAGACGGGATCAAAGAGGAGTCTGATTGGATGTTTGGTAGTAGAGACTCTTGTTATGCTTTGAACCGCCCAAAGAATCCCATTATCAAAGAGATTAAACGTCATAATTATGCCTTTAATTATTTTCTATATGAAATTAGCAGAAATTTTAAATTTTGTGCTGAATTGAGAGTTGTTTAGAAAATAAATCACACTCAATTAATTATCCAATATATGTGAAAAAATTTTAAAAAAATTTTATTGAATAAATCAGTTATTAAAACTACACTTAATCAAATTTAAACAAACGTCTCGATTTTTTTACATGACTTGATCGCATTAAAATCCGAGAGAGTTTTATCAAAATTAATTCCACTCATATGAGTGTCATTTCTAGGTAAATTTGACTTTTTTGAATTCAATGGCGCTATTTGTTTTGAGATTTGAGGTCGATCCATGTGAATTTGAGTTTAATTTATGCATTGTCGCGTTCTGCGGCATGTCATTTGCTCCACACTCAACCAAATCGATTGTGAAAGGTGTCGTTTCATAGATTCTGATGTTCAGCAACAACAGTACTATCCATTTCATGAGTCTGTTCAGATAGCATCAAGACCTCCCGACTCTGATATGCATGAATCTACTTGTGCAATTTATTTCTCTTCATCGAATGGCACTTAATTGACACCAAGGTCAATTTTAGTTAATTTTGATATTCCGAACACATTGACTTAATCAATTTTGCAATCATAGACATCTTGATTGATTTCAGTCTCAATTAAGATGTTTCAACTCCAATTTACTTGTGTAGCATTTAATTTTCATTAATTTCATTATGTATGCACGGTTAAGCTTATAAATTTTATTTATAGGTTAAAAACTTTGAGTCAATAACTTATTTCCTTAATATTGATAATGCACTTAGGCACAAACTATTTCTATCAAATTCAAAGTGGTGTCACTTCAGATGATTTTTTGTCTCCCATTATGAAATATTTCTTATTAAATCGAGTTCAAGTAGAAATTTCTTAACTCACTAGCACCTTGAAGCCATTAACAAATTCACATGCTCTTTTAATATGAACCAAGAAACTCATAAAATATAATATGCTTCTAATATAAAATGTTGAATTGGAATCAGTAGTAGCCCAATATGTTTCAAAAAGGTCCATTTAAATATGCACTTGACTTATAGTAATTGAGAAAATTGATTAAGCTACTTGGGCTTGCCAATAGTCATATTAATGTTAATGAGTGTAACTAGGTATTTACAACATCATCCTTTCGGCCACATGACATTAATTCAATAAGAACCTATTTTGATTTCCCTAGGACAATCAAAATTAGCTTCAAAATAATTGGGACAATTCCTAAATATAAATCATCAAAGACAACAACACAAATAACATCAATTATAGAAGACAACTTCTATTTTGAGGGGTAAGATCTAAATGTGAGAAACTATGACATTCAAAGTAGAAGTTGTCCACACCTCAACATTACTTATTTTTCAATCCTCTTCATGTCTCACTTGCAAAAATCATAAATGGGATGTGTCATAGATTACTTCCATTGACTATCATTAATAAAAGCATAACCTCATCCCAAATATTGTATATTCCATAAAGACCATGAGTATAATATAGAGGACTACTATCACCTCCATAACTTAGTCAAAGAGTTAATTTATGCTAGTAAGCAAAAAATTTGACACTATAGACCTAAGATGATGGTCTAAGATGGTGCTTATAGAAATAGAAGATGAGCTCAAGGAATAGCAAATGATGCAGAAAATCATAATGAAGCATGTAGGACATATTTAAGATCATAAGCAAAATCTCAAGAAGTGGATGAAGTTATTATGACAATTTTAAAATTTTAAAAATTAAAAATTAAAATTTTTTTTTAACAAATCTAAAATTTAAAATTTCAAAAGTTAATTATATATTGAGAATGGATGCTTGAATTTGAATGTATGACAACATCAAAGCAAGGGTTCACCACTTCTTTCTTTTTTTTTTCAATTAAATTTTTGCTTGTAATGATGAGTTGTGTCAACCTCCACCCCAATATAGCACTTAGTCATCTCCCCTATCTCTCCTTAGTTTTACATTTGTTTTTTTACTTTCTACATAGATTATTTTTAGGGATTAAATACCTTTAGTATCAAATTGGAATAAAAATTTGATTATTGGATGGAAATTTGAAAAGTTATCTTCTCTTAATTTAGTCTTTGTGCTGACCTTGGCCTTCTTTTGATAAGGATTGTTTATACTT
The DNA here is from genome assembly GCA_021442155.1 of Cymbidium sinense. NCBI lineage: Eukaryota > Viridiplantae > Streptophyta > Magnoliopsida > Asparagales > Orchidaceae > Cymbidium > Cymbidium sinense. The sequence goes on along the minus strand of CM038218.1, from coordinate 171,761,062 downwards.
ATATCTTATATTTCTTTAATTTAGTTGACTATTATATTTATTTTTTTCACATAGTCACACATTTTGTCACCCTCATGTTGCAAAGGTTTCATTTCGTCACCATAACTCTTAGCCCAACCTTCCTTAAATTCATAAATTATGAAGTTGAATTCTATAAGCCCCTACACTTCACACCACCTCATACCAAACATCCCACTCTAGTTCTTGAAACATTCATTTACCTTCCCATAAAGTCTCTAACCCATAATAGTGCTCTCTAATTTTTCTCTCTGCAAGGAGCTCTATCCAATGCCACAAATTCCCTCTTCATCCACATCTTTCACAATTATCTTAAAATCCTCCTTCCAATCTACCATCCCCCTAAGAAAAATAAGACTACTCTACGAAATCTAAGCTGACCATTCTTGAGAACTTTAATTTGTTTTTAAAGCTAAAGAATATACTTTAGCACTAAAGATAAGGAGTGCATCAAATTCTTAAAAATTCATAAAAATTTAAAATACTAAATGTATTAAATCATGATAATTAGTTCAAATACAATAATTTGGAACCAAATTTTAGAAAATAATATTTTATTTAATCAACTTGAAATGTATAATTTCAACAAATATATTTAATTCCAACAAATAAAATTAACACAAATACCAAAAGTATATATATATATATATATATATATATATATATATATATATATATATATATGTGTGTGTGTGTGTGTGTGTGTGTGTGTGTGTAAGAATCAAGTCAAGTGTTTAATGACTAAAATCAAATAAATATAAATATGCATAATCAAGATTTGTAATGAAAGAAGTTTTAGATCCAACTTGAATATGCTCTAAAATAAACTTGATTCAAGAAATTAGAAATTCAAAATGTAATATTAAATGAATTAATCTTTGCACAATTTTTTGATTTCAACAAAGATTAAAACATGAACAATATTTGAATTCAAGTTAACATAGAATAAAATAATTAATTAAAAATAGATTAAGTTTTTAATTTGATTTCAAACAAGAAATATATTATGAATAACCTAACGAATAAAAAATAATCCTTTAATCTAATCATAAAAAATTTCACAAAAAATAATGAAAAAGGAAGATCTTACTCAAACGATCAATAAAAAATTTCAATAAAAACCAAAATTAATCCTCTCCAAATTTCATGGAACAAATTTCTTTGAAAGAAGGCATGGAAATGAAGAAATTTAGCCTTTGAAAGAGCACTTGAGCAAAATATGTTCGAATGATCTCACCAAACAATAAGCTCTTGATTTTGCTTTGTCCTTGATGTGAAGCCTCAATCTATTAAGGTTAGAATTATGTGAAAAAAAATTAAAGTTTATCCTAATGTATCCCACTTCCAAGTGATGAAAAAACATGGATTTAAACAAATCTAATTTTAATTTCTATTATTATTTGTCCATCCAATATGTATGCAATATTCAATTAAGTTAATTTAGTAACTCAACAATGACCCACAATAATGTGAGATTTGAATGAGTGATGAAGATATGTGAAATAACAAAAACTAAGATTAATTTAATGAAAATTTAGCCAACCCATGTGGAGAATTGATTTGGTTAAATATGGTAACAATTTTGATGCACTTTATTGAATACAAATGGTTATGTGTATATATTAATTTATATGTCCATGTTATCAGCTTAATTTAATTGAAATAATAAAATATTATGGGTCAAAATTCATAGGTAGCTGGCCATATGCAATTTAAGATGGTTTGATCACATCAAATTTATATAGTTCTACTTATGGTATAAAACTATATATGTCCACACACACACACACACACACACACACACACACACACACACATATATATATATATATATATATATATATATATATATATATATATATATATATATATATATATATATATATATATATATATATATATATATGAATGTAAATTTTAAATTATGATATTAATTATATATGAATGCAAATAATATAATAAATTAACTATGATCTAGATAATGTTTAATAAATATTTTAATTATCCATAAGATATAGACCAATTAAAGATTTTGCATAAAAATTCTAAGCATGCAATATATATATATATATATATTATATATATATTATTATATATATATATGATATATATATATATATACCTATATATATATATATATATACAATATATATAATATAGATTATGTCTACTAATCTACTATAAAAGCAATGCATTTGATGGTCTCCTCAAAACACTTGAAAATACATATCAATGCTCCCATTCATATGTTTTTTATCATTAAAATTAAAATAATGAGTCATGTGGCTCATAGGACTAACAATCTCTCTCTTTTTATAATAATAAACTTATATTGGTATTGAGTGTGGGTGAAGGTATAAAACATCCTTACATCATACTTTTAAATTATATTTATTAAAATAAATATAAGGTTTCCCTTAAAATATGCATGTAAGAAAAAGTAAGAAGTAATGACATATGTAATGAGATATATAACTTGATTTTCAAGATTGAGATCTAACATACCAACCTTACATTCAAATTGCAAAAATGTTCTTCAAATAGAAGTTTTATAAAATTATCAGCAATTTACAAATCAATTAGTGTGGACTATGGAGGGGCCAGCTGAGGTGACTTAATTAGTGGATGGTGGATCTCCTAAGATGTCTAAAGAGTGATGAAAGCTTTGATAGAGTTTTAATTAGAGTGGTAGTAAATATATGGTAGTGATTAGGATCGGCCAACACAAGACCAAAACTAGGTTTAGTTCTTAACTCTCAAATTTAGACACTTAGTAATCCCTCTATAAAATTCAAATTATATTAAATAAAAATTAATTTTTAATATTGGGAAGTATACATATGATATGAAATTTTTTATAAATTTTCATGACATCTAGGTATTTTTCTTTTTCTAAGAATTTCTCCTAAGACTATTCAAAATGAGAATTGTCTATTTGATTGACTAGTTCCACACTTAAGACTAATTAAACTTTATAGAATAGTAAATATAAGTAAAAATAAACACTTTAAAATTAAAATAAATATGTTAACAAAAATTCTTGAGATTTTCACTAGATTTTAAGTAGTTTAAGTACATCATACAAACACTATAATAGGACCAAGTCAATTCAACCCTACGTTTGGCCGACTACTTCAAACACTTAGAAAATAGCTTTTTAGTGAGGGGAAATTATGAAAAATAATTTTATAACATATAGGAGAACTTCACCAACATAACATAGTAAAAATTTTATAGAAAATATAATCACAATAATTTTATAACATATAGGAGAACTTCACCAACATAAAATAGTAAAAATTTTATAGAAAATATAATCACAATAATTTAGGACTACTCGCTAAGGTTGCCCACCAGGTAGATTAGCTAGCCACCAAGCCTTAACCATGAAGATTTCATCTTCCAAATTTGATTCAAATAGCACCAAACAACTTCATTCCAGTGGAAAACAAGATTTTATACAACAATCATTAATTCAAACTCACAAAAAGTGTGAAAGAATGACTCAGGAGGGGGGAGTATTGGCCACTAGTGGGAGTAACTACTCCCTCCATTCCTTCTTACCTAAGCTGTTGACCCCTTCTTTTTAATTAATTAATTATAGTTAATTTAATTATTTATAATTATAATTAAGCTCTTCTTATACTTAATATGACACTATACTACACATTACATATGAATTACATAAGATAATGCAATAAATCATGACATACATAGAGTACATTCACAATGCAATATGAACATGAAAAAATTAACACTTAAGCCTCAATGCTTCAAGCTTTAATTTCTTTTCATGATCTTCTTGCTCTTTATAATGGGACCATCAATATTTTTCTTCGATTCCTTTGATTTAGCCCTTATGACTGGACCTTCTTATACTTATGCTATTTGTGCTACACCATTAATGTTAATAAATTTAATATTAACATCACCTTTATAGATATGAACTTTAATAAAATAGTGTATGATCTCATTATGCTTGGTTTATAAGTGCTAAATTAGATTCTTCATTAAGCTAATAGCATTAATGTTTTTACACTGAACTAGAGTATGTTTTAACTTAATTTCAAAATCTTCTAATTATTACTTTAATCAAAGGACTTGAGCGACATAACTACCTACATCTCAATACATAACTTTAGTAGTGGGTAAAACTATAAATTTTTATTTCCAAAATAACTAAAACACAAATGATGATCGCAAAAATATGCATGTACTTGATATGATCATCCTATCAATTTTGCAACCTATAAAATCAGCATCAAAATAAGTAACAAAATCATATGATAGAGAATTTTTAGAATACTATTGTTGACCTAACTTTTGGAGTGAGGACTTAATCTTCCCATCTTAGATTTATACACTAAGACTCCCTTAGTCATAAGGTACTTCTAGCAATTAGGTGAACACTTAACCTAAACCCAGAGACCTAGAAGGGTTAACCATAGGATTAGGTTATGCCTTAGGGATTAGGATGGCCTACCTACCCCATGACTCAAACCCAACCTATGTTCACCTTCTTAAGCCACAACTAAATTCAATTCATATCAAACCCAAACCCAAACCCAAATCAAATCAACCCAATTCAAATCAAATTAATTTTAACCTAAGCCAAATGATTTATTCCATGGACTTAGCCAAACTCAATTGATTTTTTCATGAATCAATTATATTTTCAATCATAATCCCAAATATAAATCAAACCTACAATCAAATCTACAATCATACCAAGCCCAAGCCTAAGCCATATGATTTAATTCCATAGACTTAGCCAAATCTCAATCCAAACTCAATTGATTTTCTCATAAGTCAATCTTTTCTTCAATCATCATCCCAAATATAAATCAAACCTACAATCAAATATACAATCATACAAAACCCAAATATCAAATCAAACCAAACCCAAGCTTAAGCCATATGATTCAATTCCATGGACTTAGGTAAAAATCCACTCAATTCAAACCAAAATCATTTGATTTTCTCATGAATCAATTATTTCTTTAATTATCATCCCAAATATAAATAAAATCTATAATCATCAAGCCAAACCAAAATCAACCCAAGTCAAACCTAACCTAACTCCTTTGACTTGAGATATTCAAATGAATCAAAACCCATTTGAACCCAAAATAATTACAAAAAGAAATTATAAATCAGTCCTAAACTCATATATAAGTTCAACTAAACTCAACTCAACCTAAAATCAACTCAACTAAGCCCAATTATTCCACTTGACCCAAAGTGACCAATTTGACCTATTTGAACCAAGTTTCAATCTAACCCAAATTAGATTGAACCAAGCTTACCAAAACCTCCTTCAATGATTGATGATCACCTAAGGATGATCAATTATCATAAATTTGGTCAAACCAAATCAACTTGGTCATTTGACCAAGTCAAACCCCTTAACCCATATGAACCCAAACTAGCCAAAATTCATCCTACTGGAAATTAATTAAAACCATTGATTCACATCAACCTATAATCAACCCTTGAATATGACTTGACCCTCAATTGAGTCAAACCAAACACAATTGGCCCTTTGACCCATGTTGACCCAATTTGGCCTAAAAGACCAAATTGAGACAAATCAAGATCCAATCCAAATTAATTGCAACCAATGGCTCAAGTTCATTCCAAATTAATTATTGAACTTGACCAAAGCTATAATTGAACCCAATTTAGCTATTTGAACCCAATTGACTCATTTAGCCTAAATTGACCTAAAGGGTCAATTTGGCCTAAACCTCAAACAAATCCAAATTAATTGAAATTAAAGCCTACAATCATCTTCAATTGGTCAATCAAACCCAAACCAACCCTTAACCGAAAGCCAATTTGGTCAAATTGACCAACTTCACCCATTTGACCCATTTGATTCCAAATGAGTCAAAATCAAATCTAAGATAAATTGATTCAAACCAATTGAGCTAAAACACTTCAATTTATCATTTGAACTTGACATAAGCTTTGGTTTGACCCAATTTGACCAATTGGTCAACCTAACCCAACCTAGCCCAATTTGACCTATAAGGGTCAAATTGAGCCAAACCCATTTAAACCAAGCCAAAGTCCATTGAAACATGACCCAACCCATCCTAAACCCACCTTGGGTCAGCCCAAAACCAACCCAAACCCTAATTGGGCTCAACCTAAAGCAATCTCCCTTGGATTCTCCCCTCCCCCACATGGGTTTTAGCTAAAATTGGCAAAGTCCACTCCCCTCTTTTCCCTTGACAGCCCTCAAACACCCCAAATGAGGTCTAACCTACTCACCTAGCCCAACCCATGTGCTGTTGGCCTTGGACCAAAGGGAGGTGAGTTAACTCACCTCCTCCATTAGCCAAACCCAATGGATCCAAGGGGAGGGCAGCCACCTTGAATCACCAACCAAGCATCCCACCAACCCAATCAAGCCACGTGGAGGTGACACCGACCACTCCAGTGCCCTAATGGTAGCTCACTGGTGAAATAGAGGGATGAATCCCGTCTGTATGATCCAACGTAGGGGATATACCCCCTCATTTCAATCCAAAACACACACGCACACCCTTAGAGACTCGCTAGAGCTCAAAATGACATCCTCAGAGCCCTCTTCGAGCATCTTAAGCTTCCCCATTGCCGGAAAGCTTTAAACCAAAATAAGGCACCCCTATTTTTGATCCAACTCCACCAATACTCAACAAAATCCAAATTCCTTTCACCCATACCTTCCCCACACTCCGTCGAGTAGGAATGAATTGCCTCCTGAGCCCTCAGACCACTAGATGTGCGAGTTCAATCAATGCCGACCTCCATAGTGATGATTTGTGGTCCACTGAGTGAACAGGAAGAAATTGGCATGTGTGCTACTTAATAGGGCTACATCTCCACTAGACTAAGCTTCCTTAATCAGTTTCACCTCCGGTCTTGAGCTCTAGTGAGGTAATTCCATCAAAATTGAGTTTTTATGGATTTTTATTTGAGCTTTGTGAAGGAAACTTGCATTTCATGCGATCTTAGCCTTTGGATCCCTTCAGATATTTCTTGTGAAGGTGTGGGATCCATTTGGAGTTGATCTGAGCTCGGGTGAGCTTGGGTCGAGTAATGAAAGGCGGACAGTGTCCGTCTCCCGTTGCTCATGAGATGATGGATCACACATCGTCTATTCCACATGATTGGAATAAATGGTCGTGATCATTCGCTAGATTTATCTCAATTTAATCTCTTAAGGAACCACGAGTTTGATCTGCACCGTTCGATCCAAGATCGGACGACGGAGATGAAAGCGTGTCCGCCACTAGCCAAATCCGCACTGAGTCGGACACACTTAAGTGACCAATCCCATGGTGCCATGTGAAAAGCACACCATGTCAACGGTCTGCGTGGCTCCGATGGGATTTGGCTTAATTAAGGCCTAATTAATGTATTTAATGGTTGAAACTTCAAAATTCATAATAAATCATAAAAAAATCAAAAAATACAAATAAATATTGATTTTAAAAGTATTTCAAAGGAGATTCATTTAAAATTAATCCTAATTAAGTTTGGATAGTAATTAAGGCTTAATTTAGGTTTAATTGAAAACTCAATTAGCTTAATTACTCATTAATTACTCAACTAATTAATTCCAAACTTTATGTGGTGGTTCAATGGGATGACCTCTGCCTCTCATAATTTTCTTGGAATTTATTACTTAGGTAATTAGTAAAATTGCTCATTTAAGCCTTAATTATTCTCTTAATTAATTAAATGATTAATTATTATCCTAATCAGCAATAAATTGATTAATTATATGTTTTAATCACTGTCTAACAGTAAATGAATAAAGAGAATAGGGTTGGGACATCTCTCCTAGCTCCTTTCCCTAAGTTCATTTTATTTGAAAGAAAAAATAATTAATATGGGATTAATCAAGGATTCTATTAATTAAATAAATGGCTTAATTAATCAAATCAAAATCATAATCACATCATACCCTAATTAATTGAATTATGAATAGATCTTTAAGTTTTTAATAACCTGAAGGTATTTAAGAAAATTATGGTTAACCCACATGTGTGAGGAAATTATAAGGGTACCTAATTAAGTTCATTAGTCTAATTAACTATCAAATGTGAGCCAATTGCATTAGGCCCTTTTATTCTCTAGGATCATTTCAAATTTACTTTCCATTCATATGCATATCATCTTGGCTCATAATTGTTTGGTTAATTACATTATGGTAACATAGTTAAGGGTAATTAATTGATTTAATTAAGGATCCAACCTAATTGATTCATAAAATTCACCTAATTACCTTTTCTTAAACCAAATTATATTACTAATGTGGGAATGGGATTAGATAACAAATGAGTACTCCTCCTCCTCTTTAAATCAAATCAAAGATTCAAAACTAAATTGATAAAGGAACTTTGGCTTTCTTTAAATGGGTTTATTTAATGTGATTGTCCTTAGGAAGTGATTTAATTGAATGAGTTATGTGTTGATATTTAATTCTTCCTTCCCAAGCACATTAAATATTGTATGTTATTTGGTTTCATGCATTCATGCTTCCAAATTTAATAAATCAAATGATTTTTTTAATGTAAGCTTACATTTGTTGGGTTAATTAAATATATGTGTAGCTATTATCACAAATAAATTCAAAATTATTTTCCAAAATTTATAAATCAATTATAATACTTAGAGTGTTGATAATTATGAATATACATAGGATTTGCATGTGTTTATAACTCAAGCATATTAAATAAAGCTCTCTTTTTTATAATTCATATATAGATTTACACGAGTTCGAACAATAATGGGTATATAGTCTAGACATCCCGGGAATATGAGGCTTTAAGTAGCCCCAAGGAGGTCATTTAATTACCTCACTTCCCTGGTTTAATAACAACACGTACTCATTTGGTTTCATTCTCATGTATTCTGATATTAGAATTTAGATAGAACTTTAATTCATATGCCTAAAGGATCTAATTAAAGAAAATATAATCTTTTACATGATTTTCATTCTCTTAGTTATGCATACACTCATGTGTATTTAAACAAGCAAGTATATAGTCTAGACATCCCGGGAATACGAGGCTTTAGCTAGCCCCAAAGAGGTTATTTGATTATCGCACTTCCTTGGTTAACAATGGCACATACATTTTTATATCTTTATACATGTGTATGTATATGTGATTAAAGAATGAAAATCCCCTTCTATATTAAAATTGCATGCATCTATGATTAGCTAAGTGATTGAATTAATTAATCATGTGATTTGGAGCCTTCTTTCTTAGGTTCATGTATACAAGTTTACATATGTTTGAATGCAAATGGGTATATAATCTGGACATCCCGAGAATACGAGACTTTAGCTAGCCCCAAAGAGATCATTTGATTACCTCACTTCCCTGGTTAACAATGACACATACCTATTTAATTTCATCCCTATGAATTTTTATATAAGAATATGTATGTAGCTTTAAAATTACATGTATTGAATAATTCAATCAAATGAAAATATAAATTTCAAACATACATATACATTCATCATCTAAGTGTGCTAAAATATGTGTATGTGTAGATGCACTCAAGATAAAATCATGTGCATGTTATATGTGATGGGAAGGAAGAATTTGATATATATGGCATGTGGTAGTAATTCAATTGGATCAATCTTAAGAAGCCTTTCATATTGAATAAGATCATTTAAAGTTAAGCTAAGCTTAAGATTAATCAAAAACTCATTTAATAAGCTACTCACTAAAGCAAACTAAATCAAATTAATGTTCTTTAGAAGTGGCTTAAGGTAGGGATGGAAGGGGGTAATATTCTTCCTTCTCTTTATAACACTTAGATGTTAATGTAAATCACACGAAATCAAACAAATTATAAACTAAAATTTACAAATTCACTAAATAATTTAAAGTGAAACCAACCTTCATGATAACTTGAACTTCTTCCAAACTTTAAAAAATATAACTCTAATGCTTATTAAGATATAATACACAAGCCTTAACACACACATTAAAATTAAGTCACCACTTCTAGCTCTATGTTTGGATGGTGCATGATGTGATGTATATCTTATTTTATAATGTATTATTTTAGACTGGATGCTAGGGTGTTGTGGTGTTTATTTTTGGTATGTGTATGGGGGACACCATGCAGATCTGAGTGTGTAGTTATTGAGATGATTGGGTATGACATCAAGGAATGGTGCACTATCTCGAAAGATAGAAATCACCACCCTATAATGGATCTAATCACCTAATAAAGACTCCTAAGACATGATGGGTCTTCAAATATACCAGAGATTTTTCCCTGCTTTACATGGATAAATAAAGTAGGGTTTATAATAAATCGGGTTCTAAAGTTTCCTATGGGGGCAAGTCCCCATAGTTAAATACATCCTATAGGAATACTCTCAATTAAAGTTGGCAATTATTATCTCTAAATATTTCAAAGATAGGACTATCAATAAATTGGTTATACTCAAAAAATCAAATGGAATAGATCAAAAAAAGAGACTTATTATTAGAGCCAAAGGAGATGAGTAGGGAATGCTCATAATACTAGAAAACTGTTGACCTCATTTTTAGAATGAGCCCTCAACCCCTCCATCTTAGACATTGGACTCCTCTTAGACTTTAAGAGTTCCTTAGTCTTATGAAACATCTAGTGATTAGGTAGACACTAAACTTAGCCCTAGAGACTTAGAAGGGTTAGCCACAGGAATAGGTCATGCCTTGGGGGTGTTAGGAAAATTTGTCTACCTTTAGCTTGAACCATTCCTCACTTCCTTCCTTCAAGTCAAACTCCAAATCAATCCTAATTGATTTCTCAAACTCCAAATCAATCTTAATTTATTTTCTCCAAACTCAAATCAATGTCATATGATTGAAATCCATGATTGAAACCCATAAATCAAATTCCAAATTCTAAAATCTTTCATAAATCCTTAATTTTCCTCTTAAGGACTTAGCTTAGATCAACTTCAAATCAATTCAAATTCATGAGATTTTCTCACCACTCTTTTATATTCTCATTTATATTCACATATATAAATGAAATATAAATTCAAATCGATCAAACTAAATCCAACATTCAAGTTCCAAATTCCAAAATCTTTCCTAAATCCTTAATTTCCCTCTTAAAGACTTAGCCTAGATCATCTTCAAATCACTTCAAATCCTTGAAATTTTCTCATAACCTATTTATTATCACATATATAAATGAAATATAAATTCAATCAACCAAAACCAATTCCAAAAATCAAACTCAAATCTACTCAAAATCCAACCTAAGCCTTTCAAGTCAAAATCTTAAACTTAGCATAATCAACTTCAAATCAAGCCAAACTCTTGATTTTCCTTCATGATTCAATCAATACTTCAATCATGAATCTAAATATAAATACAAACTTCAATCACTTAATCTAAACTCAATTCAAAAATCAAACCAAAATCCATTCATGTTCTTCCTTTGAATATGAACTGTTAAATGAATCAAAATCCATTTGACTTCAAACCACTTGCAAATGGATTTATATTTCAATCACAAGTCCATAAACAAGCTCAATCAAACTCAAATCAAGCTTTGACCAAGCCATTTGACCCACTTAAGCTCACTTGACCTAAAGTGACCTAAAGTACCCTTTATGAGCCAAATTCTAATCCTAACCAAATTGGATTTTACTAAGCCCACCTAAGCCTCTCATTATGATCAACAATCATCATGGGATGATTAATCAATCAAATTGGGTCAAACCAAGTCAAACCTAAGGGTTGACCAAGTCAACACTTAGCCAAAATGAAACCTAACATAGCCAAAATCATCATAGGCCAAATTGATTGAAACCATTGATCTAAGTTCATTCATGATCAATGTTTGAACTTGACCAAGTCAACATTTGAGCAACCTAGCCTAATTAGCCACTTGACCCAAGTTGACCCAACTTGACCTAAAAAAGTCAAAATATCAACTTGATCTAAGCCAAATTGATTGAAACCAATGGGTCAAGTTCTTTTCCAAATCACGTTGAACTTAACCAAAGCCTCAATTGGCCAACTAGACCCAACCTAGCCCAATTGACCTTGAATCCAACTTGACCTAAAGGGTCATATTGAGCCAAATTCAAACTTAACCAAAATTGATTGGAAACAAAGATACCAATCCACTTCATATGACTAACCAAACCTAAACCTACCCATGACCTAGCTCAAATAGGTCAAATGGGTCAAATTGGTCAACTTGACCCATTTGACCTAAATGAAGTCATATGAACCAAATTCAAACCTAAACCAAATTGAATCAAACCAAAGCCACCAAAATATTTCAAATGGTCATATGAACTTGACCCAACCTTAGTTTGACCCAATTTGACCAATTGGTCAACTTGACTAAGTTGACCCATTTTGACCTAAATGGGTCAACATGAGCCAAACCATACCAAATGAACTCAAAATCCAATGAAACTTGGCCAAACCTATTTTCTCAACATACCCAACATATCCAAATTCAAAAATTAGCCAAATGACCATTTTACCTCTAGGCCACAGAACAAATTTTGATCAAATCCATGGGGAATTTGGTCAAACCCTCTTCATACCTACTTGATACTCTTCTAATAGGTCAAGTGAGCCCTATGGAGGGTGGCGCACCCAACCCAATGGGTTTGGGTCAGCCTAACTTGACCCAAAGACAAAATCGAGCACATGGCTCAAATTGGCCACATGGAAAACCTCCCTCCACTTATTTTGAGCACATGGGGAGTTCATATTCCCACTCCTCTGGCCAAACCGACAATGTGCAAGCCTCTAAAAGATCAAACAACCCATTGCATGAGGGAAATTGGATCAAAATAGTAAGCTTATGCTCAGCTATCTGATTGCCATTGGGGGAGATATACTCCCCCTAATTCACTTCAATTCACACACACACTCTATCAATTGAAGCATAGGAAGCCAAAGGAGTGATTCTTGAGTGATCCTAAGCTCAAAGGGAGATTGATTTGGCCATTCTCAGTTTTTCATAAGCAAAAATAGGGGAGCTCCAAGGATTTGCCAACTTTCTCCACACACCAAACCAAGTCAATTCCCTTTGCACACTCCCTTAGGGGACCAAGTCGAGCTTGCCTAAGCTCTTTCTCAAGTTCCAAAGGCAAGGGGAGATCTACTTCAATCAAAATCGAGCTCACTAAGAGGAGGAGTTGGTCCATAGAGCTATCCACTCAACCTCAAGAGCTAAGACTTTCACCAAAGCTTCGTCTCAACCAGATGAAGCTTCTCCAAGGGAATCGAGTATCAGTGATCACCTCCGGCGAGGTATGCCATTTTTTTTTAGCTCAATTCCCATGTGTGTTGGTTCTTTATGAAAGAAATTTTAATTTCATAAGATTTTAGTCGTTGGATGTGATCTACATTGCTTGATGATGGTGTGGGCTAAATTTTAGCCCAATTTGAGCTCAATCGAGCTCGAATCTTGCCCTAGAACATGGACGACCTCCATGGTTCATAGAGCTTGGTAGGGGTGAATCTCTGGCCGTCCATCCAAACATTTTGGATGGATGGCCAAGATTAAATCACATTTTAGAATTAATTTAATCCTCTAATGCTTTATCTCAACCGTCCATCTTGATCGAGAGGAGCACGAGTAACAATTACATGTGATGTTTAAGTGGCCGCTCAGGGATTGATGTGTGTAAAGCTCATCCTCATCAGGGCTTGTGTGTCAAGCCATAGGGATTAGGGAATTGATTAAGGTTTATTTAAATTCTAATTAATCCTCTAAACTTCAAAAATTTATATCTCTCTGAAGAAAAATCAAAAAAATATGAAATAAATTGCCACTGAAAGATAATTCAACCTAGAATATTATAAAATTAGTTTTAATAGAATTTGAATATTTTATTTCTCTGATTTTATTTATTAATTTGCTAATTACTTTAATTAACTAATTATTCTAAACTTCTTGAGTGTATTTTGGGGACTCTACCTCCCCTAATTTTCTTGGGATTTATTGGTTAATTAAAATTGCTAATTCATTTTTACCTTAATGTAATTAAGATTAATTAAGGGTTTGATTAGTGGTTTAATCCTTTGTTGGAGTTGATTATGCTCTATTTTAGTGAATATGAGGTTTAGGGAATAATTTTTGGAGCATTTCCCTAAGCTATTCCTTAAACCCATTTTTCTTTCTTAATCCTCTCTTAGTTAAGGGTTAATTCACTAATTGCCCTCTTAATTAATTTCTTAAAATTCTAAAACTTTCCAAAACTTAATTAATCTACTTGGGGTAGATGCTTAGGTGTTCAAGAGCTTATGTTCAATTAAAGAAATCAAAATACAATTCATATGTATGAGGGGTGTTTTGAAATTACTTAAGTTAAATCCCTTAACTTAATTAATCATTAATCATGAGCCAAATTGCATTAGGCCCTTTTCTTCCTAGGTGCATTACAAATTTAAATTTCTTGTGAGATTTTATGTCATCTCATTGGCTCATAATTATTTGGTTGTCTATGCTAAGGTGGTGTAAGTAAGGGGTAATTAACATGTTTAATTAATACCTTAACCTAATCAAGATATAAAATGAATCAAATTATCTAAAAATTAAACAAAAATGTCAAACACATGTGGGAATGGGTTAGGAATAGAAAACTGATTTCACCTTTTCCAAATTAAACCAAACTCAAAATCAAATAAAAATTACATTAAATAAACTTTGGTTTGCTTTAAGCTTTCTTATTTCTTAAGATTATCTTTAGGAATTAATCAAAGTGAACGTGTTTACATGCTTTCATTGTTTTAGTTCTTTTCCAACATCATAAATATATATGTCTCATGATCCATGCTTTTCAAAATCAAATTTAAAATGAAATATTTCCTTTATGTCAAATTGCATGTTTTGGCTAAAGTAAGAATATGAGTGGCTATTATCACTATTAAATCCAAATTATTTTCAAAATATATAAATCAATTATTAAAACTAAAAGTGTGCTACCTATAATTTACTTATAAGCTTGCATGTGAATAAAATATGAAGATGTGTTTAATGTAGTTTTCCTTCTTCTCTCTTTTAGTATAGTTTTGAATAGGATTTGGCAAAGTGTTTGGTTCATTTGAAAAGAACCTAACACTTACCTAATTCCATTTCCTATTCATTCTTATGCTATGACTTAAGAAGGACACCTACACTTGCACATATAAATTGCATAAATAAAATAAATCGACTAACACAAACTTTTGCATTCTTTCTTTTCCATTCATTTCTTTTGTACACATGTTTGTATTTAAGGAAAGTGGTATATTAGTCCGACAACCGGGTTGTAAGGCTAACCCCAAGTAGGTCTTGTACCTTACACCCCTGGTGCTAATAATGGCACCATACTCACTTATGCCTTTCATACACTCATATATGCATGTGAAAATTGGATAAGAAACTCCTTTTTCTACTTAATGAAAATCATGCATCATAAGCATTCAAATTTTCTTAAGTAATTTACTAAGCATGCTTCATAAAGTGTGATAAATATTCTCATTTGATATGTATAGATATGCTTAGGATCCATTCATATGCATGTTATACATGTTTGGAAAGAAATGAAGTAATGTGTGTTTTGTGAATTTACTTCACTTTACTTAATCTTAAAATCTCTTTCTTTTGAATAAGTTTGTTTAGAGTTCATCTAAACTTAGGATTAATTAAAACACATAATAAAGCCTTCACTAAACAAAACTAAAATATGAATCCACTTTAGAAATTACTTAGGTTAGGGAAGGAAAGAGAAGTTCTCTTCTCTTTTCCCTCTCTTTACAACTTAGTAATTAATTGTAGGATTCACTTGAACATAATCAAAACATAAAATAAAATCAACATAAATAACTAAACAACTTAAATGAAACCCTCCTCTAAGTTGAACATTCTTCACACTAAGAAAACTTTAACTTAAAGCCATAACTAAGCATACCACATAAACTTTAAAAGCACACACATTAGACTAAGTCACCACTTCTAGCTTTATGTTAGGACGATGCATGGTTTGATATTTTCTTTTATTTTATCATGTAATATTTTAGACTGGATGTTAGGGTGTATGTGTGTAGACTGAATGGTAGGGCGATCTTAGTCTAACCATTATCTTCTATAGGGGATTGTGCTTAAGGGGCACTGTAATAAATGAAAATATAAATGCTTTTGTTGTACAGGTGCTTATACCCCTAAGCATAATCCAATAGGCCAGGTGGACTTAGTTTCCCAAGTGTGTGGTGTTAAGTCTAATATACATGCTTGGGATTTGTATGGTTTGTTTTAGCTAATCTCTGTTTTGCAGGTATTAGTTAGATTTCCAATTTTCTTTTTTCATGTAATTTTTGCAATTAAGATTTTGGAATGATTATCATGGGGATTAGCATGAGCATTAGTTATGAGACCATGCCTTATGTACCATGTGAAGCCTTTGGAGCATCCACCTTCCAACCATCCAAAAGAAGGAACCAAAGAAGAAAGAAGAAAAGAAGAAGAAAGAAGAAAAGAAGAATGAAGAAATGAAGCTTGAAGACCCCCATAACAATGAATTATTTGCTTAATTGTATTTAATTCATTTGTAATTCGGGTTGTATATGGGTAGCGCTCAGCTACCCAATTTGTTTTCAGGTTTATACGGTGGTGCCCAACCATAATGGTCTCTTATTCTTTTGTGATTAGCTTTATAAATTGATTGATGGTTTATTTAGTTTGTGCATTAAGTGGCATCCTTTTCCTAGTTTTCCTTGCTTTA
Source organism: Cymbidium sinense (assembly GCA_021442155.1). Lineage (NCBI taxonomy): Eukaryota > Viridiplantae > Streptophyta > Magnoliopsida > Asparagales > Orchidaceae > Cymbidium > Cymbidium sinense. The sequence continues at coordinate 171,744,294 of CM038218.1, read as the reverse complement.
TGTATGGCCTGGATGACGATTAGGCTCTTAGGATAAAATAAATTTTCTACTAAACTTAACAATTCAAAATTAAAATAGAGAACTCATAACCTCACCTAAAGCTTAGGCTAAAAATTAAGATAAAAGAATTAGCAACCCCTTAACTGGATGAGTATTTCTTTTATAACATCATGCATAAATGCATATTATTTTCACTCTTGATTGGAGAGCTTCCACCTTTGCCAAAAAAACTTGGCATAACTTTTGAGAGCCATGGTGGAAACACACCTCCTCCCTTCTCACTGATTTTGGCCAATAATCTTACTTCTCATGCATTAGGCATATGAATTCTATTAGCCTGAGTCAAAATGATTGTCCAAAAAATAAAAATAAAATATAATATGAATTGCATTAGATTTAGATCATTTGGAGCATACCCTTACATGATCTAGTTTCTTAGGGAGTGAGTTTAAGGACTTAGTCTCTTTCTAAATAAATAACAGCCAAGATATCTTGCATAAAGCATATGACTTGCCTACATGAATTTAAAATCATAGGAGGAGTTAGTTGTCAGCAACCCCCAGGCGATTGTAAGTCCAAGTAGTCGGGTGATTTGTCCTCTCTTGTAGAGGCAAACCAAATACCCATTCTCACCTTAGATTTAGGTTATGCTTTTGGCCCTCGCCAAAGCTCCCTAGATTTAGGTTCTAAGGTTGCTTCTCCCCTTTATGGGCTATAAGCATAAATCCTCACCTCTTAAGCATTTTCATAACCTTGTATTATGGAATTATAAGCCCTAGCATTCTAATGAAAAATTCAATTCAAACAAATTAAATCAATATCAAAAATATAAAGCCCAATCATAGGATAGTTTGAGATGCTCGCTAGGTTTCCTATCATCATGAGCATCTCCTATTTATCTTCATTTGGCTTCGATAACAACTCTCTCTTTGATCAATCTCATTTGATCTTCAAAAATGAACTAATCGATTGATAGTCTTACCCTATTGAAATCTTTAGAGGAAACGATGATTTACCTTAATCAAGAGTTTTCTTAAGGAATCCTCATTCATTATGATGTAATTAATTATGGGGGCTTACCATTGTAGGGAACTTAACGAACCTAATTTAAAATAAACCCTGCTTTACTTTTTTATGTAAAGTAGGGGAAGAATCTCTAGTACACCTCAAAGACCCAACATCCTTAGGAGTCCTTATTTTGGTGATTAAGTCCATTGTAGGGTGGTGATTTCTATCTTTCGAGATACTACACCTCTCCTCAATGTCATACTCGATCACCCTAATAAGCTCATCTACAGTTCTATGTGGTGTTCGACCAAGGTGTTTTATTCTTATTTTCATTTATCTTCTTTCCAAAAAGAAGAAGGATAGATGAAGGCAAGAATATTAAATTTTCACCAAAAACCTAGTGAGCATTCCAACCTATCCTATGGTTGAGCTTTATATGCTTGAAATTGAGGGGAATTATATGTTTGAGCAAGAATTTTATTAGAAGGCTAGGACTTATAATCCCATAAAATAAGGTTATGGAATGCTTAAGATGTAAGGATTTATGCTTGTAGCCCAAAATAAAATAACAACCATGGATCCTAAATCTTGGGAGCTTTAGCAAGGGCCAAAGCACATCCTAAATCTAAGCGAAGATGTGTATATGATTTATCTCCACAAGAGAGGGTAAACCACTCGATTGTTGGACTTATAATTGCATGGAGTGATAGCTAGCAAACTCCTCCTATGCTTTACAATCATGTAGGAAAGTCATTTTATTTTACAAGATAGTTAGGTTATTATTATTTAGGAAGAAACTAAAGTTCTTAAACCCACTCCCTAAGAGACTAGAGCATGAGTGGTATAAACAATGACTTAGTCTAATGTAAATCTTATCAATTTTTATTTAATTTTGGACTCTTCATTTTGACAAAGGCCATAGGATTTTCATATGTCTAAATGCTTGATGAAATGAGGTTATTGGCTAAATCAGAGAGAAAGATGTATTTTTCACCATAGAGGAGACCATCAAAGGTCAAGTCTTCCCCTATCGTGCAAGGATGGAAACCCTCTCTTAGCAAGAGTGAAGCAATATGGATGCATGATATTAAGCATACAACATTTAGCTAAGGGGTTGCTAAATCTTTTAATTATCTTGATTTAATGCCTAGCCTTTATATGAGGTTATGAGTTATTTAGAAAATTTAGTTATGAGTTGTAGTTGGGGTAAAAAATTTATTTTTTTCTATAAGAGGTAAATCAGATCCAAGCCACATATTAAATCACCATATAAGTAAGAAACTAAAAAGAGGCATGATGTTGCTATTGCGTAATTATAAACAAAATATCAAATAATTTATAAATCCAACGTATAATAAAAAAGGTGCTTATCGAATTACAACGAAAAGAGAAAATGGGTAGCCATGTTCTACCCTTATACAACTCGATAAGAATAATTATAATTTACAAATTGGGGGGGGGGGTCTTCATTTCTTCATTCTTCATGTCTCCACTTCTTTCCTTCTTTGATTTGATTTGGATGTGCTTGCTTCAAAGATATCACAGGGCCTCCCAAGACAAAGCCTTCTAGCCACTGCTCATCCTAATCTCCCATAACACTAATCCTAATTTCTAATGCAAAATTATATTAAAAATAGGAAAAGTAAATCTAACTACACCTGCAAAATAAGTGTTAGCTAAACACACCATACAACCCAAACAGTTATATGAATTATTTAGACTTAGCACCCTGCACATGGGTAACCAAGCCCACCGACTTAATTTGATTCTGCTTAGGGGATAAGTGACCTATAAAAGAGTGTGTTTATATTTATTTTAAGCACCCCTTAAGCATAATCCCCTACAGAAAATACGATTAGGCTAATCACGGCCAAACATCTAGTCTACGGGGCATACACCCTAACATCCAGTCTAAAATAATACATCATAAAATAAGACATTCATCACACCATGCACCACCCTGACATAAAGCTACAAGTGGTGACTTAATTCTAAAGTGTGTATATTAAGGCTTGTGTGGTATGCTTTAACTAAGCTTTGTTAGAATTTTCTAAGAATGCAAGGGATTTAATTATAAAGGATGGGTTCACTTTAAGTGACTTAATTAATTTGGAACTTTTACTTAATGTTTCATTTTGTTCCATTTAGTTTACACTTAGAAACTAAGTGTTATAAAGAGGAGGAAAGAGAGGATCACTCTCTTTTATCCCTACCTTAAGCCACATCTAAAGCAAATTAATTAATCAATTCTCTTTAATGAATGGCTTATTATATATTTTAATTAATCCTAGGTTAAGGTTCACTTTAAGTAATCTCATTCAATAAGAAAGGCATCTTAAGATTAATTAGAATTAATTACTATCACATGACACATGTTTATTCATTTCTTCCATCATATGTAGCATGCATATGACTAAGTCCTAAACATATCTATACATGCAATATGTGTTGGCATACTTAAATGGTGAATATGAACATGTACATTTAAAGTTTATATTTTCTTTTTGATTGAATTATTTTTTCATATTGATTTAAAGCTCTAATGAGATTCTCATGTAGAAATACATATGAATGAAGTTATAGGTATTCTTCATTATTAACCAGAAAAGTGAGTAATCAAATGACCTCCTTGGGACTAGCTAAAGCCTCGTATTCTCGGGATGTCAAGACTAAATACCATTTGCATTCAAACACATGTAAGTTTGCATACATGAATGTAAGAAAGAGAGCTTTTGATCACATGATTAATTAATTCTACCACTTGAAAAATTGCAAATGCATGTATTTTGGTAAAAGAAAGAGGGGTTTTGACTCCATAATTAAGTACACACACACATGTATGAGAGACATAAGCTAGTACATGCCATTGTTAACCAGGGAAGTGATGCAATCAAATGACCTCCTTGGGGCTAATTAAAGCCTCATATTTTAGAATGTCTAAACTAAATATTTGCTTTTCTCAAATACATATGAATATATACATAACTAAAGGAGAGGTTATGCACAGGAGTAAAGCCTTACTTTAAATTCTAATATTGAAATATGTAAGAATGAAATCAAATGGAGTACGTGCCGTTGTTAAATCAGGGAAGTTAAGTAATCAAATGACCTCCTTAGGGCCAGCTAAAGCCTCGTATTCCCGGGATGTCCAGACTGAATACCCATTAACATTATTACTCACATAAATCAATATATGAATGAAAGTAAAAGAACTTTACTTCATACACTTAAGCTATAATCATTTGCATTTCCTATGTATTTATAACTAGCATTCATAGCATATGTAATCATTTATTTATAAGATTTGGAAAATAGATTTGGATTTAATAATTATAGTAGCCACACATATATTACTTTAAATCAACACATACAAGCTTGACATAAAGGAAATCATTTATGTTTAATTAATTTTTTGAAGAAATGAATGCATGATTCAAGTTGCATAAAACATTTTTTTATATGGCTGAAAAGAAATAAAGAGACACAAGCATGTAATTTCATTCAATCCAACTAGTTCTTAAGGACAATCATATTAAATAAGCTTATCTAAAATAAGCCAAAGTTTCTTAATTTCACAATTTAATATATATAATTCCTATGTTTGTTACGATTTAAAAATTTGGGGTATTTGCTGTCCCATTTCCCCATATGTGGCAGTTAATTTGATTTAAAGGAAAGCAATTAGATTGATTTTATGGATTGATTAAGTTAAGCATGGATTAAATTTATTAATTAAACCCTTACCTTTGTTACCTTAAGGTAATTGATTAAATGATTATGAGCTAATGTAATATACAAATAAATTGAAAAGTAAATAACAATGCTCCTATGAAATGAAAGGGGATTAATGTAATTAGCTCATAATCATTTATTAATTAAGCTTAAGGAACTATTTTAATTACTTTCATGATTTTCTCACACATGTGAGTTAATCATAATTTCATTAAACCTCTTTAGGCTCTTGAACAGCTAAAGCTCTACCCAAGATTTGTTAATTAAAGTTTCATATGATTATGCTTCCAATTTGATTAATTAAGATATTTAATTAAGGGATTAAGCTTTGATTTATTTAATTAAGGAAGATGAACTTAGGGAAATAGATTAAAAAAGAGGCCCTACACTTATCTCTTGAGTTCACCCACTATTAATGAACATTTAACCACTTAATTAATTAATCCATTACTATTCACATGATTAATTAAACATTAATTAGATTAAGATCAATTAGGGCTTAATTAATCAATTCTCATAATTTGGCAAACAATAAATCACAAAAAAAACTATAGGAGGTAGAGGTCATCCTCTTAAATAATTTCAAAAATTTTGGGATCAATTACTTGAGTGATTAGAGAGTAATTAAGTGTGGTGTTTATTTTTGGATGTTGGACACCACACAAATCTTAAGAGGTACTTATTAAAGTGATGGGGTATGACATTAACAAATGATGCACTATCTCAAAAGATAGAAATCAACACCCTGTAATGGACCTAATCACCTAAAAGGACTCCTAAGGCATGATGGGTCTTCGAATGTACCAGAGATTTTTCCCCTACTTTATATGGAAAAGTAAAGTAGGGTTTATTTTAAGCCAAGTCTGTTAAGTTCCCTATGGAGGCAAGCCCCCATAGCTAATTACATCCTAAGGAATGAAATCCCTTAAGAATACTCTTAATTAAAGTAGATAACTAGGGTCTCCAAAGATTTCAAGGTTAGATTATCAAAGGATTGGTTATATTTGGAAAATCAATTGGGAAAGTTCAAAAGGGGAGACTTATTTTTGGAAGTCAAAGGGAGATAAGTAGAGAATGCTCATGATACTAGGGAGCCTAATGAGCATTCCAATCTACCCTATAATTGGGCTTTATATGTTCAAAATTGAAGATATTTATTTGTTTGAGTTGAAATTTTTTCAGAGAGCTAGGACTTATAATCTGATAACACAAGATTGTGAAAATGCCTAAGAGGTGAAGATTTATACTTATAGCCCCAAAAAGAAATAGCAACCTCGAATCTTGAATCTATGGAGCTTTAGCGAGGACCAAAGCATGACCTATATCTAAGGTGAAAATAGGTATATTGTTTACCTCCATAAGAGAGGGTAAACTACCCTACTATTGGACTTATAACCACCTGGAGTGGCACCCAGCTAACTCTTCCTACACTTTTAAAACTATGCAGTCAAGTCTTATGCTTTGCAAGATGGCTAGGCTATTATTTATTTAGAAAAGAAGCTAAAGTCCTTAAACTCACTCCCTAAAAGGCTAGAGCATGAGTGGTATGAACAATGTTCTAAACTAATGCAAATTTTATCAAATTTTATTTTATTTTTGGACTCTTTATTTTGACAAAGGCTTTGGGATTTTGTATGACTAAATGATGAAGTTGATTATGGGCCAAATAAAAGGAGAAAGAGGTATTTTCCATCATAAGCTCTCCATGGTCAAGCCTTTTCTCAATCTAGCAAGGCTGGAAATCCTCTATTTTCAAGAACGAAATAATATGATATGCATGTTGTGGAACATTCAACTATTCAGTTAAAGGGTTGCTAAATCTTTTAATTATTTTGATTATATCCTAAGCTTTATGTGAGATTATGAGTTGTTTAGAAATTTAATTATGAGTTGTTAATTGGGGAAAAAAATTAATTTCATCCTAAGAGCCTACCGCATCTAAGCCACACATTCAAACATCAATTATAAAGAAACTACAAAATACATGGTGTTTCTAATGCGCAATCTAAACACAACATCAAACAATTTTTTTTAACTACCATAAAAAAATAAGAGGCTGGTGCTGTCGGGTACCGTCGTACAACCCGAAAAGATAAATAGGTAGCCGAACTATACCCCAATATAACCCAAATTATAAAAGAATAATTATAATTAAGAATGATGCATGCTATGGGGGTTTTCATTCTTCATTCTTCACTTCTTTCTTCATTTACCATGATTTGACTTAGAGGTGCATGCTCCAAAGGCTTCACATGGTACATAAGACTTGGTCTTATAACCAATGCTCATCCTAATCCCCCATAACACTTATCCTAATCCTAATGCAAAATTACATTAAAAGAAGAAAAGTAAATCTAGCTACACCTATAAAATAAATGTTTGCTAAACACACCATACAACCTAAGCAGTTATATAAATAGTTTGGACTTAACACCTCACATGGGTAACCAAGCCCACCTATCCTGATGTGGGTTATGCTTAGGGGTTAAGTGACCTGCACAACAAAAATATTTATATTTTTATTACAGTGGCCCCTTAAGCACAACCCCCTGTAGAAAATATGATTAAGCTAATATCGGCCTGACATCCAGACTACACACATACACCCTAACATCCTATCTAAAATAATACATCACAAAATAAAATATACATCAAACCATGCACCACCCTAACATAAAGCTAGAAGTGGTGACTTAATTCTAAAGTGTGTGTTAAGGCTTATGTGGTATGTCCTAACTAGGCTTTAGAGTTAGAATTTTCTATGTGTAGAAAGATTCAATTTAAAGGGCAGTTTCACTTTAAGTTGCTTAATTAATTTGTAAGTTTTAATTAATGTTTTCTTTTATTTCATTTGGCTTACACTTAATAACTAAGTGTTATAAAGAGAAGAAAGAGTGGGGATCCCTCTTTCATCCCTACCTTAAGTCACTTCTAAAGCAAATTAATTAGCTTGATTCTCTTTGGTGAATGGCTTATTACATGTTTCAATTAACCCTATGCTTAGGTTCACTCTAAATGGACTTATTTAATAAGAAAGGCATCTTAAGATTAATTAGAATAGAGTATTATCACATAACACATGTTTATTCATTTCTTTCCATCATATATATCATGCATATGATTAAATCCTAAGCATACTTATACATGCAATGTATGTCTTAGCACACTTAAATGATGAATGCAAAGAAGTGTGTTTAGAATTTAAATATTTCATATGATTGAATTATGAATGCATATCTTTTTAATAAAAATGGAATTTTTTTTAATCCATTAGCTAAGCACACATTCACCTGTATAAGAGTTTTAAGTGAGTACGACGCCATTGTTCTACACAAGGAGTGTAAGGTACAAACTTACTTAGGGCTACTTAAAGCCTCGCAGCCCCAGGATGTCTAGACTAATATACCACTTTTCTTATATACATATAGATGTATAAGCAACTATAAGAATGGGAAAAACTCATGTAAAAGTTGTATTTGATTTATTTGATTCATGCTTCTTATTCATTTTTTATATCATACATACATACACATAAGACTTTTAAGTGAGTATGGCACCATTGCTCTACACCAGGGGCGTAAGGTACAAGACTTACTTAGGGCTACTTAAAGCCTCACAACCCCAGGATGTCCAGACTAATATATCACTTTTCTTATAGACATATGAATGTACAAAAAGAACCACAGGAATGAGAAGTCATGCAAGAAGTTATATTTGATTTGATTATATGATTTACATATGTGATATGAAATTCTTCCTAAGTCTTAGCATGGAGATGCATAGGAGTAGATTTAGACAAATGTTGTGTTCTTTTCAAATGAACTATACATTTATAAATCTCATGCAAATCCATATAAGGCAAGGACAGAGAGCTTCATATTGCATATCTTATATTATCAACACATGCAAACTTATAGATATTTATAATTAACATCACTCCATCTATTATACTTGATTTATGGGCTTTTGAAAATAACTTTTGGTTTAATAGTAATAATAGCCACACCTATTTTTAATTTAAATGAACACATGCAATTTGACATAAAAGAAACCATTTCATTTAGTTAATTTTAAAAAATGAATGCATGATTACACATGGAAATTAACATTTAACATGATTGGAAAGAAATAAAGGAACATAAGTACATGATCTCATTCATTCCAATTAATTCCTAAGGACAATCATACTAAATAAGGTTATTTAAAATGAACCAAAATTCTTTAATGACATTTTCAATTTTGAGTTTGATTTGATTTAGGAGATGTGAAAGAGGTTTGCTAATCTTAATCTCATTCCCATGTCTGTGAGTTAATTTGATTTAATGAGAAGCAATTAGGTTGATTTTATGGATTGATTAAGTTATGCATGGATTAAACCAATTAATTAACCCTTACCTATGTCACCTTAGGGTAATTAATTAAATAATGATGAGAAAATATGAGATGAAACCACATGAAAAGTAAATTAGCAATGCTCCTAAGAAATGAATGGGGCCTAATGCAAATGATTCATGATTAATAGTTAATTAGGCTTAAGGTATTTAATTAATTACTTTTATGATTTTCTTACACATGTAAGCTAACCATAATTTCATTAAATTCCTTTAGATTATTAAACATCTAAAGGTCTACCCAAAATTGATTAGGTTATTTAAAGGTGATTTGGATTTTAAAATAATTTAATTATAATTAAACCAATAATTGATTAATTGATTTAGTCCACTGAGTGTGTGGGAAAAAAGATCCCCACAAACAGAAACTAAAGCAAGCGTTGGATTGAAAGCTGGTGTGAAAGATGACAAATTGACTAAAACCTTTGAATATCTTTAATTAAGATAGTGAAATTAACTTAGAGAGAGGGATCAAGAGAGAGGTCTCAATCTCAATCACTAATTCCTTCCAATTAATTAAGCTATGAAATAGCTCACATCCTAATTAAGTTAGTTAATCAAAAGGTTAGTTAATTACTTAATCCTTAATTAATTGAAATAAAATGAAGAGGCTGAATGAAATGGTCACAAGAAATGAACCCAAACCATTTCTCTAAGACTTTTCACTATTAATAGAGGACAATAAGCTTAATTAGTGGATTAAGTTACTTTTATTTGCTTAATTATCATTAATCAAGATAAGAGAGTAATTAAGGTCTAATCAATCAATTTCCCTAATTAATTATCCAATAAATTCTAAGAAAAATAGAGGAGGTAGAGGTTATAACTCTAAACATCTTTAAAAATTTTGAGATTAATTTGATAATAAATTAAAGAGTAATTAGGCTAATCAAGTTTTAAATAAACCTTAATTAAGCAAAAATTACTATTCAAAATTAATTAATAATATTTTTCTTGGATTCTCCTCTAAAATACCTTTTAAATGAGTCATTATTTGTATTTTTTGAATTTTTCTAGGATTGGTTATGAATTTCCAAAATTTCTGCTAATTTGACCTAATTTTATAAGGTATATTGATTTATTTAATGAAAGTAGACCATTTGAACTTCTAAATTCAATATCTTTCAAGACAGCTATCATTTTGTCTTGAAATTCTTATGGTAAGTAGATTTTAAGCCTAATTTTAATCCTTGAAAATTTCACTTCAATCTGATTTGTATTTTTAGAGTAATTAATAAAATATTATTTTTACTAGAACTCAAATTTAGATCAAACTATTTGGTTAAATTTGATGATTTTTCATTTGTTGGATTCCTCTCGGAAAGATGAATCCAACGAGCCATTGTTTGATTTTTTTTATAAGTATTTTATTTTTTATGAAATTATGAGATTTTAGGCATTTTAAATAATTTTTAAAATTAGAAAAATCGATTTTCTGCTAGCACGGCATGAAGCGGGCCGCGCCACATGATTGGTCCGTGTGGTTCCATGTGGCACACAGTGCCACGCGGCATGCAAGGATAGGGTGCCATGATTCGGAGTCGGAAAATGGCTCGTGACACGCGATCTCGACCGTCACGCAATGATGGTCCATATCACGCCTGAAGATATGAGGGGCTAAATCACGTGATTCTAGTGCAAAATCAGGACCGTCCGATTCCCTGAATGTTGATCGGATGACAGCTGCTCTTCTCCGAATCTGGCAAACCAAAGCACTAAAATAGCAAAATAAAGGCAAAAAAATGCCGATTTGGGTTATTTGGGCTCAATTTTTGGCGATCTTCATCGAAAAATGTCCCAAAATATATGGGGATGATGTAAGATGAAAAATATAGGGGTGATCTAAGAAAATATCCTAAAATTACGCACACATTTTAGCGAACGAAAGATCCTATGGTCGGCTAAAGTTTGATGAAATTACCTCACCGGGGATGATTTTCGGTGGCAGTGAAGATTCGAGTGAACTCCAAAGTGTGAGAGGAAAGTTTGGAATGAGTTTGAACATTTTCCACACTTTGGAACGTCATCCTCATCAATGGTTGCCGCCTTGCACTAAAGCTTTAGTTTTTTATTCTTTTAGCACAAAATCACTCAAAGAAGGTAGGGAAGGGATACTCTTTGCTTGGGGGATCTCTTGGGAGCCAAATGAACTCAAGATTTTTTGGAATGAGCCTTCTTTTCTTGCTTTGAAGGGGATGGCCGAAAACTTGAATAAATGTGATGGGGAGGTGGTTGTGATGAATGATTGCTTGATTGAGGACTTTGGATTTGCTCCAAAGTCCTCTTTTGCTGTCATATGATCAACTCCATTGAATGCCATGGATGGGTGGAGTTAAATGCATGTGATGGGGAGAATTAAATGAGGCAGGGTGGAATCCTATGTGAGATTTGATTAGATTAGATTGATTTTGGGCTGATCCCAAATGGGTTTGGGTCGGGTTTGATCATGCCCCAATGGGTCATAGCTTAGTTTCAAGGGATTTGGCTCAATTTGGGTCATATGGGTCACATTGGGTCATGTTGAGTTAGGTTGACCAATTGGTCAAATTGAGTCAAACTAAGGCTAGGCTAGGTTCAAATGACAATTTAAAGTATTTTGGTATAATCAATTTAGTTTAATTTGGCTTAAGATTAATTTTAGCTCATTTGGAATCAAATGGGTTAAATGGGTCAAATGGGTCAAGTTGACCAATTTGACCAAAATTGGTCAAATTGGCTTGGATTATGGGTTGATTCATGTTCAATTGGCTAATTAAAGGTGAACATAGCCTTAATTTGAATCAATTTGTATTTAATTTGAATTTTAACTAATTTGACCCTTTAAGTCAATTTGGGCTAGGTTAGGTCAAATTGACCAATTGGTCAAATTAGACTCAATTATGGCTTTGGTCAAGTTCAATAATCAATTTGGAATGAAATTATGCCTTTGGTCAATCAATTTGGGTTAGATTGGGATTTGACCCATTTTGTCTTTTTAGGCTAATTTGGGTCAACATCGGTTAAATGGTCAATTGGATTTGGTTTGGCTCAATTGAGAGTTTGGTTATGTTCAATCATTGATTATGAGTGTGTTTGGATCAATGGTTTCAATCAATTTGGTATATGATGAGTTTTGGCTAGTTTATGTTCCATTTGGTATAAAGGTTGACTTGGTCAAATGACCAAATTGACATAGTTTTACCCAATTAATTGCAATTGATCATCCTAGGGTGATCAACAATCATGGTGGAAGGTTTTGGTAAGCTTGGTTCAATCCAATTTGGGATGGATTAAAAGTTGACTCAAATGGGTCCTTTAGGTCAGGGTTAAGTGGGCTTAAGTTGGTATATTGGTTTGTTTTTGACTTGATTTTGGTTTAGTGGGACTTATATGTGAGCGTAGGATTGAAATATAAATACAACTACAATCAATTTGGAGTCCAATAGGTTTTGGCTCAATTGAAAGTTCCAAGTCAAAAGGGCTAAGTTAGGCTTGACTTGGGTTGGCCTGAATTTGGTTTGATGATTGTAGGTTTCATTTATATTTGGATAGATGATTGAATGAATGATTGATTCAAGAGAAAATCCATTGATTTTGACTTGATTTGGATGGAATTTGGCTAAGTCCAAAGAATTGGCTCAAAGGGCTTAGATTTGGGTTTGGATTTGATTTTGATATAATTTTGGTAATTTAAATTTGGATTTCATTTATATTTATGAATATAAATGAAGGAAAAATTGATTTATAAGAAATTGATTGAGTTTGTATTAGTTTAAAGGCTAATTTGGCTAAGCACATGAAGGTGGGTCCATTTAGCTTTTGGTTCGGTTTGATTTAGTTTTGATCATTTGGATATGGATTTCATTTATATTTATGAATATAAATAAAGGAGTAATTGATTTATAAAGAAATCAATTGAATTTGATTTGATTTAAATGGGTTTTGGCTAAGCTTATGAAGGTGGTTCATATGGCTTAGGAAGGTTCTTAGGATTTGAATATGATTTTGGGTTTCAATTATTTGGAGTCAAATTTGGAATTCGATTTGGAATTTGAATTTGAATTTGAGGTTTGATTTGAGATTTAAATCTAGGTTTGATTTGAGAAGGTGCATATGGATTGGGTTTAGGCTATAGGGTAGGTGATTTCCTTAAGTCCTAAGGCATGGCCTAATCCTATGATTAACCCTTCTATGTCTCTAGGCTTAGGTTAAGTATTCACCTAATCACTTGAAGTGTCTTATGACTAAGGAGCTCTTAATGTCTAGAAGAGCCCTAAGTCTAAGAAGTGGAGGTTGAGAGCTCACTCTAAAAGTGAGGTTAACATTAAGCTAATTAAGTTTTTAGTTAAACCTTAATTAAGCTCAGTTTACTATTCAAAACCAATTAAAAATATTTTTATGAAAATCTCTTCTGAAATACCTTTAAAATGAGCCATTATTTATATTTTTTGAATTTTTTTACAATTCAGCCTTAAAATATATTATTTAACCTTAATTAAATCTAATCCCATCGGCGCCACATGGCGCTATGGGGTTATTTTTGTTGTCAATGCCTGCACCGAGTGGGCGGTGGATGTGGCATCAATCTCCACCGTTTGATCTCAGATTGGACAATGTAGATCAAACCCGGTGTAAAGGGGGGAGAACAGACAGATCTAACATGATCTTATCATAGCCATCCATTCCAATCATGTGAAATGGATGGCCTATGATCCTCCTTCCCACGAGCAATGAATGACGGAGCCCGTCCACCATGGATCACTCGATCTGAGCTCACCCAGGCTCGAATCCACTCCAAACTCAACCCACACCTTCGCGTGAAGGATCCACAATGATCCAACGGCTAGGATGAGCTCAAATGCAAATTTCCTTCACAAAGGACCAACCAAATTTTCTATATCTACCATTTTGAGGAATTACCTCACCAGAGCTCAAGACCGGTGGTGGGATCAATGGAGGTAGCTTCATCTAGTAGAGACGAGGCCCTGCTGAGAAGCAATTGAGCCAATTCCTCATGGTTTGCTCAGTGGATCAATTTTTGTCATTTTGAAGCTCAGTGGCAATCAAACTCCTTGCTCCAGTGGGTTTAGAACTTGGGAGGCTTGTGTAGCCTCAGAGGCAAGATGGTGTGAATGAGTTAGATCTTTGGTGGCAAATTAATGGAGCTTGATTGAAGGTGGCCTCATTTGGTGCAGTGAAGAGGGAATCCTTGGGATGCTTGGGATTGCTCTAGAATTCACAAGGAAGCTTGAAATTATGTTTGAAAGCTCGCATGAAGTGAATTGATGCCAATCTCATTCGAATTAAGAGGGTATACCCACTGATTTGTTGAGTTGGACGAACAGGATGGCTTCTCATTTTTTGGCTGGCCAGCCACCGTCAGAGCATCGAAGGGGTCTCAATTGGGTCCACATGGCTCTATTGGGTTGGAGGATCTCATGGGAGGTGGCTCAAGATCTGATATGGGGAGATCTCTTTGGCTTGATCCCTTAGGTGCTCGGGTTGCATTATAGGAGAGTTGGTTCACCTCCCTTTGGTCCATGACAAAGCTATCATGGGTTAGGTGGCCTAAGTGGGTTAGGTGAACCTTCATTTGGGTGAGTGAGGGCTACCAAGGTGATGGGAGAGTGGACTTTGCCATTTATGGGTGGAATCCTATGTGAAGAGGGCTTAACCAATGAATTATGGCTTGGATGGGGCCCGCCTGGCTTTTAGGTTGACCTAAGGTCAGTTTGGGTCGGGTTTATTCAGCCATCAAAGTCCCATGGGTTGGTTCTATGGGTTTTGGCATCATTTGGTCAAATGGGTTCATATGAGTTCATGTTGGGTTGGGTTGACCAATTGGTCCAATTGGGTCAAGCCAAGGCTTGGGTTGGGTTTAAATGATGATTTGAAGAGTTTTGGTTAAAGTGGTTTCAATCAATTTGACCTAGGTTTGATTTTGGCTCACTTGGATTCATATAGATCAAATGGGCTAAGTTGACCAATTTGATAATGTTGATAAAATTGGGTTGGGTTAGGTATTGGTTCATGTTCAATTGGTCAATTAAAAATGATTATAGGCTTTGGTTTGAATCAATTTAGATTTAATTTAGATTTTGGTCAATTTAACCCTTTAGGTAAATTTGGGCTAAGTTGGTTCAAGTTGACCAATTGGTCAAAGTGGGCTTGTTTATGGCTTTGGTCAAGTTCAATAGTCAATTTGGAATGAACTTGAGCCATTGGCTACAATCAATTTGGGTTAGCTTATGATTTGACCTATTTTGACCTTTTAGACTAATTTGGGTCAACTTGGGTCAAATGGACAATTAGACTTGGTTTGGCTCAATTGAGGGTCAAGTCATGTTCAATCATTGATCATAAGTTGGTTTGAATCAATAGTTTCAATCAATTTGGTGTATGATGGGTTTTGGCAAGTTTAGGTTTTATTTGGGCTAAAGGTTGACTTGGTCAGAGGGCCAAGTTGACTTGGTTTGACCCAATTCAAGGTGGTTGATCATCCTAGGGTGATTGTTGATTATGATATGAGGCTTGGATGGGCTCGGTTCAACCCAATTTAGGTTGAATTAGAACTTGGCTCAAAAAGGATCTTTAGGTCACTCTAGGTTAAGTGGACCAAAATGGGTCAATTGGTTTGGTTTTGGCTTGATTTAAATTTAGTTGAACTTATATATGAGCCTAGGATTGAAATATAAATCTAATTGGTAGTTTAATGGATTTTGGCTCATTTGAAGTTTTCAAGCTAAAAGGGCTAACTTGGGCTTAACTTGGGTTGACTTGAGTTTGGTTTGATAATTATAGGTTTTACTTATATTTGGATAAATAATTGAAGGAATGATTGATTCATGAGAAAATTCATTAGTTTTGGCTTGATTTGGATAGGATTTAGCCAAGTCCAAGGAAATAGCCTAAAAGGCTTGAATTAGGTTTTGGTTTGATTTTGGACTTGGTTTCGGTCATGTGAATTTATATTTCATTTATATTTGGGAATATAAATGATTCATGAGAAAATCACTTGAGTTTGGAGTGATTTGGAAGCAAATTTGACCAAGCTTAAAGATGTAGGTCAAAAGGGCTAAAAAGGAAACCAATTTAGTTTGATTTAGTTTTGATCATTGGAGGGTGTGTTTCATTAATATTTATGAATATAAATGAAGGAGTAATTAGTTTATAAAGAAACCAATTGAGTTTGGGTTGATTTAGGTGGAGATTTGGCTAAGTTTATGGAAGTCAACCACAAGGCTTTAAGGGGAATTTTGATTTTGGATTTGGATTTAGTTTGATTTAGTTTTGGCTATTTGAGTTTATATCTCATTTATATTTGTGAATATAAATGAAGATTTAAATGATTCATGAAGAGATCAATCAAATTTGGGTTGAATTATGTGGAGATTTGGCTAGCTTTATGGAATTCAACCACAAAGCTTTAAGGGGGATTTTGATCTTGGATTTGATTATGAGTTCTAATCATTTGGTTTGGAATTTGGATTTGGATTTGGTAAATGATTGAGGGATTGAATTGAATCTTGGAAAAAGTCAATTGAATTTGGATTGATTTTAATTTAGTTAAGGCTAAACCCATAAAATGAAATCAAAGGGCTTAGGAAGAATTTTGATTTTGGATTTGATTATGGGTTTCAATCATTTGGTTTGGATTTTGGATTTAGATTTGGTATTTGAGTTGAATTTGAGGTTTGGTTTGAGAAGGTAAGCATAGGTTGGGTTTTGGCCGTAGGATGGGCAAGTCTCCCTAAATCTTGAAGGCACAACCTAACCCCTATGGCTAACCCTTATGAGTCTCTAGGCTTAGATTAAGTGTTCTCCTAATCCTTAGAAGTGTCTTAGCACTAAGGAGCTCTTAGTGTCTATAAGAGTCCTAGATCTATGATGAGAAAGTTGAGAACTCACCCCAGAAGTGAGGTCAACAAAAGGATCCCCAATAGGTGTGGTGTAACTGACAAGGCACACCGCACGTATTGAAGTTGACCAAGATGATCAATAATGTCCAAAGGATAACAAGTGCTAACTAAAATGATCTACCCTTAAACCCGAGATGTAGATAGAGCCACAATTTTAGTGTAATGCAGCTCAACTTATTCCAAGGGCATAAAAGAGGAAGAAGGAATCTGCTAAGGGATTGAGTATACGAACCCTTCCACTAGGGAAGTAGGCTCGGGTTATCCATAGAGAGGATAAGAGTTTGAGTTTGATCATATGATTTGGGTAGAAAAGGATCCACTAGGGATTAGGATTTATAACCCACCGAGGATGAGTGCATGAACCTTCCACTAGGGAAGTAGGTTTAGATTATCCTCCAGGGATAGGAATTTGATTTGGCTTTATTTATGATTGTGTTCTATACTCCACTAGGAGGGCTAAATTGATTTGTGCCTCACTGGGGAGAGATTTGATTTGATTTAATTAGTGGGCATCCACTATGGATGAAAATTTGATTTGCTTGCTTATGATTTGGGGCTCCACTAGGGAGAGGATATTATTTGGTTTTGAGGGCACATTCGTTGGAGATATTAACTCGGATCTGCTAGGGATAAAGTGGATTTAATATATGAATTTCTTTGGTTTTATTTGGGAAAGTATTCGTTAGGGATGCGAGTAAATTTGATACATGGACCCTATTGGTGTGTGATGGATCTACTAAGAAGGGGTTATATTAGCCTCAACCTATCTCAGATTTACAAATTCAAAGGGTAAGTCTACCAACCATCAGGTAGGACTATCCAACCTAAAGATGACTAATGAGAGAGCGCTTGGGACTTATCTCAACTCAGGAGTAGCTAGGAATATCAATTTAATTTAAAATGGACCCTATCGATGTTCGATGGATTCACTAAGAAGGGGCCAATATTATCCTAGTCCTATCTTAGATTTACAAATCCAAAGAGATAGTCTACCAGCCGCGAGGTAGAGCTAACTAATCTAAGATTGCCTTTTGGTGTGCAATGACTGTGCTAGGAAAGAAAGCGTGTAGACTTACATCTTCTAATGCGGGAAGCAACCTCTAGGGTGATCAGTTGGTAGCACAACAAATTGAACCCGACCTAAGGCTTCCCGTCAGTGTGCAACAATCGTGCTGGAAAGAATGTGTAATAGACTTACATCTTCCAAAGCAAGGATGGTCGTTGGGGTGACCTGTGGTGGCACAACAAGTCAAACCTAACCTAAGGGTGACTATTGAGAGGGTGCCACCTGGGGACTTATCTCAACTCAAGAGTAGTCAGGCAATTCTATAGAGAGTTTTGCTGACACTGCCCTAAAGATAGGATGTCTGCTTGGGAAAAGGTATCGATGGGGGTGTCCTCCTAATCCACAAGAAAATATATATATTTTGTTTATATGTTTGCATGGACCCTATTAGTGTGTGAGGGACTACACTGAGAAGGGGCTTATATCAGGATAGTCCTATCTCAAACTTATTGGACCAAGGGAGAATCTTCAGATCCACAAGACGAATTATCCAACCATAAGGGTGGTTACTAGGAAAGGGGGATTGTCCAATCCAAGAGTAATCCGGGTAGTGTCTAAATGGGGTCGCTAATTATGTGATCCAAATAGAGTGCCCACAGGGGAGGTGCCGCTAAGGGGCTTTATCCAGGACCCTGTAAGAGAAAGCCTATAGGTATACGGCGGCCAACTCCCAGAGAAGGCTTGTAGACTTATATCTGCCATGAGTGGTGTATCCTTCGGGTGGATCATTATCAGCATAGTGATAACCAATTGACCTAAGGTATGATCAATCTAAGAAGAAGGCTTGTAGACTTACATCTTCATAGATGAAAATGATCATCGAGATAGTCTATTGTCGGTGGGACATATGCTATCTGATTTAGGGCGACTACCAAGTGGGGAGTCCCGTATAAGGACTAGACCTAGACTTGAAGTAGTCAGGAGGAAAAGAGCCACCAGGGGACTTATCCTAAGCCTCAAATATACTTGACCCAATTAGTGCAGGATGGCTAGCTCAAGAAGAAAGTGTGTACGCTTACATTCTCTTAAACAAAGTCAACAAGAGGTAGCTTACTAGCTGCGTAGAAAGGCCTACCAAACTAACAAGGCACTCATCAGTTTGCATTGGTAAAGTTAAGAAGAAAGCTTGTTGACTTACATCATCTAAATAAGGAACCAGTGGGGTGACACACTTGCAGGGTAGCATGTCAGCCCAACCTAGAGCAGCTAATGAGTGAGTGTCGCGGGGGCTTTATCTCACATCAAAGTAGCCTGAGATAAAAGATATGTATTTGTTTTATGTGTGATTGTGTATAGTTTGTATTGGTGTTGTGTTACTAAAGGATAGGACACTGCTTGGGTTCCTCACACCTACCATAAACACATCGTTGCAGATTTTCTAACAAAGGTATTTCTCAACACATGAAGGGATGGGATTCGAGATGAAAAGAAGTTTTATTGATAACTATTTTAAAATAATATTTATGGATAATATTTTTTTAGGTAGAGCCCATTGATTAAAAGCATTGGGCGCTCTCCATTACAATTTATAAGCTGATAATATCCTCCTTGGTAAGCCTTCTCTATGGAAAAAGGGCCTTTCCAAATGGGTTCAAACTTGCCTTTCATCTTTCGATGGGCAACAATTGGTCTCTTTAGAACTAAAATAAGCTCTCCTACTTGAAAAGCTTTAGGACGGACCAACTTCTTATGAGCCATGTCATGAGATATTATAGTGGATTGATCCTAGAGATTATGTTCACCTTGTGAGAAAGCATGTAGTGCCATAGCTTTTTGGATGCAAAGATTAAAGCTAGTCAATGCTTTTCAATAGGTGGATAATTTGCCTCACTAGAGATTAATCGGTGCTGAGATAGTAGAGTGCAACTCTTTCACTTCATCATTGGTTTGATCTAACAAAGCACCGAGGGAATCATCTAATGCAATAGCATATAGGATGAGCAGCTTACCCAGGATAGGGGCTGCTAAAACTGGTGGCACATCAGGTAGTGCTTGATGTCTTCGAAGGCATGTTGACACTTATCATCCCACTTGAACTTGGCAACCTTTTTGATAAGTATTGAAAATGGTTGGAATCTTTCTTATAGGTTGGAAATGAAGCATCTTAGATACGCCAACCGCCCTTGAAATGATCTAAGTTGAGTTAGACTTTTAGGGGGTGGCATTTCTAATATCGCTTTGATATTTTCTGGATCGATTTCTATTCCACGATGCCAGACAACAAACCTAAGGAATTTCCCTGAAGCTACTCTGAATGCACACTTCAGGGGATTCATTTTAAGGTTAAATTATTTTAACCATTCGAAAATTACTCTCAAGTCAAAGAGATGGTCTTCCTCTTCTTTGCTTTTACCTATAAGATCATCGACGTAACATTCGACTTGATGATGAATAAGTTCATCGAAGATCCAAGTCATGGCCCGCTGGTATGTAGCACCGACATTTTTAAGGCTGAAAGGCATGACCCTATAGAAAATATTCTTATCGGGGTTCGAAAGGCAACATTTCTTTCATATTCAGGGACCATCTTTATTTGGTTATAAGCAGATGACCCATCCATGAAATAGAAGACTGCATGAGATGAGGCAATATCACCATCAGTTCTGAGATTGGTAATGGAAATTTTCTTTTGTACATGCCTTATTTAGATCCCTAAAATCGACGTAGAGGTGAATTTAGCCATTCTTTTTCATAACTGGAATGACACTAGCCAACTAGGTTGGATCTTTTTCTTTCTTGATAAAGCTAACATCGATTAGTTTCTTGACTTTAGAAATGTCTTACTGCTCAATGTCTAATTGCTTTTGTCTAGGAGCTTGTTTGATAGGGCTAGCACTAGGCTCTATTGCTAGTTTATGGAATACTACGTCAAGAGATAAACTAGGAATTTCTTTGTAACTACATGCAAATCAGTTCTTAAACTCATTCAATAGCCTAACTAAGTCATCGATTTCAATATCACTCAACAACAAACTAATGTATGTCGGACGTGGATTATCTTCAATTCCTAAGTTGATTTCTTTAAGCTCGTCAATGGTTGAACTGATCTCCTCTTCAAACTCTGGTGCATTCTTGACTTCAAAGACATTTGGATCATCTTAAGTTTCTAAACACACCTCCTCATATGAGTTAGCATGATTTAAAAAGAAGCTAACATATTCCAAATGATTTGTGATGATTAGGTAATGATTGTCATCATTGACTAGACCCACTATACCGAATCCTAATCCTGATCTTGACTGAGGATGTCTGCTTTGGTTATCCCATAACCTTTTAAAGTAGTTCTACCTATTTTTAGACCAAGTATGTGGGATTAATCCCTTCTTTGCTAGATTAAGAATACAAGGCAAATACCAATCAAAAGAAAATTGTATTAAATTTTTTATATGAATCATCCTCAAGTTCTACATCAGTTTCCTGACTTGAGGATGATACTCCCAAAAGAAACTTCTAAGTTTTCCCATCTGTGGATGACTTAGGGGCTTCATTAACTACCAAACCTCAACTTTTTATAAGAAAAGTGGGGTTAGAGCTAAGGTTCCTAACTGATGCTTGACTGTCTCATATGCAGACTTGAATACATTTATGCTTTGCTTTGGAGCTCGATCTTCATCACTATCATGCTCAAACGTCACCTCAAAAGGGATCTATTGCTAAAAAGAGCTGGCTAATGTGCAAACTACATAAGTCTTATCCTCTGAACTAAATTCTAAGTCTATGTGGATAGCAGGTGTACTCCTAGTGGTTGAGACATACCTCCTATTGGGTGGCCAATAGGGAGGTTTTCCACCTCGGGGGCTGCCTCTGAATTGTCCTCTACCTCTGCTTGGTGGAGGTTGGGTCATCCTATCCATATGTTCGAATGGTGTAATGAACTATGGGTGGAATCTAATGTTAGGCTCTATATCTTCACATGATTCCATGTCTCACTCTCTTTTATTTTCTTTTTCTTTCTCTTTTTTCTTTCCTTTTTTCTAATTCTTTTTCTTTTTCTTTTCTTTATTTTTGTCCCTCATGGGGATCTTGACTAGATTCACGAGAATGGACTTGTTGGTTTTGGAGAAGAAAATAGGTTGCATTCTCATATATCCTGACCTCATGAACTGTGAAGGGTTTGAGATCTCCTTTGATGTAGTACTCAATTCCTCCTCTCATGAACCTCATGCATTGATGTAGAGAGGATGTAACTGTGTTATTCTCATGTATCCATAGTCTCCTAAGCAAAGCATTGAAAGATGTATTTGTGTCTATGATATGAAACTTGGCTTTAGTCTTTCAATCATCTATCTCTAATGGCAACACTATGGAGCCTAAGGCCCTCTCACCTTATTCATTGAATCCTCTCAATATTATCCTCTCTTTTTGGAGTTTAAAGATTTCGATCCTCAAGTAGGCAAGGGTTCTTAAACTCATAATGTTGACTGAGACACCTTGATCAACCATAACTCTTGATAAGTTGTATCTGCCAACGTCCATTGTAATGTAAAGAGGGCGGTTGTACTTGGTTGTTCCTAGAAGAAAGTCTTCATCACTAAATGTAACTCCTAAGATGTACTTTGAGCTGTGTGCCTCCTCTTCGGTAGTATCAGCTGAGCTAAGAATATCTCTGGATCAAGGAGAGCCTTGACTAGAGATTTCCTCATCTCTTTGGATAAGACAAGGGCATCATATATGCTTAACTTAGCTGGCAACTTTCTAAGAAGAGCTAGGACTTTGTAATCAACTTTGACTTGGTCCTCCACAAGCATATTCATGGGTGGAGCATCCTGTGGAGGGGCTATCTGCTCACATGAACCAATGACTTATTTACCCTTATCCTGAGGTGCTACCCAGGGAGGTAGAACTTTACCACTGTTCAAGTTGACTTCAATGACTTCTTGAACTGATGAACTTGTGGAATGTTTTACCTTCTCATTAGGTATACCTATAGCTTTTCCTATGGGATCCTCAGAGTCAGTTGACTCCAAGCCAATCTCAAGAGGTGAACTCGAATGATTCAGAAAAGGAAAGTTCAATTCTGAATCAGAAGAGAGTGGATCAGAATGACTAGAGCTACCATTATTATTTTCTAAATGTGGAGAGTTTTCAAGAGGAATAAAATCTAGAGTATAAAAAGTGGACAAGATGTAAGTGAAAGCTTTCTTCATTGATTTCTTTTTGGGTGAAGGTACATGATAGAAATATAATAAAGTAAGTAGATTAAGGGATTTAATGCCCTTGTCTGCTGATACAACGCTCCTGCCGGTAGAAGATGAACTAGTGGAGGAAGAAGTAGTGGCTATAACTATGGATGAAGTCGAGTCATGGTGGTTGTGTTCAACTATCTCGCAAGTAAGGTAGACTGCGCTCTCACCTTCCTTAAGTTATCTTTGGCAACTTGCAAATCTTCCTTGATGTTGGAGGTTTGAGCTGCCTCAAGCACCTGCAAAGAGAGTTTCTTGATTTTAGAAACTATTTATTTAGAGGTTTGGGATAAAGCAATATCCCAACCTTCTTTTTTCTTAAGAGGATCACAGGTTTCCCCAAGAATTACCCTAATAAAATTAGAAGGTTGTTCTAATAAGTAATCCTTGGGGATAACTACGATGCCTTACTTGTAGCTACGCTCAAGCCAGTCCTTAAAAGTAATAAAATCCTCTAAGACGTGATTAATCATATGGTGGTAGGGACGATAGTTAGGATCATTACTCTTGCCCACTTCCTCTGGCCTCTTCGGCTCTGGTAACTGAAAGTCAGGTTTCTTTAAGAGATTCTTAAAGATTTTCCTAACTACCTCTCTCTTGAATGAATATGGCTTATTCAATCTCTCACCAAGAGTGGGTGGGTAATAGCTACCTGATGGTGGATAGGAATATTGTTGGGTATGCTACTGAGGTGGTGGGAATGGATGTTATGGCGGCTGATATGATGGCCGAGGTGGTTTGTAAAGGAGGTGGCAAAGGAGGCTGCTGGGCTTGGGGTCTCTCATACTGGACTCTAGCTAGCTGCTTCCCTCTATCCACTGACATAATTATCTCTGGCTTCTTCTCGAACACCTTTTGCGGCTTGGGCTGAGAAGATTGGTCAGAAAAGAGCAAATGTTTGGCTTCCTCTTGTAAGCTAGCCATCTTGTTGATTAGTTTCTCAAATATCTGGATGGTAAAGACCTTAAGAATGAATGCGACTGGGCCATGAATATACTTGAGAAGAATCTCAATGGCATGCTATTCAGACAACTGCGGCTCATATTTCACGCTCAGGTTGTGTCACTTGAGAATATAATCAATAAGGGACTTATTGAGAACTTGCTTTGCTATAATGAGGTCGCCTACAATCACTCTTTGATGAGCTCTAGCAAACCTCTTGATGAAGAGTTACTCTAACTCAGCAAAAGTCCCCACCGAACTATTGGGCAATTCAGCATACCAATCAAATGCAACCCCGCCGTCAGCCGACAAAAGTTTGACAAGAGCATCATCACTTTGCAACAATTGGCTCTGAATGTACAATATGCTGATGCGGGTTCCCACTACCATCAAAGATCTTGAAGGAAGGTGGCACAAAACTCTTGGGGTATTGAACTACATCGAATTCCTCTGAGTATGGTCTACACTTTGGAATGGATGAGCTCCCCCTAGCTTACACCATCGCTTCCCTCACCCGCTACTCTACCATATGTTTGATATCCTTTTCATGCATGAAGGTGCCATCTGTAACCTTCCTATGCAAGCTACTAGCATCATCTTCTACGGGAGTGCACCTAGGATGATCTAAAGTATGCACCAACACTCATGGGCTACCATGAGAGAAGGCTGTGAAACTGGGGCTAAGGTCTGCAATGCTAAAACCACTGCCATCAACTCCTCTGCTTTCTTCTCCATCTTGTCAATGTAATCATCCCTCTGCCTGAGCTAGTGGAGGAGGTGCTGAGTGGAGTGACAAGTGTCACCTTCCTCGAGTACGGCACCTTCCTAGCTAAGCTGATCCCGCTGTAAGGATCCCCATGTATCAACCATGTGGACTTCAGTTATGTCTTCCAACTTGTCATCCTCATCAAGTTCAAAGTGGACCCTATCCTCCTCCTGATCTAAATGGTCACTCCCAAGAATTGCCTCTTCTCGACAAAGTAGTCTACTAATATGTCATCTATCAATCAGTCTACTATCCATGGCTGGACTAGTACAAATACTCATCGATCAGCTAGCTATGGCTCCCGCCTTCTATGCAATGGACACTCATCGCCAAGACTTCCTCACTAGGAGGATCAACTTTCATGGGGACTATGTCTATGTCCACTCCCCTCTCTCCCTATGTCTGCGATGGTGGTGATGTGACAATGATGCTCTTGGGTCGCCACTCATTCTTGATCACAGTTCAGGTAGAGGGTCGAGCAGGGGAGCTCGATCTCACCTCAACAAGTGGAGTGGATGGAGTGAGATCCTTGAGTCATAGCCAAATCACTAGTGGAGATGGTCTTTTCCCAGATGGGGGCTTCTGAAGCTTAGCGGGAGTGGTAGATGATGTATGCTAAACGGGTGATGGTGGATGGTAAGGGGAGCAGTGTGATGGCAACATCAACTGCCTCTCAACTGGAGATCTCCTCTACATTGGACGGCCGAAAAAATAATATTTCGAATGATGCCTAATAGGGTAACGATGGAAATTCATCGAGGAGGCGCAACAGCATACTTTCGTCACTCTCTCTTGCCCGCTTGGGTAGATACTCGAGCCTCCATGGCTCTCTTCTTGTGGATATGACCCCTAACACTCCTAGGGATGATGGATCTAAATCGGTACTGACTCAGCATTAGAAGCTCTACCAGAAGTGCAAGCTATTCTCCATGTCTCTAGCTGTCTCTCAAGATGTCGTGGTGGAGGTGATGTGGCGATCCTCTTATAGTATTCCTCTCCATCTGAGGCTGAGAGGGGGTGGAACCTACTGCCACTCAAAAGTGGAGAGGTCTCATGGGAGAACCTCTCTATGTGGGAAGCGATTGAGCTCCTGCTGCCAGTGGTGCCACTTGACCTTCCTTTTTTTATGGCATTGGGTGCGGGTGAGCAGAGTAGAGTGGGAGCTAGCACCTACCTCGAAGGTAGGGTAGACTATCTCGGAGGCTAAGATAGCCTTCCCCTTTGTGGTGACCAAAGAGGAGGTAGCAACTCTCAATGGAGCTATGGCAGGGGCAACTGACTAAACTCTTGTGGAAATAGCTGGTACTGACACTGATACTGAATGGGGTGTGGGAACCACTTCGGCCTTCCTCTTCAATGAGGGGAACTCAGAATCAGATGGCATGTCAAAGCGGATAAGTGATGTCTGTCCCGCTGTGGTGAAAAATTTTATATATATCTCTGCCTTCATCTATCCCCCTTTTCTTTTTAGGGAAAAGAAGGATAAATGAAAAAATAGAAATATATATAAAATTATGCCTTGTTGAGACACCACGCAGATCCACATATATTCTTATTAGGGTGATTGGGTATGACATTGAGGAAAGGTGTACTATCTCAAGATAGTAGTCACCACCTTACAATGGACCTACTCATCTCAATAAGGACTCCTAACGACTATGGGTCTTTGGAATGTACCAGAGATTCTTTCCTTACTTTATATGGAAAAGTAAAAGAGGGTTTATTTTAAATTGGTTTGTTAAGTTCCCAACAGGGGCAAGCCCCCATAGTTAATTACATCCTAAAGAATAGGATTCCTTAGGAATACTCTTGATTAAGGTAAATGATCATTGTCTCCAAAGATTTCAAAAAGATAAGATTATCAATCGATTAGTTTATTTTTAGAAAGTTAAGTGGGATGATCAAGAAGATAAAGTTCTTATCAAAGCCAAATGAAAATAAGTAGGGGGTGCTTAAGATACTAGAAGCATCCCAAACTATCCTATGATGGTGTTTTACATTTTAAAATTTAATTAATTTATTTGAGTTAAATTTTTATTAGAATGCTAGGGCTTATAGTCCCATGATACAAGGTCACGAAAATGCCTAAGAGATGAGGATTTATGCTCGTAGCCGCAAAGGGAATAACAACCCTTGAACCTAAATCTAGAGAGCTTTGGCGTGGGCCAAAAGCATGACCTAAATCTAAGGCAAAAATGGATATTTGGTTTACCTCCACAAGAGAGGATAAACCACCTGACTATTGGACTTCCAACCGCTTGGAGGTGGCCGCTAACTAACTCCTCCTACAACATTAAAATATGTAGACAAGTCAAATAATTTTGCAAGATAGCTAAGCTGTTATTTATTTAGAAAGTGACTAAGTCCTTAAACACACTCCCTAGGAGACTAGATCAAGTAGGGCATGCTTTAATAACTTAAATCTAATGCAAAGTTTATTATATTTTTTTTTTATTTTGAACAATCAATTTGACACAGGCTTTAGGATTTATATGTCTAATGCATGAGAAATTAGAATATGGGCCAAAATCAGCAAGATAAGGAGGTGTGTTTTCACCATGCTCTCACAGGTCAAGCCAAGTTCTCTGGTAAAGGTGGAAGCCCTCCAATCAAGAGTGAAATAATATGCTTTTTATGCATGATGTTAGGAAAGTAAGACAACATCCGGCTAAGGGGTTGTTAATTCTTTTATCTTGTTTTATAACCTAAGATTTATGTGAGGTTATGAGTTATTTATTTTTAATTTGAGTTATTTAATTAGATATAAAATTTATTTTTCTAAGAGCCTAAATGGCATCCAGGCCATACATCAAAGTAAGAAAGAAACTAAAAAAAGATGTCATCTTAATGCGCAGGTTAAACAAACATCAATCAATTTATAAAACTAGCGCAAAAGAATAAAAGACCATTTGTGGTTGGGCTCCACTACACAAACCAAAAAAAAAATTGGGTAGTTGAGCTCTACCCTTATACAACCCGGATTACAAATGAATTAATTACAATTAAGCAAGGAATTCATGTTATGGGGGTCTTCTTTCTTCATTTCTTCTTTCTACTTTCTTCTTTCTTCTTTTGGTTGGTTGGAATGTGGTTGCTCGAAAGGCTTCACATGGTACATAAGACATGATCTTATAACCAATGCTCATCCTAATCCCCCATAATAATCATTCCAAAATCCTAATTAGAAAAGTAGATGAAAATGGGAAAAAAAGGAAATCTAACTAACACTTGCAAAACATAAATTGGCCAAACAAACCATACAATCCTAATCATGTATATATATAAATTAGACTTAGCACCCCACACATGGGTTAACCAAGTCCATCTGGCCCATTTTGGATTATGCTTTGGGGTATAAGCACCTACATAGCAAAAGTAGTTATATTTTTATTACAGTGCCCCTTAAGCACAATCACATGCAGAAGACAATGGTTAGACTAAGATCTCCCTACCATTCAGTCTACGCACATGCACCCTAACATCCAAAATAAACTAAAATATCATAAAACTAAAGCAAACATCAAACCATGCATTACCCTAACCTAAAGCTAGAAATGGTGGCTTAGTCTAATGTGTGTGCTATTTAAGGTTTGTGTGGTGTACTTAGCTAGGTTCTAAGGTTGAAGTTTTCTAAGTATGAAAATGTTCAACTTAGAGGGTTTATTTCGTGTAAGTGATTTAGTTGCTTTGGTTGATTTTATTTTGTATTTTGATTTTGTTTAAGTGAATCCTTAATTACTAAGTTGTAAAGAGAGGAAAAGAGAAGATAACTTCTCTTTCCTCCCTACCTTAAGTAATTTCTAAGGTAGATTCATATTTGATTTTTTTTATTTATTGAATATTTTATTATGTATTTTAATTAATCCTAAGTTTATATTTTCCCTAAACAAACCTATTCAAAAGGAAAGGCATTTTAAGATTAAGTAAAGTGAAAAACTATCACAAAACATACCTCACTTCATTTCTTTCCTAACATGTGTAACATGCATATGAATGAATCCTAAGCATATCTATACATGCAAATGGAAATATTTAGCACACTTTAATGATGAATGCTAAGAGAATTTGTTTGAGAAATTTGAATGTTTTTTATGATGCATGATTTTGTTAAGTAGAAAAAGAGGGATTCTTTTATCCATTTTTCATATGCACACATATATGTATGAAAGACATAAGTGAGTACGACGTCATTGTTAGCACTAGGGTGTAAGGTACAAGACCTACTTAGGGCTACTTAAAGCCTCGCAACCCCGGGGTTGTCCAGACTAATATATCACTTTCCTTAAATACATATAGATGTACAAAAGAAATGAATGGAAAAAGAAAGATGCAAAAATTTGTGTTTATTTGTTTGATTTGTTTATGCAATTTATATGTGTAAGTGTGGATGTCCTTCTTAAGTAATAACATAGGAATGAATAGGAATGGATTTAAGCAAGAGTTGTGTTCTTTTCAAATGAACTATACACTTTGCCAAATCCTATTCAAAACTATGCTAAAAGAAAAGAGAAGGAAAGCCACACTATGCACATCTTTATATTTTTACTCACATGCAAGCTCATAAATAATTATAAGTAGCATACCTTTTAGTTAAATGTTTGATTCATAAGCTTTGAAAGTAATTTTGGATTTAATAGTGATAATAGCCATTCATATTCTTACTTTAGCCAAAATATGCAATTTGACATAAAGGAAACATTTCATTTTTAATTTGATTTTCAAAAAGCATGAATGCATGATTTTCACATGGAATACATATTTAGCATGCTAGGAAAGAAACAAAGTGATGAAAGCATGTAAATTCATTCACCCTAATTAATTCCTAAAGACAATCCTATGAGATAGAATTATTTAAAGCAAATCAAATTTATTTTAAAGAGATTTTTAGTTTTGTTTGTGCTTAATTTGAATTTAAGAAATGACAAGAGATTTGCTGGTCCTAATCCATTTCCCACATGTGTATGTTATTTTAATTTAATTTTATAACCATTAGATGATTTATATATTTTAGTTTAGGTTAAAGTATGAATTAAGTACATTAATTACCCCTTACCTACACCACTTTAAAATATTTAATCAAATAATTATGAGCTAATGTATGACATAAAACCACAATGAATTTAAATCAGCAATGCATCCTAGGAAAGAAAGGTACCTAATGCAATTGTCTCATAATTAATGATTAATTAAGTTAAAGGATTTAATTTAAGTACTTTCATAACCCTTCCCACAAGTGTGGGTTGGATTTTGATTATCTTAAGTTAATTAGGTTATTGAACACCTAAGCACCTACCCAAGATGAATTGGTTAAGTTCTGGAATGTTTTGATTTTGAAAATTTTGATTAATTGAGCCATTTAATTAAGTGATTAAACATATTTAATTAATTTGCACCATAATTAGATTTTATCCAAATGAAATGAACTTAGAAAAAGAAGATATGGTAAAGAACCCTAATCTCATTCCCTAAGTCCACTCACTATTTTAAGGTGATTAACAACTTTAATTAATAGATTTATCACGATTTAAAAAGTTAATTTATTATTTAATTGATTAAGAGGATAATTAGGAATGAACCAAGCAATTGCCTTAATTTAACTAGTAATAAATCCCAAGAAAATTAGGGGAGGTAGAAGTCATCCCACTAAATGCACATGAGAAGTTTTGAATTAATCAGTGGGATAATTAGAGTAATTAACATATTTTAATTCCCAATAAAACCCAAATTCAAAAATATCACTATTCAAAATCAATTGAAATTAATTTTAGATTATTCCTCTTAGAATTATCTTTTCAATGTTTTTATTTTTGTATTTTTTTTTATTTTTCATCATTTAGTTATGATATTTTAAAGTTTTCATGATTATCCATTAATTAAATAGCCTAATTAAATGACTAATCCCCGGTGCCATTGCGAAGGCATGCCACATGGCGATGGGAGAGGTCACTTAAGTTGTCACATCATAGCGCCACATCAGAGGTAGTGCTACATGCTTTCTCCTCATCTATCTGATCATTGATCAGATGACTGATATCAAGCCCGCAATATTAATAGGATAAATTAGAGGATCCTGCGCATCTTGATCATGGTCGTCCATCCAAAATGGGCGGATGGAAGGCCCATGATCCGTCCCTAAGATCACCTGTGTGAGATGGCCACCGTCCATCTTCCATGGCATAATCCGAGCATGATTAAGCTCGGATTGAGCTCAATCTCAACCCACACCATCATCATGCAAGGGAGAAGAAATCTAATTTTACTTGGGATGAAAATTCCTTTCACAAAAGACCACACACTCTCCAATTTGAAGGCATACCTGGGAGGCTATCACCGGCACTCGAATCCATTGAGGTAGCTTCGTCTAGTGTAGATGAAGCCCTATTGAAGATTTGAGGTGTTGAGATTGAGTAGATCTCTCTATAGACCAAGGTACCCTTCAAGTGCTTGCATCTTTGGTCTAGAGCACTCTTCCCGTGGCTTGAGGACTTGGATGAAGGTTTGAGTGAGCTTGATTGGGTTCCCTCAAGGTGCTTGCAAAGTGAATTGGACTGAATTTGAGTATTGGATCAATTGGAAAATCTTGCTACGTCCCCTATTTTTGGTTTTGAAGAAACCGAGAATGGGGAAATCAAATTGGCTTGGGGGAGCTTGGGGAGACTTGCAATTTCTTCCTCTGGCTTCCTCTTACTCAATCGAATACAAGATAATGCAATTCAAGTGAAATTAGGGGGAGTATATCTCCCCTAGGTAAATTGAATGATCGCAAGCTCTTTTGCCATTTTGATTCAATTCACCCTATTCAATGGGTTTGTTAGGCCATTTAGAGTGTCATGGCATTCAATTTTGGGTGTGGAGTGGAGTAGTGAAGCTCCCATGTGCTTGAAATGAGTGGAAGAAGCGTTCTCATGTGCCCATGTCAAGTGAGGTGGTCAGTTTTGACTTTGGGTTGGGTTTGGTTGACCCAAACCCAATGGGTCATGTGCACCATCCTCATTAGTCACCATTTGGTCCACTTAGAGGATGTCAAGTATCCATGAAAAGGAATTAACCAAATTCCAAGTGGTTTTGATTTTAGGTTACCCTATGGCCTAAGGGTAAAATGGTCATTTGACTTGGATTTCAACTTGAATATATTTGGTATGATTGAAAAATGGGTTAGGCCAAGTTTCAATAAACTTGGAGTTGATTTGATATGATTTGGCTCATGTTGACCCATTAGGTCAAAATGGGTCAACTTGGGTCAAGTTGTCCAATTGGTTAAATTGGGTCAAGTTCATATGACCATTTGAAATATTTTAGCATCATTGGTTTGGTTCAATTTGGTTTATATTTGGATTTGGTTCATTTCATTTCATTTAGATCAAATGGGTTAAGTTGACCGATTTGACCCATTTGACCTATTTGGGTTAGGTCATGGGTTGGTTTAGGATCCATTGGTCATATGAAATGTATTTGTATCTTTGTTTCCAATCAATTTTGGTTTAGTTTGATTTTGGCTCAACATGGCCTTTTAGGTCAAGTTGGTTTCAAAGTCAATTGGGCTAGGTTGGGTTTAGTTGGCCAATTGGGGCTTTGGTTAAGTTCAACAAGTGATTTAGAATGAACTTGACCCATTAGTTTCAATCAATTTGTCTTTGATCAAGTTTTGACATATTTTGATTTTTTAGGTCAAGTTGGGCCAACTTGGATCAAGTGGCCAATTGGGCTAGGTTAGGATCAAATGATGACTTGGTCAAGTTCAAACATTGATCAATGGTTTTGATCAATTTGGCCTATGGTGGATTTTTGCTAATTTAGGTTTCATTTTGGCTAAGTGTTGACTTGGTCAACCCTTAGGTTTGAATTGGTTTGACCCAATTTGAGTGATTAGTCATCCCATGATGATTGTTGCTCACAATCTGAGGCTTAGTTGGGCTTAGTTCAATCTAATTTGGGTAGGATTAGAATTGGCTCAAAAGAGGTACTTTAGGTCACTTTGGGTCAAGTGAGCCTAAGTAGGTCAATTGACTTGATCAAGCTTGAATCAAGTTTGGTTGAACTCACAAATATAGTTATGATTGAGATATAAATCCATTTGCAAGTGGTTTAAGTCAAATGGGTTTTGACTCACTTGACAATTTCAAATTCAAAAGGGTGAACATGAGTTTGACTTGGGTTTGATTTTTAAATTTAGTTTTGGTTTGATGATTAGATTTTATGTTTATATTTGAATTCATTATTGAAGGATTGATTGAATCATGAAGAAAAATTATGGGTTTGGCTTGATTTGAAATTGATTTGCCTAAGTCTAGGAATTTGACTTGATAGGGTTAGGTTGAATTTTAATTGAATTTGAGTTTGAGTTTTGAATTGATTTTTGGTTTGATGTTTGGAGTTTATGTTTATATTTGGATTCATGATTGAAGGATTGATTGAATCATGATGAAAAATTAAGGGTTTGTCTTGATTTGAAATTGATTAGGCTAAGTTCAAGAATTTGACTTGAAAGGCTTAGGTTGGATTTTGGTTGAATTTGGATTTGAATTTTGAATTTATTTTTGGATATTTGAATTTATATTTCATGTATACTTGTCAATATAAATGATAATTTAAATGGGTTATGAGAAAATTCCTTGAATTTGAATTGATTTAAATTTGATTTAGGCTAAGTCCATATGATAGAATCAAAGTGACTTAGAAAAGGTTTTTTATTTGGATTTAAATTTTGAATTTGGTCTGATTGATTTGAATTTATATTTCATTTATATATGTGAATATAAATGAGAATATAAATAGCTTGTGAGAAAATTCCTTGAATTTGAATTGATTTAGATTTGATTTAGGCTAAGTCCATGAGAGGGAATTAAAGGACTTGGAAATATTTTGGAGTTTGAAATCTAACCATGGGCTTCAATCATAAGTTTCAATTATTTAGAATTCATTCATGATTTGAAAAAAAATCCATTGAAGTGGTTCAAGGTTTGAGTTAGAGTTGGAGTTGATATAAGCATGGGGAAAATCAATCAAGTTGGAATTTAATTAAGTTTGACTTGAAGGGAGGAAGTGAGGAATTTGGTTAAAGCTATAGGGTAGACAAATTTTATGACCTAGTCCAATGGCTAACTCTTATAAGTCTTTAGGGCTAGGCTGAGCCTTCACCTAATCACTAGAAGTGTCTTAAGACTAAGGAACTCTTAAAGTCTAAGAGAAGTCCTACATCTAAGATGGAGGGGTTGAGAGCTCATTCAAAAAATGAGGTCAACAAAAGGCTCCCAATAGGTGTGGTGTTACTGACAAGGAACACCGCACATATTGGTGTTGACCGAAACAATCAACAACACCGAATGATCATAAGCACTAACATAAATGTTCTACTCCTAACCCAAGGTGTAGAAGGAATCTAGAGCTTAGTGCGATGTGACTCTACTCATGTCAAAGACATAAGTGAGGGAAGGAGGATTCCACTAGGGATAGTGTATGTGAACCTTCAACTAGGGAAATAGGTTCAAATCATCCATAAAGGCATGAGAAGTTTGATTTGAGTCTCACTGGGGAGAAAATTTTATTTGATTTCATTGACTCCACTGGGGGAGGTTGATTGGATTTGTTTTGTTGAATTTGTTTTGTTTATTGTTTGACTCCACTGAGGGAGGAGGGTTGAATTTGTTTTAGATTTTTATATTTTGGATTTTGAGATGAGCCTTGTTAGTTTGCAATGGATCGCACTGAGTAGGAGCCATGGAGGCTTAGACCTAACTCAGATTTACCAATTCAAAGTAGTATCTACTAAACACATAGTAGGACTAGCCAACCAAAGGGAACACCTTTCGATGTGCAGCATCTGTACTAGGAAGAAAGCATCGTAGACTTACATCCTCCAAAGTAGGGATTAGTTGCTGGGGGTGGTCCATTGGCAAGGCAATGGATCGAACCCAACCTAGGGCTGACTATTGAGTGAATGTCGCTGGGGGACTTAGATCAACTCAAAGATAGTCAATATTAATTTCATTTTTTAATTTATTTTTGAATGGACTGCACTGAGTAGAGGCCATGGAGGCTTAGACCTAACTCAGACTTACCAATCCAAAAGAAGTAGTTTACCAACCATAAGATAAGATTATCCAACCAAAGGGATCCTTTCGGTATGCAATGGTCAAGTTAGGAAGAAAGTGTGGAGACTCAAATATTTCAAAACAAGGAACCACTAGGGTGATTGGTTGCTTTGGGCAACAAGTCGAACCCGACCTAGGGCTGACTATTGAGTGAATGCCACTAGAGGACTTAGATTAGCTCAAGGATAGTCAAGATTAATTTTATTTTTTACTTAATTTGATGGATTTTGTTAGTTTGCGATGGATCACACTGAGAAGGAGCTTATATTCGCCTAGACCTATCTTAGATTTACTAAATCAAAGGGATAGCTTCCCGACCGATGGGAGAACTATCCATCCAAAGGAGTGCCTTTCATTTTGTAATGATTAATTCAAGGGAAGAAAGCTTGGGGACTCACATCTTCCACTACAAAAAACCACTAGGGTGATCGGTTGCATTGGGCAACAAATTGAACCTGACCTTGGGCTGCCCGTCGGTTTGCGATAGTCATGTTAGAAAGAATCTACCATAGTCTTACATCTTCCAAAGTAGAAAGACTACCGAGGTAACCTGTGGAAAATAGATTGAACCCCTAGTACACAGTGAGTACCACAGGGATTTATCTCAACACGTAGTCGACCTATAGGGAGTTCGTGACACCGCCTCTAAAGATAGGATGCTGGGAAAAGGGACCCTTTGGGGGCTTGAATTCCTAATCCACAAGCAAATTAATTTACTTATTTGTTTTGTTTATTTTAACATGGACCCTGTTAGTTTACGAGAGATCAAATTGAGAAGGAGCTCATATCAGCCTAGACCTATCTTAGATTTACTAAACCAAGGGAGAATCCGTATATTCACTGAACAAATTCTCCAACCACAGGGGTGGCTACTAGGAAATGGGGACTGTCCAATCCAAGAGTAACCCGGGTAGTGTCTAAATTGGGTCACAAAGGATGTGATCCAAATAAAATGCCCACAGGGAGAGGGGCTACTAAGGGCTTGATCCAAAATCTCAGAGAAGATGACATGACTAGTCATATATCAAATAGGTATTCGGTGGCCAACTCAAGCAGAAAGTGCGGGAGCTCACATCTGCCAAGAGTGGTGTATCCACCGGGTGAGTCACTGTCAGCATATCAAACATCAACCCACTTAAGGTGCCCGCTAGTTTGCAACAATCAGCCTAAGAAGAAAGCTCGAGGACTCACATCCTTCTATAGCAAAATTGATTACTGGGATAGTCTGTCTTTGGTGCAATAGGTGCCATCCGACCTAAGGCGACTACTGAGTGAATTTTGCTAGGGGACTTACATCGACTCAAATGTAGTCAAGAGGAAAGGAGCCTCTGGGGGACTTATCCTAAACCTCAAATATACTCGACCTAGTTAAATCATTATGATTAGTTCAAGAAGAAAGCTCAGGGACTCACATATTCTTAAACAAAATCAACATGAGGTAGCTTACTGGCTGGGCAGTGAAGTCTACCATACTAACAAGGCACTTGTTGGTTTATAATGGTCAAGTTAGGAAGAAAGCGTGGGGACTCACATCTTCCAAACAAGTTAACACTCGGGTGACATACTAGCAAGGTAGCATGTAGACCTAACCTAGAGCAGCTAATGAGTGAGTTCCACAGGGGCTGGCTCTCACATCAAAATAACCTGAGATAAAAGATATGTGTTTATTTGTGTGCTTATGTTAAAGGGAATAGGATGCCTCTTAGGTTCTCTCACACCTACCCTAAACACACTTGGGGAATTGGATGAAATGGTGCCACGGATGGCTACCGAGAATATCCACTAAGAAAGGATGCCGCTCAGGTTATCTTACACTTAACTCAGTTGTGCTAATCAAAATATGATGCCTCTTGGGTTCTCTCACACCTATTCTAATAGTGTTAGGAGATTGTGTTTGATTATGTTAGTGTTTTGAAAGAGGGATAATATGCCACTGGGGGACTCTCGCACCTATCCTAAACATGCAATGGCAAATTCGCAAGACATGCAAACAACACTTTGAAAGAAGAGAAGATTTTGATGAAATGGAATCAAATTTTTATTCTTTTATTGATAATAGTTTTCAAACATATTTTATGGGTAATATTTCTTCAAATAGAACCCATTAATTGGAAGCATCAGGTGTTCCCCTTTACAATCAATGAGCTGATAAGATCCTCCTTGGTAGGCCTTCTCTATGACATAGGGGCCTTCCCAAGTGGGTTAAAACTTGCCTCCCATCTTTTGATGAGCAAAATTGGTCTCCTTAGGACTAACACAAGTTCTCCTACTTGGAAAGACCTAGGGCGGACCA
This sequence comes from Cymbidium sinense, assembly GCA_021442155.1. NCBI lineage: Eukaryota > Viridiplantae > Streptophyta > Magnoliopsida > Asparagales > Orchidaceae > Cymbidium > Cymbidium sinense. The sequence continues at coordinate 171,706,924 of CM038218.1, read as the reverse complement.
ACTTGTTGTGAACTTGAATTATTTTGGCCTTGTACATTTTGATGTTCTGGCACACCCATAGGCAACTCTCCTCCAAACCTTTGAGCTCTTCTAACCGTAACTTTGCATTCTGTTCTGTAGTGATCTTGTTACCCAATGCTATCCTTAGTGATGAGAGTTGAACTTCTAAAGGTAGATGGCTTCGGACCCATACACTAAGAAAATGGGGTAAACTGAGTTGGAGTTTGATATGTGGTGCGGAAGGCCCATAAGGCTTCAACCAACTGCTCATTCCACTACTGCTTATTATCACCAAGAGTCTTCTTTAGTATTTGGATGAGAGTTTTGTTGAATGCTTCTACTAAGCCATTTACTCTAGGGTAGTAGATTGTGGAGTATCTCTAATATATACTATATCTTATGGTAAAGCTATTGATCTTGGTGCTTTTGAATGCAGTACCATAATCAGATATGATTTATCGAGGCACCATAAACCTATATACGATATGGTTCCTGAAAAATTGAAGCATATGCTGAGTCATGACCTCTCTGAGTGGGATTGCCTTTGCCCACTTAGAAAAGTAGTGGTGGCAGTTAAGATGAACCGATGACCCTTGGAAGAAGGAGGATTAATCAAACCCATAATGTCGGGACCCCAACACTCAAATGGCCATGAGGCCAATGTAGGGTGTAGAATGTTGGGTGGTTGATAGGACCACTGTACGACATGATCGATGGCATCTAGCATCCATGCCGTAATCATCGGCTAGTATCATAGTCTCTTGATCTTCATCTTCATCTTCGGACTGGATTGATGCGCTCTACATAGACCTGAATGTACCTCTGTTATAATGCCACATGCTTCATGTTTATCTAAACAATGTAACCACATTTGATCAAAGGACCGTCGATACAGGGTGCCATCAACGAGAGCATAAAAGAGAGGTCTCTATTTCACCTGATGACCATGTGACTTTTCTTGAGGTAGTTTGTCGGTGTTCAAATAGTCTATGAACAGTTGCCTCCAATCCAACTCCTTGTCCTTATAGGCAATGATAACCTCCCCTTAAAGAGAAAGTCTCTCGATGAGTTCAACATCAATAAGGGATAGGACTTGTCTATTTTGGACCCTTATTGGAATGGACTCATCTTCTGGGCATGCCAATTCTTTGGCAAGTTTGGCTAAAGCATATGCTACTGTGTTCTCTACTCGGGGAACCTTGTAGATGGTGACTTCAGGGATTTGGGCTAATAGCTTAATGGTATATTTATAGTAATGAAGAAGCTTGGGTTTGAGAACCATGTAGGACCCGATAATCTGATTGATGACCAACTGAGAATCCCCAAAGATGTTGATGCTCTTGACACACACTATGATAGCTAACTCCAGACTGGTAATCAAAGCCTCATACTTGGCTTCGTTGTTGGTGCATGGATTGGAAAAATAGTATGTGAATCTCATCACATCTCGGTCTGGAGTTAAGAGAACTATTCTTACCCCTGCCTTTCCTAGAAGAGTAAATCGTGGTGCTTCTCCTTTATGAAATGAAGTTGCACCATCAAAATACATCTCCCATCAACAGTTATCAACCTCCCCTAAGTTCATGATTTGTTCATCAGGGAGATCATCACAAAGCGAAGAATCAGCATGAAGTGGGTGTGCTGCTAAGAAATCTGCTAGTGCTTGACATTTTATTGCATGGAGGGGTACAAATGTGATATCAAACTATGAGAGGAACATGGACCATCGTGCCAAACATCCAGATAATGTTGGTCGTGTTTGTTGGTGTTTTCTCTGGAATAGAGAAAAGAAATTACACCACATAGAGTTTAGGAATATTTTATTTAGATGACCAAATACGGCATTAAGGAATAAACATATTATCTCAAAAGATAAGCATGATCTCTTATAATGGATTCGATCATTTCAACAAAAGACTCCTAAGGCTAACGGGTCTTTCGTGTAGTAGAGTATTTTCCCCTAAACTACATGGAAAAGTAGAACATGATTCATTTTATCTTGGGATTTTGGTTCCCTATAAAGACAAGCCACTATATTAATTACATCTTAGGAAGGGTCTATTCCTAAGAATACTCTTGATTAAAGAAATAAATGGTTGTTCCTAAAAACTACTAAGGTAGCTTTTAAAGGATTGATTTTTGGAAATTCAATTGGGAGAGGTCCAAATTTAAGAGAGTTATTTTCAAGAGTCAAACATAAAGAGTAGGAAATGTCTATTGATAATGGGATACCTAGTAGACATTTCACCTATTCTATGATTGGGCATCAAATTTGGGATTTAATTTTAGATTTTGAGTTATCATTTTCTTAGAAATATAGGGCTTAAATTCTAGTAGCACAAGAATGCAGAAATGCCTAGGGTTGAAGACTTATTCCTAAAAGGATGCTTCAAAACCTAATCTATAGGTGCTTCTGACACATGTCAGATGCTCAACCTAGTTCTATCCTTGGGAATCATTGGCCATTCTCCTCACTTGAGGGAACTAACCTATCCTTGACTTTTTTGAACTTACAACCTACTTGGAGTAGGTTGCCAGCTAACACCACCTATGCACATTTTAAAACCATGAGGCGAAGTCATATGAATGCAAGATGGCTAGGCTATTCTATTCTTAGGAAAGAAATATTTGAACCTAGACTCACTCCCTAATCCCTAAGATCATGTAGGGTATGAAGATGCATTTAACTAATGCATATTTTTCAAATTTTAATAAATTTTGACTCAGGATTCATTTAGGCCATATGAATACAATTTATGCATAATGTATGCAATTAGAAAAAGGTTATGAGCCAAATCAGAATAGAAGAAGGTGTACTTCCATCATAGGCTCTCAAATGTCAAGCCCAAGTTCTCTGGCAAGGATGGAAGTCCTTCATTAATCAAGAGTGAAATAATATGATGTATGCATGATGTTAAAACATCTAGCTAAGGGGTTGCTACAAAATTTATCTTGCTTTAATAACTAGGCTTTCATATGAAGATTATGAGTTGTATTTTTTTTATATTTCAATTGATTTAGTTGGGTAGAAAATTTAGTTTATCCTATGAGCCTACATCTAGGCATACATCACAACACAAACATAAAATAAAAAGAAACCTAGAAAAGCATTTCTTGTGCACCCAAAATAAATCAAGCCAGTTAAATTATATAAGAAAAGGCCAATGCTCGGCATCAGTACACGGAAGAAAGAAAAATGGGCAGTCGAGTTCTGCCCCTATATAACCCGGCCTAGAACTACAAGTTTAGATCTATGGGTCTTCTTTCCAGGAAAGTCTCCTTCTTTAGGGACATCCATCAGGCTCCACAGGGGACCACCGCACCATCTCCTGGTTGGGTCATCTCCTACTAATCCTAGACCCCATAGATCCTAACCTAATTGTAAGCTTAAATTTAGATTTAAAATTCAAAAAGACACCTTAAGCTTTGCAAAATAGATGTTAGGAAATACACACAGCACACAAAGCAGCTTATATTTTACAAACATACGGGCTTAGCATTAGTTGTTTGCCAAGCCCACCTACCTTATGGACTATGTTAAGGGATTTATAGCACCTGCAAGCAAACAATAATTTCATGATTTTGATTTATGACAATGATCCCTTTAACAAATTCCCCTACAAAAAATAGTGTTAAATTTAAAAAGAACGCCCTACCATCCAGTCTAACAAGCAAACAAGCCTAGGCATCTAGTCTAAAGCAATACACCACATAGACATATGAAGCACAACACAACATATCACAAAAGATTAAAAAAAATCACAAAATGATCAAACGTAGATCTAGATTCTGTAACCTAAGTATTCTAGTGTGTGTAGAAGTTGGGTTTATGTGGTAAGTCTTTGCTAAGCCTTTAAGTAAGTTTAAATTTGAAGTTTGACTTTGTTTAATTTTTACCTTTGGATGGTTTCAATTCTAATGGTTTAGTGATTTAATTCCCATTTTTATTCCATTTTATTTTATTAAAGTTGTATAGGTTTTTAACAATGAGAAATAGAATGAATTTCATTTTTGGATGAAACTCACTTAATTCCACATCCTAAATCCTAATGAAATTTCCAAAACTCTAACTATGATCCTTAAGTATCTTAATTAATCATTTTGATGTTATTTATGTTTGGATTGGTTTTATGTTTCTTTTCTTTTTAGATTTATTTTGAATTATTTCATTTGTTTGAATTACTTTGTTTGATTTGTTTCATGTTGAATTAAACTATGTGGGTTTCATTTGATTTGGCTTATGTTAATTTAAAGAGTTTGATTTTATTCAATTAACGTAAGTTACTAAATTATGGGTTTGTAAGCTTAAGGTTTAAGTTTATTAATATGAATTAGTACCTTAAGTTTGTTCATAGATTAGGCTTAACCTAAAGTACTTGAATTAATTATTTGATCTGATTTAATTAACCTAAGTTTTAGATTCATTCTTTAAATTCATTAGAGATGAGTGGTTTCATTAAGTTTTATTGATTCAAAGTTTAAGTTAATTAATTTTATTAACCTAAAGTTTTACTTAATTATCCTAAGATTGAATTTGATCATTTCAATTGACTTAGGATATTTAGATAAGTTTCTAAATAGTTTTCTGATGTTTGTTTGAGATTGATTTGAATTATCATTTTATTTAATAGATTAATTAATTTCCTTAACTTAAAATTGATTAACATTGACCTAAGGATTTAGAAATTTAAGAACTCCTAACCCAGAGATCAATTAGACTTGAAATATTTCTTGCAAGTAGGGATATATGCCAATTTTATATCCCAAAAGTTTTAGCTTGATTATAGATGTAATTAGGGCGTAATTAAGGTTTCAATTATTTCATTAAAACCTAAATTAAGCCTAATTTATTATGATTCATTAAGCGATTTTATTTTTCTCTCATTCTTCACTGAAATACCTTTCCATTGACGTTTATTTATAATTTTTGGTTAACTGGTTGATTTACTATGATTTAATTAAGTTCAAGTTATTTAATTCATTTAATTACCTAATTAAGTTAATTAATGATTTACTAGGTTCATATAGGTTTAATTAAGTTTAATTAGTGTCATGATGTTCATTAATGTTCGTTATGTTGATTTAAGATTATTAGATTAACATTTCCTAATTATTTCATTAAGGAGTAATTAATTTAATTAATTTAAAGGTTAGGCATATGAACTTTCAATTTCCCTTAAATTCAGAAAATTAAATCCCCAAAAATTCAGCTAAGGTGTGTTTTATGCTTAATTTTATTTCCCCAAAGTTTCAAATTAATTGGATTATTAATTTGAGAGTAATTAGGGTTTAATGTTTTAATTAAACCTAAATTAAGGTAAAAATAGCCAATAAAAATTGGTGACTTTAATTTCTATGGATTCCTCTCATCAAGATGAATCTATAGAGCTTTTATTTGTAATTTTCTAATTTATATTTAATTTTCTATGATTTTTTGAAGTTTTCTATATTTTTCTTAATTATTTAATTCATTAAATAAAGTCTTTTAACTGTTTTTAAGTGGCGGTCCCATGCGGGATCCACATGCCGTTGTAATGAAGCCATGTGCATATCCCACGCGATGCGATGGGTTGGTCCACGTGCACAACGCCGCCATGACCAAAATGCGAGATCTCCTATGGGCCGTTTGATCAAAGATCAGATGGTCTAGGTTACTCCCACAGTTCCTTAAGGGACTTTAATCAGTGGTGCACCTAGATCTAAAAGAAACATCTAATTTTGTCTCCCCCAAACTCTGCTAGAGTCAAGGACCGTCCATGGTCTTTTGCTAATAACTTTTGGTATATGCAATGAAATCACATGATTTAAAGTGCTACACGATCTTTGAAAGCTCTTCTTTCAATCTATACAGCTTGATCTAACTAGAGATCAAGATTTATATAAAAATAACCAAGGCCTAAAGATTGGAGAAAAAAGGGGGAGTCATCAATGGCATATATTGATTCAGGGAGTTTCAAAGGTTGAAATCGAATCCAATTGCTTTATTTCTTCAGGAGAAAGCTTTGTGCCAGAGGAATTGAGCCAATTCTTTGTATTTTGATCCCTAGACCAACCCTTGAATGCTCTTTTTTGGTTTTGATGGTTTGTAGTGGTTAAGGACACTTGGGGGGAGGGGGAACTTTCGTTTAGCTTCGATTTTGATGTGTGAAGGTGTGTGAAAGTTCAAATCTCCTTGGGGAAGTGTATGTATGTGTTTTCTTATATGTCGAGAGTTATATTGCTCCTCCTTGGCTATTTCTTGGTCAATTTTGGTGATGGGAGAACCTTGGAAGCTATTAGATCCCCTCTCCGCCATACAAGTGTCTAGTCAAGAGGTGATATAGGGAAGGGAAAATGGATTTTACCTTCCCTTAGTGAATTTTTTAGTTTTGTCATTTAGTTCCTTAGTGGCATAATTAGGAAGATTAATTACCTCATTAAGAAGGCTTAAGAGGATTAGTCTCCCTCCCACATGCATTGGTTAAAAGTGATTTGAGTTTCCCTATGCATTCTGTCTTGTTTAACTCATTTAACCCAAATTGGGTTAAGATGGGTTAAACCTAATTTCTTATGGGTCAAATGATCCATTTGACCCAATTACACCCAATAGAGAATTAGGTTATGTCCCATCACCATCCCTATATGATTTAGTCATCATGGGTTTATTTTAATTTTCCATTGGTTTGAGTTCAATGTAGCCTATGTAGGTCATTTTGATTTAAGGAATTCAATTTACCTAATCTAGGCCTTAATGAACTCAAATTTCTTTGTCATTATGATCACACATATTCATTTAATAATTTGAAATATTTTGGTGATTTAATTTAGTCAAATTTTAATGGATTGACTTTTTGAGCAAGTGGGCCCACTTAAGTCAATCATAGGTTGACTAGAGTTGACTTTAGGTTTGACTTTGAATTTTCATTTTATTTTTATTGATTTACATGATTTAATTTATGTTGGATATTTGACTTGATTTTGCATCAAACCAAGTAGATTGGATTTAGCTCAAAAATGCATTTCCTAAGTCACTAAGCATAGTGACTTGAATATTGAAGTAGGAAATCCCTATTTAAACTTGAGACCTTCTCATTGCTAAAATGACCTCTTCTAAAAATGTGGTCAATAAATGGACCCCCAATATTTGTAGTAGATTAGTTAGAATACACTGTACATATCGATGTTGACCAGATTGATCAACATACAAACATAAACTTGGGGCTCCATTTCATAATTTTGATTTTGGATTTGAAATTTTGTTTTGATTTTGATTGTGAAAGATAGGTATATGTATACCTATCTTTGTTTTGGAGGTGTGATTCATTCCTAGAAACTTAACTTCATTAAGTTCTATGATGAAGAGGAATGCTATTAGGAGTGGACCCAAAGAATGGTCTAACCTAATGCAATCACTATGCTCAAGGAAGATGCCTTCAGGGGTACTTGAGAATAGTGATGATTCATGTGATTAGCTAATGAGATGAGCCCATTAAGGGCATGATCCATCCTAGTTAGCTAAAAAAAAGAGGAGAGGGGTCTTTAAAGACATGATCCAATCCTTAAAAGTTATGCTGGGAAAAAGAGGCTTGAAATGCTCGATCCTAATCCACAACACTTTGACTACTAAACAAAGGTCATATAGACTTGATCCTATTTGAGTCGTCCAAAGAAATGGGGCCTTCAATGGCTTGATTCCATTCCTTAGAAGTTTGAATAGGATGCCAACTGGGGACTTACTCCAATGTGATTAGCTAATAAGATGGGTCCATGTTAAAGGCATGATCCATTCTAATTAGCTAAAAAGAAGAAAGGGGTCCTTAAAGAAATGATTCAATCCTCAAAATAGGATGTCAACTGGGGACTTACTCTTATGTGATTAGATAATAAGATGGGGATGTTAAGGGCATGATGCATCCTAATTAGCTAAAAAGAGGAAAGGGGTCCTTAAAGACATGATCCAATCCTCAAAATAAGATGCCAACTAGGGACTTACACCTATGTGATTAACTAATAAGATGGGGTTATTAAGGGCATGATCCATCCTAATTAGCTGAAAAGAGGAAAGGGGTCCTCAAAGACATGATCCAATCCTCAAAATAGGAATAGGATGCCAACTGGGGGGCTTACTCCTAACCCATGGGAATGGTGCACAAAGGCTTACTCCAATCCCAAAAGACATGAGAAAGGTGTCACAAAGGCCTTGCTCCTAACTCAAGACATGTAAAGGAAAGTTGCAACAAAGGGATTGCTAATATATAGGTGATATTTGTGAGGAAAAGGTGTCAAAATGACTTATTCCTAATCCCCAAAAGTTTTGACTAATAAGCAAGAGTCTCATAAAATTGATTTTTACTTGATTAGTCTAAGGTTTGCTTCCATTTTTAAATACATTTACAAATTAGTTCCCAACATTCCAGATAAATGATACAAGTTGAAGCAAAAGCAATAAAGAGAAATAAGCTTTTATTTTATTGATCTTTATTTGGCAACATGTTACAAGTTACACATAATATTTCTTTAGGTAATTCCCATTGATAAGTGGTATTGGACATTCACCATCACAGGCAATAAGTTGGTAAGAACCTCCTTCATAGGCTTTTTCCACTACAAATGGTCCTTCCCATGTTGGCTTGAATTTGCTACCAATTCTTTGATGAGCTAGGATTGGTCATCTAAGAACCAAGACCAAGTCTCCTACTTAGAAAGTTCTAGGATGAACCAATCTATCATGTGCCTGAATCATACATGATTGGTACAGTTCAAGGTCTTGTTGAGCTTTCAATCATTATCCTTCAAGATTATCAAGTTCTTCCAAGCAAATCTTATGATTTTGATCTGTAGTAACATTATTATTAACAGCTATTCTTAATGAAGGCAGTTGCACTTCTAATGGAAGAACCACTTCAGTCCCAAAAACTAAAGCATATGGTGAAGACTAAGTTGGTGTCCTATATGTGGTCCGATAGGCCCATAAGGCTTCAACCAACTTTACATTCCATTGGCGCTTATTTTCATCAAGTATCTTTTTTAGAATTCTTACTAATATTTTATTAAATGCCTCAACCACCATTCATCTTAGGGTAATAGATGGTCAAGTATCTCCAATTAATTTTATGTCTAGCCACAAAGTGATTTATTTTTGTCAACCTAAAGGTCAGACCATTGTCGGATATGATTCGCGAGGAATGCCAAATCGATATACGACATTTTCCTGAAAGAATTTTAACACATGATATGCTTTAACCTCTTTCATTGGTACTGCTTCAGGCCATTTGGAAAAATAATTCATTGCAGCTAAAATAAAATGATGCCCTTTTAAAGAAGGAGGATCAATAGGCTCTATGATGTCGGTACCCCAAATCTCTAAAGGCCAAGAGGCAACTATAGGGTGTAATACATAAGGTGGTTGATGTAATACCACACCATGTACTTGGCACTGATGACAATGACGTGCAACCTCCATGAAGTCAATTAGTATCAATGGTGAATAATACCCAAGTCTCTTGATCTTTAATTTCATTTTGGGCCCAGATTGATGTGCTCAACACAATCCAGAATGTATCTCAGTCACAACCTTATAGGCTTCTGATTTGTCTAAACAACAGAGCCACATTTGGTCAAATGACCTATGATACAAAGCATTATAAATTAATGCATAAGATAAATCATGTTTCTTTATTTGATTTGCTAATGATTTATTTTAGGAAGCCTCCCCTTACTTGAATAGTTAAAAAATTGTCCATTCTTCTATTTGACTTCCAAGAGTGGCTATTCTTTGCATTTCTTCTTGCCTATTAATAAATCTATAGGAGAAAAAACCTATTGATTTTGAACTTCTATAGAAATTGATTCTTTTCTAGCATGTGATTTCTTTGGCTAGCCAAAGCATCTGAATTCTTAGATATTCTACATAGCATTACATATGGAATCTTTTCAAGTAATTTCATTGTATACTGATGATAATTGAAGAGCTTTAGATGCAAAACCATATAGATTCTGCTTACTTGGTTTATAACAAGTTGGGAATCCCCAAAATTTGTTGTATTTTAAATTTTCATAAGAATTGTCAACTCTAAACCAGTAATAAGAGCTTCATATTCAGCTTCATTATTTGTACAAGGCTTAGCCAAATGATATGAATATCTCATCATTCTTTTTTCTAGGGTTATAAATATTAACCCAATTTCTTCCCGGGATAGATGAGTTTGATTCTTTATGTCTTCTTGATGATGATGCACAATCAAAGTATAATTCTCAGGTGGCATTAGGTTCACCTTCCAATGCAATGATATGTTCATCTGGGAGATCATCATTTAAAGGAGACCCTTCAAGCATAGGGTGTGCTGCTAGGAAATCTGCCACTATTTATCCTTTTAAAGCACGAAGAGGAATGTAAGTGATCTCAAATATAATAAATCATTGACGATCGTGCTAAACACCCAGACAACATTGGACGGGTAATGAGATATTGCAAAGGATTCACCCTTGAAATCAGGTTGACCTTATGAGAAAGCATATAATACCTCAATTTTTGAGCGGCAAAAACTAAGGTTAAGCAATGTTTCTCAATAGAAGGATAATTCTTTTTGTTTTAAGCTACTTTAGATAATTTTTCCTTCCCTTCTTCATTTGTTTTAGCTAATAAATCCCCAAGAGATTCATCCATAGCCACAGTATAGAGAACTAATGGCTTTCCTAGAATCGGGGAAGCCAAAATAGAAGGATTCATCAAATATTTTTTTAGGTTTTTGAAGGAAACCTGACATTTTTCATCCCAAATAAATTAGGAATCTTTCTTTAGTAATGTTGCAAAGGGTTGACACCTTCTAGATAAATTTGATATGAATCTCCTTAGATATGCAAGCCTTCCCTGGAATGATCTTAACTGTGTAAGACCTCTGGGTGGCAGTATTTCTATAATAGCTTTTATCTTTTGGATCAATTTCTATCCTACGATGTCGCCTTACGAACCCTAAGAATTTCCCTGAAGTCACTCCAAAGGCACACTTCAGAGGATTCATCTTTAAGTTATAGCGGCGCAATCATTAAAAAATGACCCATAAATCATAAAAATGATATTATTTTATTTTTCTTTTAATGACTAAATTATCAATATAACATTCAACTTGATTATGAATCAAGTCATCAAATATTCTATTCATAGCTCTTTGATAAGTAGCTCCACCATTTTTAAGATCAAATGGCATTACCGTGTAACAGAAAATCCCTATTGGAGTTCTGAATGCCGTATGCTTTTCATCTTCTGAGGATATCTTAAATTGATTATAACCAGATGATCCATCCATAAATGAAAAGATCTCATGCGAAGAGGCTATGTCGACCATGAGTTCGGGTATAGGCAAGGGGAACTCATCTTTGGGACAAGCCTTGTTTTGGTCTATAAAGTCAACACAGATGCGTATTTGACCATTCTTCTTTTTTATTATAACTATGTTGGCTACCCAATCAGGGTATTGTTCCTCTTATATAAAGCCAGCTTCAATTAGTTTCTTATTTCAATGATCACTTCTAGGCGCATCCGCCTAAAATCTAACATCATTGGGATATCATCAGGTTTAATTCCTAGTTTGTGTACAACCACATCATGGGATAAACCTGGCATTTCATCAGAACTCCAGGCAAAGTAATCTTTATACTCAAAGAGTAAAGTGATTAACTCTTCAGAATCTTCTGAACCCAGCAAAGAGCTAATAAAAGTCAATTTTGGATTCTCAGGAGTTCGTAGGTTAACCTCCTTTAATTTATCTATAGTAGATTTTATTTCTTCCTCATATTTAGGAGGTGCATTCTGAAGTGAATTATCTTTGGATTCCTTCATAGTTTTTATGAATGAGTCTTCTAGAAGAGTATAAGAGACTTCAAAGATCTATTAATCTATTTATCATTAAATAATGGTCTGTATCATTAAATGATTCAATAGTACCAAACCCAATGCCAGCTTTGGAATGGAAATTTCTATGTTTTTCATTCCATAAGCTCTCCATGCATTGGGCTTTATCTTTGGCCCAAACATTTGTAATAAAACCATGTTTCACAGAATTCTTTACACAAGTCAAATATCAGTCAAAAGGAAGTTCTATTATTTTATTAAAAGATGGTTCTTCAAGCTTTACATCTCCTTTTGAGCTTAAAGGACTAGGTATAGAATAAAATTTTGCTGACCTAACCACTTCTCCTGATAAGTTAAGGGCTACTTTGACCTCTAATTGAGATATTTTATTTTGATTTAGAGGAGTAAGTATCCACATAAATTTTCAATTTTTCATATGTGGATAGCTTAGAATCTTCCTTTAATGTTTTCATTTCTTCCTCATCAGTGTCTGATTCTAAGGAAATCTCAAACTTTATTGAAGCATTTCTACAATGGGATTCTTCATCTAAGCTTGATTCCAAATCAATATAAATTATTGGAGGTTCTTTTTCTTTTTCTTTTTTCTTCTTTTCTTTCTTTTCATCTTTCTTGATTATTGTACTTTGTGCTTCAACAATGATGGATTTCATAGAATCAAATCTAGGTTTCTTAAAGTAAAGCATCTTCATAGAGCTCAATCTGATGAATAGAGAATGGTTGTATATCTCCTTTTATAATATATTACACTCCATCCCTAGTGTGGTTAATACACTGGTGGAGTGAAGATGGAACCATTCTATATTCATAGATCCAAGGTCTACCTAAGAGACCATTAAAGAAAGTTTCTGAATCTATAATGTGAAATTTAGCTTCAGTTTGCAATCCTTCTATTTCTAATAATAGAGTGATTGAACTTAAAGCTTTTTCGCTTGTTTTGTTAAAGCCCCTTAACAACATCTTATCAGAGCTAAGTCTTCTACTATAAATGTTAAAGAATGCCAATATTCTAGAGTTCATGATGTTAACAGATGTGTCAGGATCTACTAGAACTCTTGATAATCTTGTATTTTTAATTTTTATAGCAACATAAGAGGATGGTTATGGTCACCGTAAAAGATCCTCATCAAGAAAGTAACCCCTGGATTTCTTTAAAAGCCCTTCCTGAGGAAGTAGTTAGAGTTGACATACCTATGGATCACAGATTAATGACTCTCTCATTTCTTTTGAAAGAATGAGAGTGTCATAAATGCTTAATCTACTAGGGAGCTTCCTAAGATGGGCTAGAACATTATAATCTACTTTGGGAACCTTTATTTATGTTGGTATTTTTTTAAGTAAAGAATCTGAACTTGTGTTTTCATCCATGATTTGCTTCCCTTTTTCTTGAGGAGTAGGAGGTAAATGAGGTGGTAAGATTCTTCCACTATGGAGATTTATTTTAGTGATATCTGCAAGGTTCGAATAAACCTATTTCTCATTTTGACCTTCCTTCTTTGATGAATGATCAGAGTCTGACACTTCTATATCTATGATAAGTGGGTCACCATGCAAATCTTCCATGTAAGTTTCTGACCCTAAGTCATGTAAAACATCATGAGATTCTTCTTTTTGATATTTAATTTTTCAATATTTTCATTCTCATTTTCATCAAAAATAGCATGAATGTAAGAAATGTCATTAGAGACAAACTTTTTATGCATTCTTTTGAAATAAGTACATAAAGATAAAGGCTTATATGGTACCGCCATTCCATTTTTATCATACAAAGTTCTATCACTAGATATGTCCCTCCTCTACCACACTTTTTGATCTTCTGTAGTTGAAAATCTAAATCAAGAGGTGGAACTCATACTCTAGACTCGATCAACCTGGTGATCACCTCGATCCGATCCGCATGGCAAGTTTTGAAATTTTCATCATATGTTTCTTTGTAGAATAGGATAAAGCTATATCCCATTCATTTTAAAATGAGAACTGGAAGAAGAACTACCTGTTATAACCTTAATGTACCCTTATCCAGAATCCACAAGGCACTCCTTTGGAATAGTCACCAATCCCATCTTAAAATTTCTTTCAAGCTAGTTCTTAAAATAAAAGCAATCCACAATGGTATGCCTCAACATCTGTTGATATTGGAAATACTTGGGATCATTTACTTTTCTTACCTCTTCTGGCCTTTTCGGGTCAAGGAGTTTAAAGTCTGGCTTTTTCATCAGATTTTTGAAAATTTTTCTCACTTGCTCTTTCTTAAAGGAATAAGTGTGGTTCATCCTTTCTGAGAAAGAGCTAATTGGAAAATTCTTAAGGAATGATGACTTCTACTGTGGTGGTTCATAAGATGAAGCTCGCTCTAGTTGTACTTGCATAGGAGCTTTCCCTCTATCCACTGCAGAGACATTGTCTGCTCCTTTTTCTAAAGGCTTCCTTGGCCTAGATGACTTAGATTGGTCTTTTAAGAATGACATCCTAAGAGCTTCCTCTTATAACTAGAGGCTTTATTTAAAAGTTTTTCAAAGGTTTTAATAGTAAAGCCTTTGAGCAAGAAGGCTATAGGGTCATGTATGTTCCTGAGGAGGATCTCTACGGCATGATGCTCTTATAACTAAGGCTCACATTTTAAGTTGAGGATTCTTCATCTAAGGATATAATATACCAGAGACTCTCCAGGCTTCTGATGTGCTACCACTAGGTCTCCCACGGTAACATGGTGCTAAACACCTGTGAATCTCTTCACAAACATCTCTTCCAATTGGTGAAAGTGTGCACCGAATCATTTAACAAATTAGCATACTAGTCGAAAGCAACTTCGCTCAAGTTGCTAATGAAATGTCTAAATAAAAGAGAATCACACCCTCTGGCATTACAGCAGCTTGCGCAAAAGTGAGCCAAATGCTACTTGAGATTTCTAGTCCTGTCAAATACTTTGAAAGATGGGGACACAAACCTTTTTAGATAAGGAATGGAATCAAACTCCTTAGGGTATGGTCTACCCTTTGGAGTCAGGGTTGTGCCCCAAGTCTGTGCAAATGCTTCTTTCACCTGTTGTTCTACCAATGTCTTTAGTTCAGTGTTGGAAGGTACTACAACTACAAGTTTTGATTCCTGATGGTACTCTTCCAAATCGAATCTCAAATCATCGGTTGGATGCAATGAATCTGAAGGCTCAATCTAATAGGGTTGAGAAGTAGATGGAATCATACTTTGGAGTGATTGCATGGTAGCAATCATCTCTTCCATCTTCTTGTTCATAGAATCAATTTGTTCATCCTTCTTTTGAAGCTGAAGGATAAGCTACTAGGTTGAAGCTAAAGTAGGGTCTTCTTGTGTCTCTTCCTGCTCTTTTTTAGATAATCTGGTGTCAACCATGTAGATATGTGCTACTGGCAACCCTAAATCATCATCCAACATGTCATCTTGCTCATGATCAAAATATTTAGAGTTTGTTTTTAATTTTTCTTTTTCTTCATCTTCTTTAATAATATTTTCCATCTCCTCTTTGGATAAAGAGAGTGGAACACCATTACTATCTAAGATGACATCCGTTGGTTCACCAATTTCCATTGGCCTTAGTTCAGATGATTCATTCACATTCCCCTGGGATGTAGGGATACTCTCGAGGAAGGCTCCCAGGCCTAAGTGACTGTCATCAGTAATTTCCCTGACATAAGGAGATGGATGAGAAGAATCCATTCCCTTATTGGGAATATCTAATGAATGTACCTCAGCCTGAGGCCCTGGTGATGAGAATAGAGGCTCATCATGGCCTAAACAAAAGATCTCTAAAGGTGAAGAAGGTAAGGGTGGTGAAGGAATCCTATGCGTAAGAAGGGACTTTCTTAATATAAACCCTTTTATTATTTTTCTTAGGATAGGTCCTATCATTTTATGACCTAGTAGATTGATCTCTATGCCATGTAAGTGAGTGCACGGGATGAGAATATTGCCCTGATACTATAGGCACAGGGTAAGAAGGTTTCCTCCTATCAGACATGACTGCCCTCCCTTCCTTTTGATGATGGAAGGTAGCAGGTCATCCTGATAGTTCTCTAGCTAGATTTTGAGAAGCCTGATGCTTCATCGCTCTCAGTAAATCTTCTTTAGTGTAGGAAGAAGATCTAGGAATCTTGTGTAAGGTTTGGTGAGACCTTGGGATTCCTATTTACCTGCTTAAATCTTTTCTTTTAGGGATGGATGAAAGGACAGGGTGGAGAACTAGCAATCCTCATCACATCCTCCTCCTCTAGAGCAGTAGAAAAATGGTAGAATCTGCTTCCACCTAAGAGTGGGGAAGTATCAGGAAGAGTATATCCATCCCTCTTCATATCTAGCTCCATGTCTAGCATATTTCTCTGCTTCATCTCCCTAAGAGCTATCCTCCTGAGTCTCCTCCCTCTATTTTTCTTCTGACTTTTGGTCATTTCAGATGTTTTAGAGGTGGAACCTACTTCAAAGGTGCTAAAGGGAACTAGAGCAGGGAGTACCTTTGAAGTGGGCAGCATTGATTTCTTTTGAATAGGTCCCTGCTGGACCCTCTCAACAGTCTGGCTAGTAAGCATCCTATCCTCAACAGGATCAGGAGAAGAAACAATAGAGAATTCCATAATATATTGCTTATTTTTCAGAGTTTCCCTAGCAATAAGAGCAAGAGTCACTCCATTGGCAGTAATGTTGAGGTTTTCAAATCCAGCCCCAAATTTGATGATGGAGCCATCAGGTAAGTGACTACTGTCAATAAAAAAGCTAATGCCGGTGCAGATCAATGCAACCATTTTCCTATTTTTAAAAATAAAATTAATTTTATTAAAAATGTAAAATAACCAAAATATGGTTAAAATAGGTTTTTGACGTATTAGGAATATTTTAGCCAATAATATGGCCAAGATTTTCTCTCTCTCTCTCTCTCTCTCTCTGATTTTGTTTCTAGATGTTAGATAAATTCCACCAAGGATTAAATGGAGAAGTATCCAATGAAAATAAAGACAATCATGACCGATGATTTACACTAGTACATTGCCGATATATAAAAATAACCATCTATTTCTAAAGATGGAGAGAGGAACCATTCCCTAGCGGAGTCGCCAGAAAATATGTTGGTGTTTTCTCTAGAATAGAGAAAATAAATGACACCACATAGAGTTTAGGAATATTTTATTTAGATGACCATATACGACATTAAGGAATAAACATATTATCTCGAAAGATAAATATGCTCTCCTATAATGGATTCGATCATTTCAATAAAAGACTCGTAAGGCTAATGGGTCTTTCGTGTACTAGAGTATTTTCCCCTGAACTACATGGAAAAGTAGAACATGGTTTATTTTATCATGGGATCATGGTTCCCTATAAAGGCAAGCCTATAGTTAATTACATCTCAGGAAGCGTCTCTTCCTAAGAGTACTCTCGATTAAAGAAATAAATGGTATTCCTAAAGACTACTAAGGTAGGTTTCAAGGGATTGATTTTTGGAAATTCAATTAGGAGAGGTCCAAATTGGACAGAGTTATTTTCAAGAGTCAAATGGAAAGAGTAGGAAATGCCTATTGATACTGGGATACCTAGTAGACATTTCATCTATTCTATGATTGGGCTTTAAATTTGGGGTTTAATTGTAGATTTTGAGTTATCATTTTCTTAGAAATATAGGGCTTAGATTCTAGCAACACAAGACTGCAGAAATGCCTAGGATTGAAGACTTATTCCTAAAAGGATGCTTCAAAACCTAATCTATTAGTGCTTCTGACACATGTTAGATGCTCGACCTAGTTCTATCCTTGAGAATCATTGGCCATTCTCCTCACTTGAGGGAACTAACCTATCCCTGACTCTAGACATACCCCGCCTAATAAATTACCTACATTTTAAAACCATGAGGTGAAGTCATATGAATGCAAGATGGCTGGGTTATTGTATTCTTAGGAAAGGAATATCTAAATCTAGACTCACTCCCTAATCCCTAAGATCATGTGGGGTATGAAGATGCATCTAACTAATGCATATTTCTTTAGATTTTAATAAATTTTGACTCAGGATTCATTTAGGCCATAGGAATATAATTTATGCCTAATGCATGCAATTAAAAAAAGGTTATGAGCCAAATCAGAATAGTAGAAGGTGTACTTCTATCATAGGCTCTCAAAGGTCAAGCCCAAGTTCCCTGGCAAGGATGGAAGGCCTTCATTAATCAAGAGTGAAATAATATGATTTATGCATGATGTTAAAACGTCCAGCTAAGGGGTTGCTACATATTTTATCTTGCTTTAATACTAGGCTTTCATATGAAGATTATGAGTTATATTTTTTTATATTTCAATTGATTTAGTTGGGTAGAAAATTTAGTTTATCCTGAGCCTAGCCCAGTAAAACATCATAACAAACATAGCAGAAAGAAACTTAGAAAATCATGTTGTTTCTATTATGACCCAAAATAAATCAAGCTTAAATTATATAAGAAAATCGGTGGGTACCACTATACACCGGAAGAAAGAAAAATGGGCGTGCCCGCCCTTATACAACTTAACAACAAGTTTAAATAAATGGGTCTTCTAAAGTCTCCTTCTGGACATCCATCGCTCAGGGACCACCATCTATCTCCTACAGCCCTACTAATCCTAGACCCCATAGATCCTAACCTAATTCTAAGCTTAAATTTACATTTAAAATTCAAAAAGAAACCCTAAGCCCTGCAAAAATAGATGTTAGAAAATACCCAAAACACATAAAGCAGTTTATATTTCACAAATATACGGGCTCAGCATTAGTTGCTTTAAAAGGGAAATTTGCATACAAGCAAATAGCAATTTCATGATTTTGATTGATGATAGCGAGCCCTTTAACACATTCCCCTACAAAAAAGTGTGTTAATTTTTTAAAAAAAGCTCCAGCATCCAAAAGCAATACAATACACCACAGACATGTGAAGCAATAAACAACATATCACAGGAGTTTAAAAGAAAATCACAGAATGATCTAACCTAGATTTAGAGTCTGTAACCTAAGTAATCTAGTGTGTGTAGAAGTTGGGTTTGTGTGGTAAGTCTTTGCTAAGCCTTTAAGTTCAAGCTTAAATTTGAAGTTTGATTTTGTATAAGTTTTACCTTTGGATGGTTTCAATTTAAATGGTTTAGTGATTTAATTCCCATTTTTATTCCATTTTATTTTATTAAAGTTGTATAGGTTTTCAAGAATGAGAAATAGAATGAATTTTATTTTTAGATGAAACTCACTTTATTCCACATCCTAAATCTTAATGAAATTTCCAAAAGTCTAACTAAGATCCTTAAGTATCATAATTAATCATTTTATGTTATTTATGTTTGGATTGGTTTTATGTTTCTTTTATTTTTAGATTTGTTTTAAAT
Organism: Cymbidium sinense; assembly: GCA_021442155.1. Classification (NCBI taxonomy): domain Eukaryota; kingdom Viridiplantae; phylum Streptophyta; class Magnoliopsida; order Asparagales; family Orchidaceae; genus Cymbidium; species Cymbidium sinense. The sequence goes on along the minus strand of CM038218.1, from coordinate 171,687,712 downwards.
TATTTTATTTATTTGAATTACTTTGTTTGATTTGTTTCATGTTGAATTAAGCTATGTGGGTTTCATTTTATTTGGCTTTTGTTAATTTAAAGAGTTTGATTTTATTCAATTAACTTAAGTTACTAAATTATGGATTTGTAAGCTTAAGGTTTAAGTTTATTAAAATGAATTAGTACCTTAAGTTTTTTCATGGATTAGGCTTAACCTAAAGCACTTGTATTAATTATTTAATCTGATTTAATTAACCTAAGTTTTAGATTCATTCTTTAAATTCATTAGAGATGAGTGGTTTCATTAAGTTTTATTGATTCAAATTTTAAGGTTTAAGTTAGTTAATAATTTTATTAACCTAAGGTTTTACTTAATTATCCTAAGATTGAAATTGATCATTTCAATTGCCTTAGGATATTTAGATAAGTTTCTAAATAGTTTTTTGATATTTTTTTAAGATTGATTTGAATTATCATTTTATTTAATAGATTAATTAATTTCCTTAACTTAAAATTTATTAACTTTGACCTCTAAGGATTTATAAATTTAAGAAATCCTAACCCAGAAATCAATTAGACTTCAAAAATTTTTGGCAAGTAGGGTTATATGCCAATTTTATATCCCTAAAGTTTCAACTTGATTAGAGATGTAATTAGGGTGTAATTAAGGTTTCAATTATTTCATTAAAATTAGAATTAAGCCTAATTTATTAAGATTCATTAAGGGATTTTATTTTTCACTTATTCTTCACTGCATTACCTTTTTAATGAGGGTTTATTTATAATTTTTGATTAATTGGTTGATTTACTATGATTTAATTAAATTCAGGTTATTTAATTGAATTATTTAATTCATTCAATTACCTAATTAAGTTAATTAGTGATTTACTAGGTTCATATAGGTTTAATTAAGTTTAATTAGTGTTCTGATGTTCATTAATGTTCATTATGTTGATTTAAGATTGTTAGATTAACATTTCCTAATTATTTCATTAAGGGTTAATTAATTTAATTACTTTAAAGGTTAAGCATATGAATTTAAATTTTCCTTAAATTTAGAGAATTAAATCTCTAAAAATTCACCTAAGGTGTTTTTTATGCTTAATTTCATTCCCCCAAAGTTTCAAATTAATTGGATTATTAATTTGAAAGTAATTAGAGTTTAATATTTTTAATTAAATGTAAATTAAGGGAAAAATACCCACTAAAAATTGGGGATTTTAATTTCTATGGATTCCTCTCACTAAGATGAATCCATAGTGCTTTTATTTGTAGCTTTATATTTATATTTGATTTTCTAAGATTTTTTGAAGTTTTTGTATTTATCTTAGTTATTTAATCTGTTAAATAAAGATTTTTAAGTGGAGGTCCCATGGATCGGCGTACTGCATGGTACGCATTTTGTGTTGCATCCTGCCATGTGACACACGCAGGTTGGTCTGCGTGGAGCCACGTGGCATCCGCGTCAGCCATGACCAAAACCCGGGATCTCCTATAGGCCGTCCGATCAAAGATCGGACGGTCTCGGTTACTCTCGCAGTTCCTTAAGGGACTTTAATCAGCAGTGTGCCTAGATCTGGAAGAAACGGATGGTCCTAATTTCATCTCCCCCAACCTTTGCGGGGGTCAAGAACCATCAATGGTGTTTTGCTAATAACTTTTGATATAGGCAATGAAATCACATGATTTAAAGTGCTACACATCGTTGAAAGCTCTTCTTTCAATCTATATGACTTGATCTCACTAAAGATCAAGCTTTATATGAAAATTACCAAGGCCGAAGGCTTGGAGAAAAAAAGGGGGAGTCATCAGTGGCATACCTTGATTCAGGGAGTTTCAATGGTTGAAATCAAATCCAATAGCTTCATTTCTTCGGGAGAAAGCTTTGTGCTAGAGGAATTGAGCCAATTCTTTGTAGTTTGATTCCTAGACCAACCCATGAATGCTCTTTTTTTTGGCTTTGATGATTTGTAGTGCTTAAGGACACTTGGGGGGAGGGGGAACTTTCGTTTAGCTTCAGATTTGATGTTTGAAGGTGTGTGAAAGTTCAAATCTCCTTAGGGAAGTGTATGTATGTGTTTTCCGATATGGCCGAGAATTATATTGCTCCTCTTTGGCTATTCCTTGCTCAATTTTTGTGATGGGAGAACCTTAGAAACTAGCTAGGATCCTCCTCTCTGCCTTACAAGTGTCTAGGCTGAAGAGGTGGGGAGATAGGGAAGGGAAAATGGATTTTACCTTCCCTTAGTGAATTTTTTAGTTCATTTTTGAGTTTTGTCATTTTGTTCCTTAGTGGCTTAATTAGGGAGATTAATTACCTCATTAAGAAGACTTAAGTGAATTAGTCTCCCTCCCACCTGCATTGGTTAAAAGTGATTTGAGTTTTCTCATGTTTTTTGTCTCGTTTAACTCACTTAACCCAAATTGGGTTAATATGGGTTAAACCTAATTTCTTATGGGTCAAATCACCCATTTGACCCAATTACACCCAATAGGGAATTGGGTTATGTCCCATCACCATCCCCATATAATTTAGGACAATCATCTTGGGCTTATTTTAATTTTCTTTGGGTTTGAGTTCAATGTAGCCTATTTAGGTCATTTTGATTTAAGGAATTTAATTTACTTAATCTAGGCCTTAATGAACTCAAATTTCTTTGTCATTATGATCACACATATTCATTTGATAATTTGAAATATTTTTTGGTGATTTAATTTAGTTAAATTTTTGTGGGTTGAGTTTTTGATCAAGTGGGCCCACTTAAGTCAATCCTAAGTTGACTAGAGTTGACTTTAGGTTTGACTTTAAATTTCTATTTTATTTTTATTGATTTACTTGATTTAATTTATATTTCATATTTGGCTTAATTTTGCATCAAACCAAGTAGATTGAATTTAGCTCAAAAATGCATTTCCTAAGTCACTAAGTATAGTGACTTGAATATTGAAGTAGGAAATCCCTATTTGAACTTGAGCTCTTCTCATTGCTAAAAAGACCTCTTCCAAAAATGAGGTCAACAGTGTCATGAGATACTGTAGTGAATTTGTTCTGGAAATCAAGTTCACCTTATTAGAAAGCATATAGTGTCGTAGCTTTTGGGAGGCAAAGATCAAAGCTCGACAATGTTTCTCAATGGGTGGGTAGTTCACTTCAGCAGGAATCAGATGATGGCTGAGGTAGTAAAGAGCACTCTCCTTCCCTTCTTCATTGGCTTGGGCCAATAAAGTGTCGAGAGAGTCATCCAATGCAGTGTGTAGAGGACGAGTGGCTTTCCCGGGATAGGGGCTACTAGACTGGTGGCTTCACCAAATACTGCTTGATATCTTCAAAGGCATGCTGACACTTGTCATCCCACTTCAACTTGGCATCCTTTTTGACAAGTGCTAAGATTGGCTTGCATCTCCCCGATAGGTTGAAAATAAAGTATCTTAGATATGCCAACCATCCTCAGAAAGATCTGAGTTGAGTTAAACTTTTAGGAGGTGGCATTTCTAAGATAGCTTTAATCTTTTCTAGATCTATTTTTATTCCCCGATGTTGACAACAAAACCAAGAAATTTCCCTGAAGCTACTCCGAATGCACACTTCAGGGGATTTATTTTGAGGTTATATTATCTTAACCATTCAAAAACTACTCTCAAGTCAAAGAGATGGTCTTTCTTTTCTCTGTTCTTGACTACTAGATCATCAACATTGTACTCAACCTGATGATGGATGAGTTCATTGAAGATCTAAGTTATGGCCTATTAGTGTGTTGCATTAATATTTTTAAGGCCGAAAGGCATGACCCTATAATAAGAGATTCTGATTGGGGTTTGAAAACTAGTGTTTCTTTCATCCTCGGGGGCCATCTTGATTTGGTTGTAGCAGATGACCCATCCATAAAGGAGAAAATTGCATGAGATGAGGTGATGTCCGCCATTAATTCTGGTATAGGAAGAGGAAACTCATCCTTAGGACTCGCCTTATTTAAATCCCTAAAATTGACGCATATGCGAATTTAGCCTTTCTTCTTCTTAACTAGAGATGACATTGGCTAACCAAGTAGGGTATTTTTCTTCCCTGATGAAACCAACATCGATCAGTTTCTTAACTTTAGAAATGACTTATTGTTTGATTTCTAATCGCATGCGTCTAGGAGCTTGCTTGATAGGGTTAGCGCTAGGATCTATTGCTAGTTTGTGAACTGCTACGTCAGGAGATAATCCGAGCATCTCTTCATAACTCCATGCAAAGCAGTCTTTAAACTCGGTCAATAGCCTAACTAAGTCATTGGTTTCTTCTTCATTTAGCAACGAATTGATGTATGTCGAGCGTGGATTTTCTTCTGTCCCAAGGTTGATTTCTTTAAGCTTGTCAATTGTTGAATGAATCTCCTCTTCAAATTCTAGTGGTGCATCTTTGATTTGGAGATCATCTGGATCATCTGAGGTTTCTAAACAAACATCCTCATAAGAGTTGGTTCGGTGTGAAAAGAACCTATCAGACTCTAGATGGTTGGTGACAACTAAACAGTAATCATCATCATCGACTGGACCCACAGTGCCAAATCCTAGTCCTAATCTTAATTGTGCATCCCTTCCTGTGTTATTCCATAACTTTTCAAAGTACTCTGACTTGTGCTTAGACCATGAATAAGGAATCAAACCCTTCTTTGCAAGATTAATAACACAAGGCGAGTACTAAGCAAAAGATAATTCCATTAATTATTTATATGAATCATCCTCAAGTTCTACATCAACTTCAGGACTTGGGGATGATGATCCCAAAAGGAATCTCTTCAGGTTGACATCCCTGGATGACTAAGGGGCTTGCTTAACTAATAAACCTTCAACTTTTTGAGATGAAAGTGAGGTTAGAGCTAAGGTTCCTAACTGCTACCTGATAGTTTTACATACATTTGATTTGAATACTTTGCTTTGTCTGGAGGCCTGGTCTTGATCCCTGTCTGGCTTGAGTGTCACCTCCAATGAAACCTGCTGAGAGGAGTTGCCTAGTAAGCTAATCACATTAGACTCATCCTCCGAGCTGGATTCCAAGTCTATGTGAATAGTAGGTGTACTCCTATGAACTAGAACATAACCCCTATTGGCTGATGGCCAATTAGGGGGTCTTCCACCTCTGGAACTACCTCTATTTCTACCTTTACCTTTGCCTGGTGGAGGTCGAGTCATCCTACCCACATGTCCATATGATGGAATGAACTGTGGGTGGAATGTGATATGCGCCTCTATTTCTTCTTCAATTTCCCTTTCTTGTTCACTTGGATTTTCATTTTTATTTTCTTTTTCTTCATTTTATTTTTCTTATGAATTTAAATTTTTTCCAACGAGAAAAGGTGTTTTGAAGAAGATAGTAGGTTGCATCCTCATATATCTCAACCTCTCTAATTGAAAATGGCTTTTCATCTCCTTTGATACAGTACTCAATCCCATCATTCTTAAATTTGATGACTGATTGAGGGAGGATGGAATCATCTTGTTCTGATATATCCAAGGCCTACCGAGCAATGCGGTAAACTAAGTATTCGAATTAATGATATAAAACTTGTCTTCTGTCTTCCAGTCACCTATCTTCAAAGGTAACACTATGGAACCTAAAGCCCTCTCGCCTTGTTCATTGAATCCTCTCAACATCATTCAATCTCCTTGGAGTATGGAGATGTTGATCCTCAAGGGTCTTTAAACTCATAATGTTCACCGATGCACCTAGATCGACGAGAACTCTGGCAAGTGTAAATCTTCCCATGTCAACTGTAATGTAGAGGGGACGATTCTGCTCCATGTCCCCCAGAAGTGGGTCTTCATCTATGAAAGTGAGCCCCTGGCTTCTGAATAATGCCTCTCTCCAATGGGTCACCGAGCTAAGCATATCTCAGAATCAAGGAGAGCCTTGATTAGTGATTCCCTCATCTATTTGGATAAGACAAGGGCATCATATATGCTTAGCTTAGATGGAAATTTTCTTAGGTGAGAGAGGACATTGTAGTCCACCTTGGGTTGATCCTCAACAAGCATATATAAGGGTGGAGCATCTTGTGGAAGGGCTTCTCGATCATCTGAACTAATGACTTGTTTCCCTCTATCTTGAGGTGCTGCCCTAGGAGTTATAACCTTGCCACTATGGAGGTTGACTTTAGTGATCTCTTGTGGCAAGGTAATGGAAGATTCTACCTGCATGTTAGGCTCACATACAGCTTCTCCTATGGGACCCTCAGAATCAGATGATTCCAAGTCTATCTCAAGAGGTGAACCCATAGTATTCAGAGTATAATAATCCAACTCTGAATCAGAAAGAGGAAGATCAAAATTATTATAGTTGTTATTTAGACTTGAAGAGTTATCATTAGGAATAGATTTAGACAACCCATCAGAAGTGACATAGATATAATTCAAGCTAGCTTTATTCTTCAATTTCTTGGATTTGATAGGAGGTACATAGTAGAAATCAAGTAAAGTAAGAGGGCTGAGGGATTTGATGCCCTCATCCACCAATACAAGATATCTACTAGAAGAAAAGCTAGCTGAAGTAGAGGAGGTCATTGATGTAGTAGCTACAACGGTGGACTGGAGGTCAGATTCGGTTGGTGGTTGCACTACATGGCTATCCCGGGCTGGCACAGGCTACTGCTGCTGCTGAACTCCCCCTTTCTCTGAGTTGGCTCTTGCAACTTGCAAAACTTCCTTGGTGTTGGAGGTTTGAGCTGGCTCAGCTACATGCAAGGAAAGTTTCTTGATTTTTGAGATAATTTTCTTAGAGGTTTTGGATAAAGAGATATCCCAACCTTCTTTGGTTTTAGAAGGATCGCAAGTAACCCGAGGATTACCCTAATAGAACTGGATGGTTGTTCCACAAAGTATTCCTTCGGGATGATTATAGCATAAATCTTGAAGCTATGTTCAAGCCAATCCTTAAATGTGAAGCAATCTTTCAAAACGTGACATAGTATGCGGTGGTAGGGGCAAAAGGTAGGATCATTGCTTTTGCCCACTTCCTTTGGTCTCCTAGGTTCGGGTAGCTAAAAATAAAACTTCTTTAAGAATTCTTAAAGATCTTTCTGATTACCTCCCTCTTAAATGAATAAGGCTTGTTAAGTTTATCCAAAAGAGTAGGTGGACCATAGCTACCTGGCGATGGGTATGTGTACCGCTGTTATTGATGATGTGGATGAGGAGTAGGCGGTGCAGGCCATGGAGGCTACTATGGCAGCCGGTAGGGCTGCATCGGTGGTGGTAGGGGAGGTGGAAGTGTTGGTTGTGGAGCACGAGGTCTCAAACTACTTACCGGCTATTTTCCCTTATCTGCTATCGCCTCTTCTCAAAAGCTTTTGTGGCGCTTTGTTGATTGGTCTAAAAAGGTAAGCTATTTCTCCTTGTAAGCTAGCCACCTTGTTGATTAATTTCTTTAGAGTTTTGATGGTGAAACTGTTGAGCATGAAGGAGACCGAGCCATGAATATTCTTAAGAATCTCAATTGTGTGTTGTTCAGACAACTGTGGTTCATATTTCATTCTTAAATTACATCATCTGAGAATGTGATCAACGAGGGACTCATTGGGTTTTGTTGAGCCACAATGAAATTGCTTTCAGTCACCCTTTGTTGAGCTCCAGCAAATCTCTTGATGAAGAGTTACACTAACTCAGCAAAAGTCTTCACTGAACTGTTGAGAAGTTCAGCGTACCAATCAAAGGCTATGCTTTCTAAGCTACTGATAAAGAGATGAAAGAGTAAAGCATCACTGCCACCGATGTTGCAACAACTAACCCTGAAATGTGTAATGTGCTACCTCAGGTTCCCACTGTCATCAATGTTTTTAATAGAAGGAGGCATGAAACCCTTAGGATATTGGATGACATCAAATCCGGTAGGGTCTACCCTTTGTAACTGATGGTCGTCCTCGGGCTTGAGCCAACGCTTCTCTCACCTACTGCTCAACCATGCTATTGATATCCTTTTCTTATATGGAGGTACTATCCATTACCTTCCTATACATGTTGGTGCTACCTTGCTCTACTAGAGGTGAAGTCTTGGGTAGATCTAAGACATCAACCAACTCTGGCTGACTAGTCTCAACTATAGTAGGATGGACTATCGATGCTTATTTCTAAAGTGCTAGGACTACTGCCAACAAGTCTTCAAGCTACTTCCCAATCCTATCGATTTGATCATCTTTCCACTTTATCTACTGAAGGAGGTGTTGGGTCGAGTAGGTTGTGTCTTGCTCGGCCTCAACACCTTCCATAGTCTGCTACTCACGGAGGAGAGAATCCCAAGATCTACCATGTGCACTCTCGTTGAATCTTCTAATAGATCATCCTCATTGGGATCAAAGCTGACTTTCTCCTCATCGGACCAGTCATATCCTAAGATCTCCTTCTTCTCCATGAGATAATTGGTCACAATATCATCTAGAGAATGGTCTATATGAATAGGCACAAAGGATCTAGGCTGACTGGTGGTGGGATCACTATCATGTACTATGAGGCACCGAACCATCCCTGCTATTGGAGAGTTAACCTCGTGAGGGATATACTCGTTGGAAGAAATATGCTCCTGGTTGTCATTAAATTTATATGGAGTGGTACTCCTAAGAGGATCTATCATCATAGGTGCGACTGAACTGTCACCCTCTCCTTCAGCAACTACTGCAACCATCTCTATATCCTACTGCGGTGGTGGTGGTGATGGGATGACTATGATACTTCAAGGTCGACATTCCTTCTTCACCGCTATTGGGGCAGAAGGTTGAGCAGGAGAGCTTGGCCTAGCCACAGTAGATGGTGTAGATGGGCAACATCTCTTGGCAGTCGGATCACCAACGGGGTCCTCTTCTCCCTTGATGCAGCCTTCATGGCCTTGGCTAGAATAGGAGAAGCTGGAACATGTACGGGAGATGGTAGACGGGGAGAAGAGCAGTGTGGTGGAGGCACCACTAACTCTCTCAGGATAAGAGCTGCTCTCCTATGATGTGTAGTCCCTGTAAGTAAGATATTATCTCAGATGGTCGACGGTAGCACGCCAATCCAAAAAAATCCAAGTAGTGGAGGCCACCGACCATCACTATACCTCTGCTCGCTAGTGACATGAACCGATGGCCTCTTCAGCCCTCTCCAGCCGCCTACCCACACTGTGGGGAATGACTAAATTCAACTTAAATTGAGCCCTGGACTTAGATAGTCTGTAGGCTTTGCCTACTCGGTGTAAAACTAAATGGAGGCCATCAAATGACCTCCTCCTCTCACTGATCAGTGCCTGGAACTGAATAGCTAGTGGAGGTGAAGCAAAAATCCTCCTAGCAGCCTCTCTATTAGACCCAGAGAGAGGATGGAACTAGTTTACTGTAACCAATGGGGAGACCATCGTGGAAAACTCCTCTACAATAGACAGAGTAGCTGCCTCCATCTCCCTAGCAATGCGAGTGTGGTACCACTCTATCATGTGGTTCTTGTTTCTTCTTTGGGTCCTAGTAGGGTGAGCAGAGTAAGAGCTAGACCTAACCTCAAAAGCAGGGGAAACAACTGGATGGGGAGCCTTCCCTTGAGGGTGCTAGTGAGTGGTGCTAGCCAAAAGATGGGGAACAACCAAGCATACTAACATTGACACTAATACTATTATTGTGGGAACCCCCACTACCTTCCACTTCAATGAGGAAATATCCGAGTCAGATGGTATGTCAATCTGGATGACCAACTTCTGTCCGGTCACCCTGCTCCTACTAACAGTCATGAAGGGAGTGCACTCACATGTAATCCTAGCCCCCCTCAAAGCCTCAACCAACGTGGATGAGGTGGGCATAATCAGATCAGGGAAGGCTGGCCTGATCCAGGGACAAGTCCATCTCATGAGGAAACGAGAACACATACTTTTGCACTGCCATTGAATCAAACTGTACTGAACTAAGCCTGAAAAATTGACTTAAGCTAACTGAAACTACAATGTTGAAAACAAAGTTGAATAAGATTTTCTTGCGTTGCTGATTTTGAATTCGAATTTAGAATTTAAACCCATACTCAACATCTTGAAAGTGTTAGGTTGGGCTCAAATGGATTTAGAAGAAATTTTGAGATTTGATTGGAAAGAAGAATTTTTGAATGAAGAATCCACTTTTAACAAATTTAGGTATGTTGAAAAATGGGTTCAAATATATTTGGAGAGATGCTTCTATAGGTTCATATTTGAATTTTAGTTTTAGATTATGAGGACCCTTTATTTAACAAATTTGGGTATGTCAAAGTAAAGGGTCAATTGATTTTGTTTTTGATTTGTGATATTTTTTTATTTACTTAGCAAATTTGGGTATGCTAAGCGGGTGTTTGAAAACAATTTCTTTTTTTTCTTTATTTGCTTTGTTTTGTGAATCATTTATGATTTTGAAAAATGGAATCCTCGTTTAGCAAATTTGGGTATGCTAAAATGAAGAATCCAAGTGTGTTTTATTTTTGAATGGGACTCTTAGCAAATTTGAGTATGCTAAGAAAATCCTAATGTGTTTCTTTTATTTTTAGAGATTTTGATTTTGAAAAATAGGATCCTTAGCAAATTTGGGTATGGTAAGGAAATCCTAATGTGTTTATTTTGTTTTGGATTTTGTTTTGAAAATGGAGACTTCACTTTAGCAAAAATGGTATGCTAAAGAATGAAGTTCCAATGTGTTTCTTTTTTTTTTTGGATTATTTTGAAAATGGAGACTTCACTTTAGCAAATGTGGTATGCCAAAATGAAGTTCCAATGTGTTTTGAAATTTTGTGAAATGGAGATTTCACTTAGCAAATTTGAGTATGGTAAATGAAATTCCAAAAATGTGTTTCAAATTTTGTTTTGGATTTTGTTTTGAAAATGGGGACTTCACTTTAGCAAATGTGGTATGCTAGAATGAAGCACCAATGTGTGTGTGTGTGTGTGTGTGTGTGTTTAATTTTTTGTGAAATGGAGATTTCACATAACAAATTTGAGTATGCTAAATAAAATTCCAAAAATGTGTTTCAAATTTTGTTTTGGATTTTGTTTTGAAAATGGAGACTTCACTTTAGCAAATGTTGCATGCTAGAATGAAGTTCCAATGTGTTTTTTTTTTTTTTTTGAATTTTTGTGAAATGGAGATATTTCACTTAACAAATTTGAGTATGCTAAATGAAATTCCAAAAATGCATTTTAAATTTTTGTGTTTTGAAAAGGGATACTTCACTTTAGCAAATGGGGTATGCTAGAATGAAGTTCCAAATGTATTTTGAAAAATTTTGTTTTTGTTGATTTTGAAAAGAGAGAAATCCATTTAACAAATTTGGGTATGTAAGATGGTAATCAATTATGTTTCATTTTTCAAAGATGTATTTTCATGTGATTATTGTTTAAAGAGATTCCAACCTAATCATATATGGAATATGTTAAGTGGAATTTCAAAATAATGTCATTTTATTTGGAAATGAAATCCTCATTCAACAAATTTGGGTATATTGAAAGGAGATGTTCATATGTGCTTTTTGAAAGTTTATTTTTGATTTTGAATGGAAATGAAAACTCCATTCAATAGATGTGGGTATATTGAATGGAGAGGTTTCATATGTGCTTTTGGAGAATATATTTTTGATTTTGATTGGAAATGAAACATCCATTCAATAAATATGGGTATATTGAATGGGGAGGTTCATATGTGCTTTTTGAAAATTTATTTTTGATTTTGATTGGAAAGGAAAACTCCATTCAATAGATGTGGGTATATTGAATGGAGAGATTTCATATGTGCTTTTGAAGAAATTATTTTTGATTTTGATTGGAAACGAAACCTCCATTCAATAAATATGGGTATATTGAATGGGGAGGTTTCATATGTGCTTTTTGAAAAGGTGAAAATTCTAACTTAACACATGTGGAATGTGTTGAGTGGAATTTCAAAGTTATGATTTTGCTTGAAGATGTAACATCCATCCAACACATTTGGATGTATTGAATGGAAAGGCCCATCTTCAAATTTTGTGCTTTTTGAAAATTTAGGATTGTTGGAAATTTTTTTTTTTGAAAGTGATGTCTTCATCAAAATGAATTGAGTGAAGAAGTTCATTTGTGCTTTAGAAGTTATGATTGTTGGTTTTATTTTTGAAATGTTTTTACATGTAATAATTGTTAAAATTGTTAGATGTAGTGCAAATAGTTTATTAAGTGTATTTTCAAAAAGTGCTTTTGGAAATTGAGACTTTTCATAAAGGATTTATTTTTATTTATTTTTAGAATGAATCTTTCCTTACCATAAAAGTGGTAAGGAGGAAGTCTTTAATTATTCACTTTTTATTAAATTTTTATTTTTACCCATTAGGGAACCCAACAGGGGTTCTACGACCAACACGGAGTGAGGTCCTAAAACCTAAAGATGTTGGCTAGCTTAAGGATGAAATAAGCTAAGTGCCAATAGAAAGAAAGATAGTCTTGGATTCATACAAAAGTATAAACCCATTATCGATACTTAGAGACAACGATCATTTACCAAAGATGGAGAGAAACCATCCCTAGGAGTCACCAAAAATCGTGATGAAAATTTTATATATATCTCATCTATCCCCTTTTCTTTGGAAAAGAGGATAAATGAAAAATAGAAATATATATAAATTATGCCTTGTTGGGACACCACGAGATCTAGATGTTCTTAGGTGATTGGACGTACATTGAGAAGGTGTACTATCTCAGAGATAGAAGTCACCACCCTACAATGGAACCTAATCACCTCAATAAGGACTCTAAGGACTATGGGTCTTGAATATACTGAGATTCTTCCCTACTTTACATGAAAAGTAAAGTAGGGTTTATTTTAAATCGGGTTTGTTAAGTTCTACAGGGCAAGCCCCATAGTTAATTACATCCTAAGAAAAGATTCCTTAGAATACTCGATTAAAATAATCATTGTCTCCAAAGATTTTGAAAAGGTAGGACTATCAATCGATTGGTTTATTTTTAGAAAGTCAAGTGGGATCGATCAAGAGGAGAGAGTTCTTATCGAAGCCGAATGAAAATAAGTAAGGGGTGCTTAAGATACTAGGAAGCCTAGTAAGCATCCCAAACTATCCTATGATGGGGTTTTATATTTTTGAAATTGAATTGATTTATTTGAGTTGAAATTTTATTAGAATGATAGGGCTTATAATCCCATGATACAAGGTCACAGAAATGCCTAAGAGGTGAATATTTATGCTCATAGCCCGCAAAGGGAAGTAGCAACCCCTGAACCTAAATCTAGGGAGCTTTAGAGAGGGCCAAAAGCATGACCTAAATCTAAGGTGAAAATGGGTTTTTGGTTTACCTTCCGCAAGAGGGGATAAATCACCCGACTGTTGGACTTACAATCGCCTGGGGGTGGCCGCCAACTAACTCCTCCTACAGTTTTAAAATATGTAGGCAAGTTAAATGTTTTGCAACATAGCTAAGTTGTTGTTTATTTAGAAAGAGACTAAGTCCTTAAACACACTTCCTAAGAGACTAGATCACGTAGGGCATGCTTTAATGACTTAAATCTAATGCAAATTCTGTTACAATTTATTTTTATTTTGACAATCAATTTGACAGTGCTTTAGGATTATACCTAATGCATGAGAAATTAGATGGGCCAAAATCAACAAGATAAGGAGGTGTGTTTCCACCATGGCTCTCAAAGGTCAAGCCAAGTTCTCGGAAAAAGGTGGAAGCCTCCAATCAAGAGTGAAATAATATGCTTTTATGCATGATGTTAGAAAAGTAAGATAACATCCATAAGGGTTGCTAATTTTTTATCTTATTTTATAACCTAAGCTTTAGGTGAGGTTATGAGTTATTTATTTTTAATTTGAGTTGTTTAATTGGATAGAAAATTTATTTTTCTAAGAGCCTAAGCATCATCTAGGCCAGACATCAAAGCAAGGAAGAAACTAGGAAAAGATGTCATCTTAATTCGCAGGTTCAACAAACATCAATCAATTTATAAAACTAGCATAAAAGAATAAAAACTATTTGTGATTGGGCTTGACCGCACCAACCCAAAAATAAATAAATTGGGTAGCCGAGCTCTACCCTTATACAACCCAGATTACAAATGAATTAATTATAATTAAGCAAAGAATTCATGTTATGGGTGTCTTCATACTTCATTTCTTCTTTCTTCTTTCTTCTTTCTTCTTTTGGTTGGTTAGAATATGGTTGTTTCAAAGGCTTCACATGAAACATAAGACATGAACTTATGACCAATGCTCATCCTAATCCCCCATAACAATCATTCCAAAATCCTAATTGCAAAAGGACATGAAAATAGGGAAAAAGAAAATCAAACTAACACCTACAAAATAGAGATTAGCTAAACAAACCATACAATCCCAAGCATGTATATATATATAAATTGGACTTAGCACCCCACACATGGGTTAACCAAGTCCATCTGGCCCATTTTGGATTATGCTTAGGGGTATAAGCACCTGCACAACAAAAGTAGTTATATTTTTATTACGATGCCCCTTAAGCACAATCTCATGTAGAAGATAATGGTTAAACTAAGATCGCCCTACCATTCAGTCTACGCATATGCACCCTAACATCCAAACTAAAATAAAATATCATAAAATAAAAGCAAACATCAAACCATAACCTCCCCTAACCTAAACCTAGAATGGTGACTTACCTAATGTGTGTGTATTTAAGTGGTGTGTTTAGCTAGGTTTTAAGGTTGAAGTTTTCTAAGTATGAAAATGTTCAATTTAGAGGATTTGTTTTATGTAAGTGATTTAATTATTTTGGTTGATTTTATTTTGTATTTTGATTTGGTTTAAGTGAATCCTACAATTAATTACTAAGTTGTAAAGAGAGGAAAAGAGAAGAGAACTTCTCTTTCCTCCCTACCTTAAGTAATTTCTAAGGTAGATTCATATTTGATTTTTTTGCTTAGTGAATATTTTTATTATTTGTTTTAATTAATCCTAAGTTTAGATTATCCCTAAACAAACATATTCAAAAGGAAAGGCATTTTAAGATTAAGTGAAATACTATCACAAAATATTCATCACTTCATTTCTTTTCCAACATGTGTAACATGCATATGAATGAATCCTAAGCATATCTATACATGCAAATGGAAATGTTTAGCACACTTTAATGATGAATGCTAAGAGAATTTGTTTAAAAAATTTGAATGTTTTTTTTATGATGCATGATTTTGTTAAGTAGAAAAAGAGTGATTCTTTTGTTCATTTTTCATATGCACACATATATGTATGAAAGGCATAAGTGAGTACGATGCCATTGTTAGCACCACGGGAGTAAGGTACAAGACCTACTTAGGGCTACTTGAAGCATCGCAACCCCGGGGTTGTCCAAACTAATATACCACTTTCCTTAAATGCATATACATGTACAAAAGAAATGAATGGAAAAAAGATGCAAAAATTTGTGTTTATTTGTTTGATTTGTTTATACAATTTATATGTATAAGTGTGGATGTCCTTCTTCAGTAATAACATAAGAATGAATAGGAAGGAATTTAAGCAAGTGTTGTTTTCTTTTCAAATGAACTATACACTTTTCCAAATCCTATTCAAAACTATGCTAAAAGAAAAGAGAAGGAAAGCCACACTATGCACATCTTTATATTTTTACTTACATGCAAGCTCATAAATAATTATAAGTAGCATACCTTTTAGTTTTGATGTTTGATTCATAGGCTTTGAAAGTAATTTTGGATTTAATAGTGATAATAGCCATTCATATTCTTACTTTAGTCAAAACATGCAATTTGACATAAAGGAAACATTTCATTTTTAATTTGATTTTCAAAAAACATGAATGCATGATTTTCACATGACATATATATTTAGCATGCTAAGAAAGAAATAAAGTGATAAAAGCATGTAAATTCATTCACCCTAATTAATTCTTAAAGACAATCCTATGAGATAGAATTATTTAAAGCAAATCAAATTTATTTTAAAGATATTTTTAGTTTTGTTTGAGTTTAATTTGAATTTAAGAAATGTGAAGAGGTTTGCTGGTCCTAACCCATTTCCCACATGTGTATGTTGTTTTAATTTAATTTTAGAACCATTATATGATTTCTATATTCTAGTTTAGGTTAAGGTATGAATTAAGTGCATTAATTACCCCTTACCTACACCACTTTAACATATTTAATAAAATAATTATGAGCCAATGTATGAAATAAAACCACAAAGAATTTAAATCTGCAATGCATACTAGGAAAGAAAGGTACCTAATGCAATTGGCTAATAATTAATGATTAATTAAGTTAAAGGGTTTAATTAAGTACTTTCATAACTCTTCCCACACATGTGAGTTGGATTTTGATTTCTTTAAGCTACTTAGGTTATTGAACACCTAAGCACCTACCCAAGATGAATTGGTTAAGTTCTGCAATGTTTTGATTTTGAAAAGTTTGATTAATTGAGCTAATTAAGTGATTAAACTTATTTAATTAATTTGCACCTTAATTAGATTTTATCCAAATGAAATGAACTTAGGAAAAGAAGATATGGGAAAGAACCCTAATCTCATTCCCTAAGTCCACTCACTGTTCTAAGGTGATTAGCAACTTCAATTAATAGGTTATCACTATTTAAAAGGTTAATTAATCATTTAATTGATTAAGAGGATAATTAGGAATGAACCAAGCAATTATCCTAATTAAACCACTAATAAATCCCAAGAAAATTAGGAGAGGCAGAAGTCATCCCACTAAATGCACATGAGAAGTTTGGAATTAATCAGTGGGATAATTAGAGAGTAATGAACATAATTAAATTCCCAATAAAACCCAAATTTAGAAAATATCACTATTCAAAATCAATTGAAATTAATTTTAGATTATTTCTCTTTGAATTATCTTTCCAATGCTATTTATTTTATACTTTTCTAATTTTTTTTACATTTAGTTATGATATTTTAAAGTTTTCATGATTATCCATTAATTAAATAGCATAATTAAATGACTAATCCCATGGGGCACAAGTGGAGGCGGCGCTTTCCATGGCATGATGGGAGGTCACTTAAGTTATCACATCATGCGCGTGAGCTGCTATCTTTCTCCTCATTCTGATCAAAGATCGGCGAGATCATGCACGGTATTAATAGAATAAATCAGGATCCACATCTTGATCAATGTCCATCCAAAATGCAGATGGATGGCCCATGATCCATCCTGAGCTCACTACGAGATCGCCAGTCCATCTTTCATGGCATGATCGAGCTCAATTGAGCTCAATTGAGCTCAGTCACACCATCATCATGCAAGGAGAAGACATCAAGTTTTTTGGGATGAAAATTCCTTTCACAAAAGACCACACACTCTCTAGTTTAAGCTCAGGCTGAAGGCTTACCTCGCTGAAGGCTATCACCGGTGCTCAAATAAATTGAGGTAGCTTCATTTAGTGGAGACGAAGCCCTGTTGAAGATTTGAGGTGTTGAGAATGAGTATATCTCTCTATGGTCCAAGGTACCCATCAAGTGCTTATGGATTTGGTCTAGAGCACTCTTCCTGTGGGTTGAGGACTTGGATGAAGGCTCGGGTGAGCTCAATTGGGTTCCCTCAAGGTGCTTGCAAAGTGAATTGGACTAAATTTGAGTATTGGATCAATTGGAAAATCTTGCTACCTTCCCTATTTTCTATTTTGAAGAAATCGAGAATGGGGAAATCGAATTGGCTTGGGGGAGCTTGGGGAGACTTGCAATTATTTCCTCTGGCTTCCTTTTACTTAATCGAATACAAGACAATGCAATTCAAGTGAAATTAGGGGGATTATATCTCCCCTTAGGTGAATCGGACGGCCACAAACTCTTTTCCCATTTTTATCTAATTCACCCTATTCAATGGGTTTGTTAGTGGTTTAGAGTGTCATGGCATTCGGTTTTGAGTGTGGAGTGGAGTAGGAAGCTCCCATTTGCTTAAAATGAGTGGAGGAAGGATTCTCATGTGTCCATGTCAAGTGAGGTGGTCAGTTTTGACCTTGGGTTGGGTTTGGCTAACCCAAACCCAATGGGTCATGTGCACCATCCTCATTTGTGACAATTTGGTCCACTAAGAGGATGCCAAGCGTCCATGAAAAGGAATTGACCAAATTCCAAGTGGTTTTGATTTTAGGTTACCCTATGGCCTAGGGATAAAATGGTCATTTGGCTTGGATTTCAATTTGAATATGTTTGGTATGATTGAAAAATGGGTTAGGCCAAGTTTCAATAAATTTGGAGTTGATATGATATGATTTGGCTCATGTTGACCCATTTAGGTCAAAATGGGTCAACTTGGGTCAAGTTGACCAATTGGTCAAATTGGGTCAAACCAAGGGTTGGGTCAAGTTCATATGACCATTTGAAATAATTTGGCAACATTGGTTTAGTTCAATTTGGTTTATATTTAGATTTGGTTCATTTGATTTCATTTAGGTCAAATGGGTCAAGTTGACCAATTTGACCCATTTGACCTATTTGGGTTAGTTCATGGGTTGGTTTAGGCTCCATTGGTCATATGAAATGTATTGGTATCTTTGTTTTCAATCAATTTTGGTTTAGTTTGATTTTGGCTCAACATGACCTTTTAGGTCAAGTTGGGTTCAAAGTTAATTGGGCTTTGGTCAAGTTCAACAAGTGATTTGGAATGAACTTGATCCATTAGTTTCAATCAATTTGACTTTGATCAAGTTTTGACACATTTGACTTTTTAGGTCAAGTTGGGTCAACTTGGGTCAAGTGACCAATTGGGCTAGGTTAGGCTCAAATGATGACTTGGTCAAGTTCAAACATTGATCATGAATGAGTTTTGATCAATAGTTTCAATCAATTTGGCCTATGATGGATTTTGGCTAGTTTAGTTTTCATTTAGCTAAGTGTTGACTTGGTCAACCCTTATGTTTGACTTGGTTTGACCCAATTTGAGTGATTGATCATCTCATGATGATTGTTGCTCACAATCTAAGGCTTAGTTGGGCTTAGTTCAATCCAATTTGGATAGGATTAGAATTTGGCTCAAAAGGGGTACTTTAGCTTACTTTGGGTCAAGTGAGCCTAAGTAGGTCAAATGACTTGATCAAGGCTTGAATCAAGTTTAGTTGAACTCACATATGGACTTATGATTGAAATATAAATCCATTTGCAAGTGGTTTGAAGTCAAATGGGTTTTGACTCACTTGATAATTTCAAGTTCAAAAGGGTGAACATGAGTTTGACTTGGGTTTGATTTTGAATTTAGTTTTGGATTGATGATTAGAGTTTATGTTTATATTTGGATTCATGATTGAAGGATCGATTGAATCATGAAGAAAAATCAAGGGTTTGGCTTGATTTGAAATTGATTTAGCTAAGTTCAAGAATTTGACTTGAAAGGCTTAGGTTGAATTTTGATTGAATTTAAGTTTGAGTTTTGAATTGATTTTTGGTTTGATGTTTATAATTTATGTTTATATTTGGATTCATGATTGAAGTATTGATTGAATCATGAAGAAAAATCAAGGGTTTTGCTTGATTTGAAATTGATTTGGCTAAGTTCAAGAATTTGACTTGAAAGGCTTAGGTTGGATTTTGGTTGAATTTGATTTGATTTTTTGAATTTATTTTTGGATATTTGAATTGATATTTCATTTATATTTGTAAATATAAATGAGAATATAAATGGGTTATGAGAAAATTTGTTGAATTTGAATTGATTTAAATTTGATTTAGGCTAAGTCCATAAGATAGAATCAAAGTGACTTAGGAAAGATTTTTGATTTTGATTTGAATTTTGAATTTGGTTTGATTGATTTGAATTTATATTTCATTTATATATGTGAATATAAATGAGAATATAAATGGGTTGTGAGAAAGTTCCTTGAATTTGAATTGAGTTAGATTTGATTTAGGCTAAGTCCATGAGAGGGAATCAAAGGACTTAGGAAATATTTTGGAGTTTGGAATCCAATCATGGGCTTCAATCATAAGTTTTAATTATTTGGATTCATGATTTGAAAAAAAATCCATTGAATTGGTTCAAGATTTGAGTTAGAGTTGGAGTTTATATGAGTTTGGAGAAAATCAATCAAGTTGGAATTTAATTGATTTTGACTTGAAAGGAGGTAGTGAGACATTTGGTTTAAGCTATAAGGTTAGGGAATTTTCCTAACACCCCTAAGGCATGTCCTAGTCCTATGACTAACTCTTCTAAGTCTCTAGGGATAGGTTGAGTGTTCACCTAATCACTAGAAGTGTCTTAAGACAAAGAAACTCTTAAAATCTAAGAGAAGTCCTACGTCTATGATGGAGGGGTTGAAATCTCATTCCAAAAATGAGGTCATCACCCGCCACGTCCTCCCTACTAACAGTTGTGAGGGCTATCCACTCACAAGTAATTCAGACCCCCTCAAAGCCATGGAAAAAGTAAATTAGGTGTGGCATCAGTCGTGGTGACATTGCAATGATCCAAGGCCAAATCTACACTAGTGGGGAAAGAGAAAACAAACTTCTTCCATAATCTTGTAGTGCAAGGTGAAGACTAATGGTTTTGCATTCATTTGAAATGTAACTAAGTCAGATCCTTGCCTTGATATTTTATCTTCAATCTTTTACTTTTAAACTTGATTTAGAATTTGAACCTACACTTAACAAATTCTAGTATGCTAAGTAGGGTTCATTAAATTTTTGGAGAGGTATTTGACGATTGGAGGAAAGACTTTGCCATATGATTTAGATTTAGAACCCATACTCAAATAATTTAAAAATGTGTGTGTGTGTGTGTGTGTGTGTGTGTGTGTGTGTGTGTTATGTATTGTTTAAAAATTTGATTTGGAAAGCCTTTACTCAACAAACTTAGGTATGCTAAAAAGGGTTTTCAAATATGTGTTTGAAAATTTTATAAAAATATCTTTGTTTGTGTGATTGGTTATGTGTGCGATATATGTTGATTTGATTTGAAAGTGAGGCTTCTTACTTAACAAATTTGGTATGTTAAGTAGAGGCCAAATGTGTTTGATGTATGTGTTGATTTGAAAATGAGGCTCTTACTAATAAATTTGGTATGTTAAGTAAGAGTCAAGTTCATTTATGATTTTTGAAAGCGAGGCTCTTTACTTAACAAATTTGGTATGTTAAGTAGGAGTCTGATGTATTGTGATTTGAAAATGAGACTCTTACTTAACAAATTTGGTATGTTAAGTAGGAGTCAAGTGTATTTATGACTTGTGAAAATAAGACTCTTACTAAACAAATTTGGTATTCTAAGTATGAGTCAAGTGTATTCATGATTTGAAAATGAGGCTCTTACTTAACAAATTTGGTATGTTAAGTAGGAGGCCAAATGTGTTTATGATTTTTGAAAAAGGGAAATCTATTTAACAAATTTAGATATGTTAAATAGAATTCAATTTTTTTCTATAATTTTTAAAAATGGGACTCTCATTTGACAAATTTGGTATGTCAAATGGAGTCCAAATTTGTTTTGAAGTTCAATATTTTGGAAAAGAAAAATTCTATTTGACAAATGCAAGTGTGTTAAATAGAATTCAATTTGTTTTGATTTTCCAAAAGAAAAGGGAACTCCTATTTGACAAATTTAGGTATGTCAATTAGAAGTTCAACTATGTCTTGATTTTTGTGTGATTTCTTGCTTTTGAAAAGAGGGAAACTCCAATTCTAACATATATGGAATATGCTAAGTGGAGTTTCAATTTTATGTTATGATCTTATTTGAAAATAAAATCTTCATTCAACAAATTTGGGTATGTTGAATAAAGATGGCCATTTTCAAAAGTGTGCTTTTGAAAAAGGGATTTTAAAAATTTTTGATATTGACTTTGAAAAGAACCTCCATGTAATAATTATAGGAATTGTTAAATGAGATTTGGTTATATGAGTTTTGTGGTTTTGAAAATTTCTTGTGAATTTTGTGCAAAATCATTTATTATGTGAATTTTGAAAACGTATTTTTGAAAGAATGGCATTTTGCAAAAGAGTTTATTTTCTTAAATATAAGATGAACCTTGTCTCATAGAAGAGGAGTAAAATTCTTATTAGAGAAAATTCCTGTGATATCCTAAAACAAATGTTGGTTATCTTAAATGAAATAAGTTAAGTAGATATGACTCATATGAAATGCAAGTCTATTATTAAAATAATCTACTAGAGATGGAGAGAACCATCAAAAATCATGAAAAAATGTGATTTTTTATGTGTATGCACACCACGTGATGAGGTGGAGGTAATCTACGACATCAAGAAATGGTGCACTATCTCGAAAGATATAAATCACCACCCTACAATGGATCTAATCACCTAATAAGGACTCCTAAGGCATGATGGGTCTTCGAATATACCAGAGATATTTTTTCTACTTTATATGGATGAATAAACTAGGGTTTATATTAAACCAGGTTCTAAGGTTCCCTATGGGGATAAGCCCCCATAGTTAATTACATCCTATGGAAGGTGAATTCTTTAGGAATACTCTTGATTAAAGTAGGCAATTGTTGTCTCCATATATTTCAAAGATAGGACTATCAATAAGTTATTTATACTCAAAAAAATCAAATGGAATAGATCAAAAAGGAGAGACTTAATATTGGAGCTAAAGGAGCTGAGTAGGGAATGCTCATGATACTAGAAAATCTAGTGAGCATTCAAACCTATCCTATGGTTGGGCTTTATATGTTTTAAATTAAGGAGAATTATAAGTTTGAGTTGAAATTTTATTAGAAGGCTAGGGCTTATAATGCCATAATATAAGGTTATGAAAATGCCTAAGAGGTGAGAATTTATGCTTGTAACTGAAGGAAAATAGCAACCTAGGATCCTAAATCTAGGGAGCATTAGCAAGGGCCAAAGCACGTCTTAAATCTAAGCGAAGATAGGTATATAGTTTATCTCCACAAGAGAGGGTAAACCACCTGACTGATGGACTTATAATCACCTGGAGTGGCAGCTAGCTAACTCCTCCTACAATTTAAAACCATGTAGGCAAGTCATATGATTTTGCAAGATAGTTATGTTATTATTATTTAGAAAGAAACTAAAGTCCTTAAGCCCACTCCCTAAGAGACTAGGGCATGAGTGGTATGAACAATGACTTAGTCTAATGAAAATCTTTTCAATTTTTATTTAATTTTGGACTCTTCATTTTGACAAAGGACATAGGATTTTCATATATCTAAATGCATGATGAAATGAGGTTATTGGCTAAATCAGAGAAAAAGAAGTGTATATCACGATAGAAGAGACCCTCAAAGGTCAAGTCTTTCCCTATCATGCAAGGATGGAAACTCTCTCTTAACAAGAGTGAAGCAATATGAATGCATGATATTAAGCATACAACATTTAACTAAGGGGTTGCTAAATCTTTTAGTTATCTTGATTTAATGCCTAGGCTTTATGTGAGGTTACGAGTTATTTAAAAAATTTAGTTATGAGTTGTAGTTGGGGTAGAAAATTTATTATTTTCCTTAAGAGCCTAATTGGATCCAGTCCACGCATTAAATCACCATATAAGTAAAAAAATAAGAAGAGGCATGATAATTCTATTGTGCAATTATAAATAAAACATCAAACAATTTATAAATCCAATGTAAAAGAATAAAAGGCCGATGCCCAAGCTCTACCCTTATATGACTCGGTATATGAAAGAATAATTACAACTTTATAATTGATAAATGTTAAGGGGTCTTCATTTCTTCATTCTTCATGTCTCAACTTCTTTCCTCCTTTGATTTGATTTGGATGTGCTTGCTTCAAAGGTGTCATAGGGCCTCCCAGAACAAAGCCTTCTAGCCACTGCTCATCATAATCTCCCATAACACTAATCCTAATTTCTAATACAAAATTATATTAAAAATAGGAAAAGTAAATTTAACTACACTTGAAAAATAAGTGTTAGCTAAGCACACCATACAACCCAAGTAGTTATAGGAATAATTTGGACTTAGTGCCCTGCACATGGGTAATCAAGCCCAGTTGGGTTAATTCTAGTTCTACTTAGTGGTTAAGCAACCTGTAAAAGAGAGAAACAACAACAACAATAAGCTTTTATCCCTCTAAGTGGGGTCAGCTACATGAATCCTTCGTCTCCATTGTGTTCTATTATGTGTCAAATTCTCATTTAATTCAAGTATACTACGATCATTTTTTTACATCTTTGTGGTGTTTATTTTTTTGGTGTGTGTATATGTGAGGGGGACACCATGCAGATCTCTGAGGATGTACTTATTGAGGTGATCGGGTATGACATCAAGGAATAGTATACTATCTCAAAATATAGAAGTCACTATCCTACAATGGACCTAATAACCTAATAAGGACTCTTAAGGCATAATGGGTCTTTGAATATACCAGAGATTTTTCTCTACTTTACATGGATGAATAAAGTAGGATTTATTTAAATCGAGTTCTAAAATTCCCTATAAGGGCAAGTCCATATAGTCAATTACATCTTAAGAGAAATGAATCCCTTAAGAATACTCTCGATTAAAGTAGGCAATTGCTGTCTCCAAAGAATTTAAAGATAGGACTATTAATAAATTAGTTGTATTTTAGAATATCAAGTGGGATGGATCAAAAGGGAAGAGTTATTATCGAAACTAGAGGGATGAATAGGGAGTGCTCATGATATTAGAAAACCTAGTGAGCACTCCAATCTATCTTATGGTTGGGCTTTATATATTTAAAATTGAGGAGATCTATTTATTTGAGTTAAAATTTTATTATAGAGCTAGGACTTATACTCTAACAATACAAGATTGTTAAGATACCTAAGAGGTGAGGATTTATGCTTGTATCCCACAAAGGAAAATAGCCACCTCAGATCCTAAATCTAGGGAGCTTTGGCATGGGCTAAAGCACGACCAAAATCCATGGCAAAAATTGATATATGGTTTACCTCAATAAGAGAGTGCAAACCACCGACTACTGAACTTATTACCTGCAGTGATAGCCAACTAACTCCTCCTATTTTTAAAACCATGTAGGCAAGTCATATGCTTTGCAAGATGGTTAGACTGTTATTTATTTAGGAAGAAAACTAAGTCCTTAAACCCACTCCTTAAGAGACTAGAGCATGAGGGGTATGAATAATGACTTAAATCTAATGCAAATTATTGTCAAATTTTATTTAATTTGGGACTCTTTATTTTGATACAGGCTATAGGATTTTGTATGCCTAAATGCATGAGAAGTTTATTATGGGTTCAAATAAAAAGAGAAAGAGGTGTTCTTTCATCATAGGCTCTAAAAGGTTAAGCACATTTCTATCTGGAAAAGATGGAAGCCTTCTCTTAGTAAAAGTGAACAACATGATTATGCATGATATTAAACATACAACATCCAGCTAAGGGCTTGCTAAATATTTTATTATCTTGATCTAATGCTTAGGCTTTTACATGAGGTTATGAGTTGTATTAAGAAATTTAGTTATGAGTTGTCAGTTTGGGTAGAAAAATTAATTTTCATCCTAGGAGCCTAATCGCATCCAGGCCATACAATAATCACCAATCATAAATAAACTATGAAAAGGCATGCTTTTTCTAATGCACAAGCTAAACAAAACATCAAACAATTTTATAAAGAACCACAACTGAAAAGAAATGTGGGTAGAGCTTCCTATATACATCCGATAAAAAAGAATAATTATAATTATAAATGATGAATGTTATGGGGGGTCTTCATTCTTCATTCTTTCTTCTTTACTTCTTTCTTCTTTCATTTCTTTATTGATTTGCTATTTCTTTCTTCCTTTTGTCTTGATTTGGATGTGCTTGCTCCAAAGGCATCACATGGTACATAGGACTTGGTCTTATAACTAATGTTCATCCTATTCTCCCATAACACTTATCCTAATCCTAATGCAAAATTACATTAAAAGAAGAAAAGTAAATCTAGCTACACACAAATAAATGTTAGCTAAACACACCATACAACAAGGTTATATGAATAATTTGGACTTAGCATCCCACACATGGGTAACCAAGCCCTGTCTAACTTGGGCTATGCTTAGAGCTAAGCAACTGCACAAAAGCATTTATATTTTATTATAGTTGCCCCTTAAGCACACCCCTCAGAGCATGATTAGTCTAATAATGGCCTCATCAATTATGCACATACACATCTATATCTAAATAATACATCACAAAATAAGCATACATTAAACCATACACCGCCCTAACAAAAAGCTAGAAGTGGTGATTTATTCTAAAGTGTGTGCATGAAGGCTTGTGTGGTATGTTCTAACTAGGCTTTAGAGTTATAATTTTACTAAGTGTGAAAGATTTAATTTATGATGAGTTAATTTCTCTTTAAGTGATTTAATTAATTTGGAGATTTTACTTAATATTTTTTTTGTTTCATATGGCTTACGCTAAACAACTAAGTGTTAAAAAGAGAAGAAAGAGAGGGAACCTCTCTTTCATCCCTACCTTAAGTCATTTCTAAAGCAAGTTGATCAATTCTCTTCAGTGAATGGCTTATTATATATTTTGATTAACCCTAAGTTTAGGTTTACTCTAAATGACCTTATTCAATAAGAAAGACATCTTAAGGTTAATTAGAATGAATTACTATCACATAACACATATTCATTCATTTCTTTCCATCATGTAAATCTAAGCATACTATACATACAATGTATGTTTAGCACACTTAAATGATGAATGCAAAGAAATGTGTTTGGAATTTAAATATTTCATTTGATTGAGTTATGAATTCATGTCTTTTTAATAAAAAAGAGGGATTTTTCATCCATTAGCTAAGTACACATTCATATGTATAAAATTTTTAAGTGAGTACGCCATTGTTACGCACAGGAGTGGACAAGACCCTTAGGGCTACTTAAAGCCTCGCACCCTGGGGTGTCCAAACTAATATACCACTTTCTTAGATACATGTAGATGTATAAACAACTACAAGGATAGGAAAACTCATGCAAAAATTGTATTTTTGATTTACATGGTTCATGTTTCTTATTCATTGGTTATATCACACATTCATATGTATAAGAGCTTTATGTGAGTATGGAGCCATTGTTCTACACCAATGGCATAAGCTATAAGACCTACTTAAGGCTACTTAAAGCCTCACAGCCCCGGGGTGTCCAGACTAATATATCACTTTTCTCAAATACATGTGAATGTACAAAAAGAACCAAAAGAAAGAGAAGCCACGAAAGAAGTCATATTTGATTTGATTATATGATTTACATATGTGATATGAAATTCTTCCTAAGTTTTAACATAGGGATACATAAGAATAGATTTAGACAAATGTTGTGTTCTTTTCAAATGAACTATACATTTGTGAATCCTATGTGAATCCATGTAAGGTAAGGAAAGAGAACTTCATAACATATCCTATATTACCAACACATGCAAACTTATAGATATTTGTAATTAAAATCACTTCATATATTATAATTGATTTATGGGCTTTTGAAACTAGCCTTTGGTTTAATAGTGATAATAGCCACACTTATTTTTAATTTAAGCCAACACATGTAATTTGACATAGAAGAAACCATTTCATTTAATTAATTTTAAAAGAAATGAATGTATGATTTCACATGGTAAGCAGAGTTTAACATGATTGGAAAAAAATAAAGGAATATAAGCACATGATCTCATTTATCCTAATTAATTCCTAAGGACAATCACATTAAATCTGGTTATTTAAAATAAACCAAAATTCTTTAAATACATTTTTAACTTTAAGTTTGATTTGATTTATGAAATATGAAAGAGGTTTGCTAATCTTAATCCAATTCCCCATGTGTGAATTAATTTGGTTTAATGAAGGATATTTATGTTGATTTTATGTTTTAATTAGGTTAAGGTATGAATTAAATGAATTAATTAACCCTTACCTATATCACCTTAAGTTAATTAACTAATTAATGATAATCCAATATGATATGCAACCACATGAAAAGTAAATTTGCAATGCTCCTAAGAAATGAAAGGGATCAAATTCAATTGGCTTATGATTAATAGTTAATTAGGCTTAAGGGATCTCACTTAACTACTTTTATGGTTTTCTCACACATGTGAGATAACCATAAGTTCATTATCTCTCATCTTGGATTACTGAACACCCAAGGAGATACCCAAGATCATTTAAAGGTTGCTTATGTGTGAGGTGGATTTTAAATTGAATTAGATCAAGCTTACTAATTAGTTGATTGAATCCTTTGGTTACATTTTGAATAGAATGATGAAATTAGCTTAGGTAAAGGGATCAAGGATAAGACCTCAATCCTTAATCCCTAAGCCATTTTAAACACTAATTAGGCTTTAATTTTTTTATCTTAGATTAATTAATTAATTAATTAAGCAATTAATTACCTCATAAATTATCAATTAATTTAACTCCAAAAAGTGAAGGAAATCTAGGAAATGAATTAGGAAAAATATTCCAATTACACTCCCTAAGGTCCCTTACTATTCCACAAAGGTAATTAGGCTTAAATAATTAATTAAATCACTATTCATTCACTAATTATCATTAATTAAATTAAGAGAGTGATTAAGGCTTAATTAATTGATTTTCCTAATTAAGCAACTAATAAAATCCCAAAAAATAGGGGAGACAGAGGTCAACCCCCTAAACATCCACAGAAAATTTGAGATTAATTGGATGCCTAATTAAGAGATAATTAAGCTAATTAGATTTCTAGTTAAACCTTAATTAAGCCAAAATCACTATTCAAAATCAATTAATAATAATTTTCTTGGATTCTACTCTGAAATACCTTCGAAATGAGCCAATGTTTGCATTTTTTGGATTTTTTACTATTAATTATGAATTTAGGAAGTTTCAGCCTTAAAAATTAATTAAATAGCCCTAATTATGCCCTTAATCCCATTGGGCCATGTGGTGCAAACGCGGTGCGCTTTCCATGTGGCATGACGGGATTGGCTATTTAAGTTGTCACATTCGTGCACTAACTCATCCGATGGCAGACATGCTTTCCTATGGACCGTCCAATCCATAATCGAACAACCACGATTAGATCCATAATTTTGGAAGGGAATCAGGGGATCTAATGCGATCTAATCAGAGCCTTTCATTTCGATCATGTGGAACGAACGGCTCATGATCTATCTCATTCATCAATAGCAAAAGATGGATTCATCCGTCTTTCCCCATTCGATCCGAGCTCACCCAATCTTGGATTCCCTCCAAATTTATCCCACACCTTCGGAGAAGGGAGAAGCACACATGCAATGGTCAAATTCACATGACATTTGAATTCTCTTTGAAAAATACCAAGCACGATTTCCCTATAGCTACAGTTTTGAGGAATTACCTCACCGAAGCTAATGCCCGACGGTGGGTTGTCAGAGGTAGATTTTCCTAGTTGAGGCGAGGCCCTGTTGAGAAGCTTTGAGTTCAATTTGGGGTAGAGTACTCGATCAACCAATCCCCACGCATGAAGGCCTTGGGTTCGATTGTACTCCTATCTTCGATGCTCATGAAGGCATGGAGAAGGTTCGATTGGCTTCGATAGAGTACGAGGATGGTGTGGGCGCAAGGAATTAAAGTTTGATTGAGTGGAGGAGGAATATTGATGGAAGGAAGGCTGCCCAATTTTTGATTTCTCATAGAGAGAGGAAATCTGATTGAACGAGGCTTCGGGAAAGCTTGGAATTACTTTGAGGGATTTTGTAATTGGCTTAGGAAGTATCTTGATGCAATTGGCTCCTTTCCCACTCAAAATGGGGGAGTATTGGCCGAAAATGTGTGTGAAGGATGGATGGGATGGGTTGGCTTATTTTGGTAGGTAGGCCACTGTTAGGGCATAGAGGTCACCTTTAACTCCATGTAGCTCGACTTGAGTGGACAGAGCCATGGGAGTAACCTCTAAGGTTGGTGTGCAAAGTTCCCTATCGGTTTGTCCATAAGGTGCTCGGTTTGGCTTGAGTGAGGGTGAGTTGAACTTCCATTGGCCCTTTGCTGATCTAGGGTAGGTTAGGTGAGCTAAGTGGGTCAAGTGGAGCCTCACTTGAGTGCTTGGAGGCTATCATGGTGATGGGGAAGTCAAATTTGCTTGGATCCATTTATTTTGAAGCTTAAATCCCATGGTTTGATGGCTAATCCTTTTTGGTGGAACCCACTTAGCTTTTGTGGAGGTGTTGGGCTGACCTAGGGTGAGTTTAAGTTAAGTTAGATCAGCCCACAAGGTTTCATAAATTGGATTTGAGTGGTTTGTCTTAGATTGGTCAAATGGGTTCAATTTGGGCTAGGTTGGGTTGGATTGGCCAATCGGTCAAATTGGGTCAAACCAAGGCTAAGGTTAGGCTCATATGATGATTTGGGATATTTTGGTTAATTGGTTTGAGTTGGTTTGCCTAGGTTTGATTTGACTCATTTGGATTCAAAAGGGTCAAATTGGTCAAGTTGACCAATTTGACCAATTTGACCAAATTGGGTTGGGTTAAGTGTTGAGTCAAGTTTAATTGGTCAATTAAAAATGATTGTAGGCTTTGGTTTGGTTTAATTTGGATTTAATTTAAATTTTGGCCAATTTGACCCTTTGGATAATTTGGGCTAAGTTGGGTCAAGTTGACCAATTGGTCAATTTGGGCTCAATTATGGCTTTGGTCAAGTTCAATAAGTGATTTGGAATAAACTTGAGCCATTGGTTGCAATCAATTTGGCATATGGTGGATTTTGGCTAATTTGGATTTCATTTGGGTTAAATGTTGACTTGGTCAAAGGCTAGGTTTGACTTGGTTTGACCCATTTCAATGCAATTGATCACCTTATGATGATTGTTGATCATGATTGAAGGTTTTGATGGGCTTAGCTCAATCCAATTTGGGTTGGATTAGAACTTGGCTCAAAAAGGCCCTTTAGGTCACTTTGGGTCAAGTGAGCCTAAATGGTTTGGTTGGATTGATCATGGCTTGATTCAAGTTTAGTTGAGTTGATATATAGATTTAAGATGGAAATATAAATCCAATTGCAAGTGGTTTGGAGCCATATGGGTTTTGGTTCATATGATAATTTTCAAGTCAAAAGGGGTAAACATGAGTTTAACTTGGGTTGACTTGGGTTTGGTTTGATAATTATGGTTTATGTTTATATTTGGGCCAATGATTGAAGGAATGATTGAATCATGAAGAAATCTATGAGTTTTGAGTTGATTTGGGTATCATTTAGCCAAGTTGAAAAATTTGGCTAAAAGGGTTAAAATTGGGAATCTGATTTGATTTGGGTTTGGTTTGGACCATTTGGATTTATATTTCATTTATATTTGTGAATATAAATGAAGATATAAATGGGTTATGAGAAAATCACATGAGTTTGGAGTGATTTGGAAGCAATTTTGGTTAAACTTATGGAGGTGGTGATTTTGAATTAATTTGGAATTGGATTTCATTTATATTTATGAATATAAATGAATGAATGAATTATTTATGATGAAATCAATCAAATTTGGATTGGCTAAGCATATGAAGGTGGTTTATATGGCTTGAGAAGGGATTTTGGAATTTGAATTTGATTATGGGTTCTAATCACTTGGAGTTTGGAATTGATTTATGATTTGAATTGGATTTGATTTTGGAATTTGGATTTTGAGAAAATCAATTGAATTGGGTTTGATTTGAGTTTGGTTAAGGCCAAGTCCATAAGATAAAATCAAAGGGCTTAGGAAAATTTGGAGTTTGAATTTAATCATGGGTTTAAATCATTAGAAGTTGGATTTGATTTTGGACTTTGGATTTGAATTTGAGGTTTGGTTTGAAAGAAGGAAGTAAGGATTGGGTTTAGGCTATAGGGTAGGCAAGTCCTCCAAAATTCCTAAGGTACAGCCTATTCCTATGGCTAACTCATCTATGTCTCTAGGGTTATGTTGAGTGTTCACCTAATCACTAGAAGTTTCTTAAGACTAAGGAACTCTTAGTACAAGAGTCCTAGATCTATGATGAAAAAGTTGAGAGCTCACTACAAAAGTGAGGTTAACAATCTTAACCAAGTCTTTTTAGGTCTACCTCTACCTTTCTTAACATAACTCAAATGCATCACTCTCTCATTACCAGGGAGACGCTTTATGGCCAAACCATCTAAGCGACTCTCTCTAATCTTATCCAAACCATCTAACTCTCTAATCTTATCTATCATTGAGCTACTCAACTTTTTCAGAACATACTCATTCTTTTTATCTCTAAGAGTAAAGCCACTCATCCACGTGAGCATCCTCATCTCTATAACACTTAACTTAGTCTTATGCTTCTCTTTTATTGGTCAACATTCTACACCATAAGTCATTGCAGGTCTTACCAATATCTTATAAAATTTTTCCCTAAGTTTAAGCTAAACTTTTCTATCACACAACAGGCCAAATGCATTCCTCCACTTCAACCATCCAACTTGAATTCTACTAATAACATCTCCATCTATTTCACCATCATTTTGAACAATAGAGCCTAAATATTTGAATCACTCACTCTTTTTAATGACTTGTTCACATATTGTCACAACACTACCACTATAACTTCTAAAACTAAAATTACACTCCATATATTCAGTTTTAGACCTACTTAAATGAAAACATTTAAACTCTAAGGTTCACCTCCATTATTCAAGTTTCTCTTGGACTCCCTCTATAGTCTTATCAATAAGAAGAATGCCATCAGCAAAAGCATACACCAAGGTACATCTTCCTGTAAATGCCTAGTAAGAACATCCATAACTAAAGAAAAAAGATAAGGGATTAAAGCCGATCCTTGATGTAATCCAACTGAAATAGAAAAATATTTTGTCAATCCTCCTTATGTTTGAACACAAGTAATAGCTCTAGTATACATATCCTTATTGACTTGAATATAACCAATATTAACTCCTTTCTTTTCTAGAACTCTCCAAAGAACATCTCTTGAAACTTTATCATAAGCTTCCTCTAAATCAATAAATATCATATGTAGATTCTTCTTATTTCCTCTATACTTCTCCATCAAACTTCTTAAAAAATATATAGCATCCATAGTAGATCTACCTGGCATGAAACCAAACTGATTGTGAGAAACTTGTGTATCACATCGTAACCTATGCTGAATTACTCTATCCCATAATTTTAATGTATGACACATTAACTTAATTCCTCTATAATTTGCACACTCTTATGCATCACCTTTATTCTTAAATATAAGAACCAACAAACTCTCTCCACTCATCAATCTTTTAGTATTTAAAATAACATTAAAAAGATTTGTAAGCCAAGAAATTCTTTGATCTCCTAAACATTTCCACACTTCTATTGGAATACCATCAAGTCCTACTATTTTTCCACATTACACTTTCTTTAAAGCTTCTCTAACTTCAGATTTATTAATACGATGATAAAAACAAAATTATCTATCTTTATTTAAGGTATTAAGGTTGCTAAAATCAATCATACTTTCATATCCTTCATTGAAAAGTTTATCAAAATGACTTATCCACCTATTTTCAATATTCTTTTCTAAAAAAAGTACTTTATTATTTTCATCCTTAATACACCTCACTTGAACTAGATCTTTACTTCTCCTATCACTTTGGTTGGCTAACTTATGCATACAACTTTCTCCTTCTTTGGCATCTAATCTATTATATAAATCACTAAAAGCTAAACTTTTTGCATCATATATTATTTTCTTAGAAACCCTACAGGCCATTTTATATCTTTCTCAATTCTCTGAGTTTTTACATCTAAATCAAGTTTTATAATAATGCTTCTTATTTCTTATCTTATCTTGCACATTCTGACTCCACCTCCAACTATTTGTATTAAAATAAGCTTTTTCTTTTGATTCTCCAAGCACATTTTTAGCAACTTGCTTAATTTCACTTGGTACTTTTTTCTACATAATATTAGCCTCCTTATGAACATCCCAGATTCTAAGCTCTTGTAGTTTGCCCTTAAAAAATATTTTTATGTGTGTTCTTTAAGTGCCCCCATCTAATCCTAAGACAATAATTTTTTCTCTCGCAATCTTTCATCTTAAAATCTAAAACTAACACTCGATGTTGGGTCCTTAAACTTTCACTTGGAATGACCTTATAGTCTTTACAATCTAAATGATATATTTTTCTTATCAGAAAATAATCAATTTTTGTTTTACTAAATCTATTTTTATAAGTAATAATATGTTCATCTCTTTTCTTAAATAAAATATAAACAACTACAAAATCATAGGCTAAAGAAAAATCTAATATAGTCCTACCTTCTTCATTAGTCACTCCAAATCTATAACCACCATGAATACTTTTAGAATCTTCTACCACTCTACCAACATGTCCATTTAAATCTCCTCCAATAATTACTTTTTTTCAAGAGATATCTTTTGTATTAATCCCTCTAATTCATTTTAAAATTTTTCTTTTAGCTTAAATCCAAACCTACTTGACGAGCATAATAACATTGATAATCCTAATATCTACAATAATCTTTAAAGTTATAATTCTATCTCGACATCTATTAATATTTATAACATTATTCTTTAAACTTTTAGCTATAATGACACCTAGCCATTTCTAGTTCAATTTCTACCTAAATACCAAAGTTTAAATCCTAAACTATCAATCTCCTTGGCCTTCTCGCCAACCCATTTAGTTTCTTGAACACATAAAATATTTATCTTTCTATGAACCATAATATCTATTCATTACATTAGTTTACTATTGACCTCACTTTTGGAGTGAGCTCTTAACCTCCTCTCCTTAGACTTAGGACACTTCTAGATACTAAGAACTCTTTAGTCATAAGACACTTTTAGTGATTAGGTGAACATTTAACCTAAGCCTAGAGACTTAGAAGTGTTAATCATAAGATTAGGCTATGCTTTAGGGCTTAAATAAATTACCTATCCTACAGCCTAAACTCAATCTAGATACACTTTCTTAAATCAAACCCAGATTCAATTCTCAAACCAAATCTCAAATTCAAATTCAAATTTGACTCCAAATGATTGAAACCCAAAATCAAATTCAAATCATAAGACCCTTCCTAAGCATATGAACCACATCCATATGCTTAGCCAAAACTCCCTATAGATCAAATCAAACTCAATTGATTTCTTTATAAATCAATTATTCCTTCATTTATATTCACAAATGTTAAAGAAATCCAAATTCAAATGACCAAAACTATATCAAAAATCAAATCCAAACTTAATCTAAGCCCTTTAACCCAATTCTCTGGATTTAACCAAATTCTATCCAAATCAAGTCAAAATCAAAGGATTTTCTCTCCAATCAATCATTCATTCGATCATTTATCCAAATATAAATAAAAGCTACAATCATCAAATCACATCAAAGTCAACCCAAGTCAAACCCAACCTAGCCCTTTTGACTTAAAAATTTCAAATGAGCCAAAATCCCTTAGACTCCAAATTGATTACTGTTGAATTTATATTTCTATCTAGGGCTCATATATGAGTTCAACTAAACTCGAATCAAACCAAAACCAAACCAATTGACCCACATAGGTCCATTTGACCCAAAGTGACCTAAAGGACCCTTTTGAGCCAACTTCTGATCCAACCCAAATTGGATTGAACTAAGCTCGCCAAAACCTTCCACCATGATTGTTGATCACCCTAGGATGATCAATTACAATCAATTGGGCCAAACCAAGCCCAATTGGCCATTTGGTCCACTTGACCCAAAGTGACCTAAAGGAACAAATTGAGTCAAACCATGATCTAACCTAAATTGATTGTAACTAATGGCTCAAGTTCATTCCAAATTGATTATTGAACTTTAACAAAGCCATAATTAAACCCAATTTGATCAATCGAACCAATTGAGCCATTAAGCCCAAATAAGCCTAAAGGGTCAATTTGTTCTAAATCCAAATTAAATCCAAATTAATTCAAACCAAAAGCCACATTAATCTTTAATTAGCCAATTGAACATGAATCAACCCATGACCCAAGCTAATTTTTCCAATTTTGGTCAAATTGGTCAATTTGACCTAATATGACCCATATGACTCAAATTGGGTTAAATCCCTTGAAACCAAGCCATGACTCATTAGGGGCTGATCAAATCTTACCCAAACCCATTTGGGATCAGCCCAAAATCAACCCAACCCAATTAAATCCCTCATGGATTTTCCCCCACATAGGATTCCACCCAACCTCATTTAATTCTCCCCTATCACATGCACTTAACTCCTCCCCAACATTTACATTCAATTGTGCTGATCATATGGTAGCAAGAGAGGACTTTGAAGCAAAAATCTAAAGTCCTCAATCAATCCATCATCCATCCCAACCACCCCAAGCAAGATGGCAATTAATTTGGAGCTAAAAAATTCAAAGAGAATGGATTTTCGGGCATTATAAAAGGAGGTGGAAATGAAGCTTCACCCCTCTTCCTCCCACCACCATTCAGCTCCTAAATGCTCCCCAGAGAAAAATGGAACCCATCCCCCACCTCTTTGAGCCATTTTTGAGCTCAAAAATATAAATAATTACTTTCCCGGTGAGGCAAAGGTAAACATCGGAGAAGTCAATGTTCCGAAGGGAGGCAAGGGTTAAAGATCATTCCAAAGCCTCCTCACGTACCTAGGAGTTCCCTTAGATCTTCACCGCCGTCAGAAACCATCCTCGAAGATGTAAATTTCACCAAACTTTAGCCGTCCTTAGGATATCTCGCATTTTGTGTTAATTTTCATGCAATTTTAGAAATTTCCTAGATAATCTCGTGTTTTTACTTTAAATCATTTCAATTAAAAAATAGAATTTTTTCGATGTGAATCAACTTGTAAATGGGTCCATTTGGACAAGTTTTCACTTAGAAATTCATTTTTTCCTTTAAAAAAGCCTGAAAACACTGTTTGTCACCAGCAGGACTACAACCGTCATCCAATCCCGTGATTCGCAGGATCAGACAACTTGGATAGCACGTGGATCACGATCACGATTTTGGATGCTTAATCGATCCGATCGTCATTGGTTCGCACGATCGACGGCCATCCGTGATCGCCTTTCAGATCCGCCCGATCACGATCTAGACCATCGTCGCGATTGAATAGTCTTGGCGAGCAGCAGCTCTCCATACCGGACGGTCTTTCCCTCCCAATTCGACATCGGTAGCTTTTTTTTATTTAAAAAAATTAATTTAAATCACCTGAAACTTCAAAAATTAATATAAAATAAAATACGTAACTGAAAATTATAGACAAGAGCTCTTTGGATTTTTCTTTTTGAGAGGAATCCAACAAAGCCAAAATCCCCAAATTTTACTAAGGATTTTGAGCTTAATTTGAGTTTTAATAAAAATCAAATTGCATTAATTAAACTAAAAATATATATCAAATTAAGTTGAAATTTCCAAGGATTAAAAATAAAGTTAAAACACACCTACCATAAAAATTTCAAGTGAAAAGTACTTTTAGATTGGGACAAATTAAATTTTGAAGTTCTGATTGCCCATTTTAATAAAATAAATCAATTAAAAATTCAGAAATTTAAAAAAATCTTCAAAATGGCTTAAATCACTTCAATTGATATCTAGGACTCTCAAGAAAATAATATAATTTTTATGAATCCTAATGAACCCCAAACAAACACTTAAGATTAAAGTGTAATCAATTAAGGAGTTAATTAAAATATTAAAAATAATTTAAATATCAAATCAAAATCAGAAATAGCACTTAAGCAATCATTAATCAAATCTCAAATCAAAAAATATCATCCTTAGAGGAAATTAAATTAAATATAATTTAAGCTAATAAAACTCAATTAAATGATTAAATCTTAAATCAAACTTAAAATTAAACAAATCTAAAAAAAACTTTAACATGGGTGAAACCAGTATAACTAAACCTACACTAAAAAAATCAAATTGATTAATAAACCAATACAATATAATCATTTAATACTAATCAAATTAAACCAAATAAAGTTAAAGTAAACTTAATTAACATATTATTAAATCACATCCATTTGGAATAAGATAATTAATTAACCATTAAATATTTCAACCTAATAAATAAATCAAATATGTTAATGAAATCAAACAAACATAATAAATGAATCAAATCAAATTAAACTCTAATCACAAATAATCAAACTTAATTGAAATGAAATAAATAATTAATTCACTTGATAATAATGATGGTAATAACAATAATCCTTTAATAAAATAAAACCTAAGTAAAACACTTAACTAAATCAAATCACTCACATGTGCGAAATTAAGTCATTAATCTCAAATTATACAAACCTTTAATTAATCTAATGATTTAAAAACTTACTTACCCTTAATCAAACTTAATTAGTCAAACATCTAATTAATGCAAACTTAATGAATTAATCCATGATCTTAAATAATCAAATTAATTTAAATAAGTTACATTAAAGCTAACTCTAAAATTAAGCTTAAATCAAACCCATAATTAAATTTAATAATTAATCACACCCCTCAAGTAAGCTAATTAAGTTAATCAATTTAATCATATTAAACCTAAGCTTTATCAAACATAATCAAAATGAAATTAAATACTAATCAAAACCTAAATTAAACCTAAATCATTAAGTCATTAATTACATAATTAAGAGTTAAATAAATCTTTATTTAATTTAATACTTAACTTAAACACACTCCTTAATTAAACTAATTACCCTTAAGCTAATCCATTTGAATAAACACCTAATTAATGAAAACTTAATATATTAATCCACCATCTTAATAAACTAAATTAACTTTATAAATCAGATTAAAATTAATTCAAATCAAACACTTAATTAATCTACTAATTAATTTGATCACGCATTTTAATTAAACTAATTAAAGTCAATCAAATTAATCATAGTAAACTTAAACTTAATCAAACATAAATGCAATTAAATACCAATCAATTCTTTATTTAAACTTATATCATTAAGACATTAATCACATCATTAACCTAAACAAATATGAAATCAAATTTTAAAAAAATTAAACAAATCTTTACCTAATTTAATAATTGATCACACCTCTTAAATAAGCTAATTAAGTTAATCAAATTAATCATATTAAACTTAACCTTAATTAAACATAAATTTGAACATAATCAAAATGCAATTAAATATTAATCAAAACCTAAATTAAACTTAAATTATTAATTCATTAATTACATTACTGATCTAAAAAAATATAAAATCAAATTAAAAATTAAACAAATCTTTATAATTAACATAAATACACTTCTTAATTAAACTAATTACATAATCATTGAACCTAAGCAAATGTATAATAAAGCTAATCAAATCAAATTAAATTAAATTAAATTAAATTAAGAAAGACTCTCATCAATTTAATATGCAATCAAATCAAATCTCATTCAACCTACTTAAATAAGATAAACTAATTAACTATCCAATGTATGTAATCAAAATGCAAACCAAACTTTGATAAACATGACAAATTGATGAGATTAAAAGATAAAATCTAATTACAAGAATCAAACTCAATTAAAATCAAAATAAAATCTCAATTAATCTAATCTAATCAAACTACAAATGAATGAACCATAATCAAATCAAATAAACATAAAGTCAAGTTACATAACCATAACCAAAGAAAAGGATTAAATATTAATTTAAAAGGATATTGAATTAACAAGATTTAATTAAATCAAAACATCTAATTTGAAATTAATCAATCAAAAATACATGAATTTAAACAAACTTAAAGTTCATTAGAGATCAAGGATATTGAATTATCAAGATTTAATTAAACCAAAACATCTAATCTGAAATTAATCAATCAAAAACACATGAATTTAAACAAACTTAAACTTCATTAGAGATCAAGGATATTAAATTATCAAGATTTAATTAAACCAAAACATCTAATCTAAAATTAATCAATTAAAAACACATAAATTTAAACAAACTTAAACTTCATTAGAGATCAAGGATATTGAATTATCAAGATTTAATTAAACCAAAACATCTAATCAATTAATCAATCAAAACACATGAATTTAAACAAACTTAAACTTCATTAGATATCAAGGATATTGAATTATCAAGATGTAATTAAACCAAAACATCTAAATCAAAATCAATCAATCAAATACTTAAACCAACTCAAATTTTAAGCTCTAAATCCTCAAATAAATTACATAAATTCAAATGGGCTAATTAAGATACTTAAGGAAGTTAGATTCTTTAGGAATTAGGATGTAGAATAGGGTGAGTTCCATCTACAAATGGAATTCATTCTACTCTTCATTCTTGAAAACCTAAACACCATTTTAACCAAATAAAAATTGAATAAAAATAAAAGAATAAATCATTAAATCATTTAAATTGAAATCACCCATAGGTAAAATTTAAACAAATTCAAACTCAAATTGAAACTTAAACTAAAGAAGCAGTAAAGTCTTTTCATGAATTAAGTACACACATTATAATACTAAGTCACCACTTCTAGTGCTAAGTTAGGGCATTGTATGTATGAAGTTGTGTTTTGTTTTATGATATAATATTTTAGACTAGATGTTAGGGTATATGTTTCATAGACTGGATGTTAGGCCATTGTTAGCCTAATCATATTTTCTGCAGGGGGTTGTTCTTAAGGGGGTCATTGTAACAAAAATATAAATGCGTTTGTTGTGAAGGTTGCTTAGCCCCTAAGCATAACTCATGTAAGGACAGGTGGACTTGGTTACCCATGTATGGGGTACTAAGTCCAAATTATTCATATATCTGCTTGGGCTGTATGGTGTGTTTAGCTAACATTTATTTTGTAGGTGTAGCTAAATTTATTTTTCCTATTTTTAATGTGATTTTGCATTAAGAATTAGAATTAGTGTTATGGGGGATTAGGATGAGTAGTGGTCAGAAGGCTTAGTCCCTGGGGTGCTCTGTGAAGCATTTGGAGCAAATCAAAATCAAAAGGAAGAGAAGGAAGAAATGAAGAAAAGAAGACCCATAGCATATATTATTTTTGTAATCCGATGTATAAGTAGAGCTCTACCCATCTTTTATTCTCTTTTTTTGGGGTAGATGGAACCTCATGGCCTTTTATTCTTTTACGACATTCTATAAAATTATTTGGTGTTTGTGTTTAGATTACACATTAGAACAACATGCTTTTCATAATTTCTTTATGATTTATGCTTGAATGTGTGGCCTAGATGCGGTAGGCTCTTAGGATGAAATTAATTTTCTACCCCAACTAATGACTCATAACTAAATTTTTAAAATAACTCATAACCTCACATAAAAGCATAATTTAAATCAAGATAATAAAATTTTTAGCAACCCCTTAGCTGGATGAATGAATGTATAATATCATACATGTCATATTCTTCCACTCTTATTAAGAGGGGGCTTCCATCTGTGCTAGAGAATGAAGGCTTAACCTGTAAGAGCCTTTGATGGAAGAAAACCCCTTTATCTCTTGATTTGGCCCATAATCAAGCTCTCATGCATTTAGGCATACAAAATCCCATAGCCTGTGTCAAAATAAAGAGTTCAAAAGAATCAAATAAATTTGATAAAACTTGCATTAGATTAAGTCATGAATTCATACCACTCATGCTCTAGTCTCTTAGGGAGTTAGTTTAAGGACTTAGTCTCCTTTCTAAATGAACAACAACCTATCCATCTTGCAAAGCATAAGACTTGCCTACATGGATTTAAAGTGTATGAGGAGTTAGCTAGCTGCCACTCCAGGCAATTATAAGTCCAGCAATCGGGTGGTTTATTCTCTCTTGTGGAGTTAAACCATATACCCATTTTTTGCTTTAGATTTATGTTGTGTTTTTACCCTCGCCAAAGCTCTCTAGATTTAGAATCTGGGGTTATTGTTTCATAAATCCTCACCTCTTGGACATTTCCACAATCTTATGTTGCAGAATTATAAGCCCTAGTAATATAATAAAATATCAACTCAAATAATTAACTCTCTTCAGTTTCAAAAATATAAAGCCCAATTATAGGGTAGATTGGAATATTCACTAGGCTTCCTAATATCATGAGCACTTTCTCTTTCTTGGTCTTCTCTCTATCCCATTTGATTTCTAAAATAGCAAATCTTTGATAGTCTTAACCTTGAAATCTTTGAGACCCTAATTGTCTACTTTAATGAGAGTATTCTTAAGAATTCTCATTCCTTAGGATGTAATTAACTATGGGGCTTGCCTCCATAGGAACTTAGTGAACTAAATAAACCCTACTTTATTTCCATGTAAAGTAGGGAAAGATCTCGTATATTGAAGACTTCATGTGAGGAGTCCTTATTAGGTGATTAGGTCCATTATAGGGTGGTGATTTCTATCTTTTGAGATAGTACATCATTCCTTAATGTCATACCCAATCACTTCAATAAGTACCCCCTAAGATCTGTGTGGTGTCCCACATCCTCAAAAATAAACACCATAGATTTTTTCTGGCAACTTCGCTGGGGATGGTTCCTCTCTCCATCTTTAGTAGACAATCATTGTCTCCAAACATCGATAGTGGACTTATATTTTATATAGGCCCAAGACTATCATTCTTTCTATTGGCACTTAGCTTATTTCATCCTTAAGCAAAGCTCGCCAACATCCTTTAGGTTTTAGGACCTCACTCCATGTAGGTCTTAAAATCCCTATTGGGTTCCCCCAATAGGTGAAAATTAGAATTAATCAAATAAAGGAGATGACCAAAATTAAGAACCTCTTCACCATCCTGATGGTGAGGCAAGGTGCATCCTATGAACAATAAGAAAATAAAACTCTTCTACAAAATAACATGTCTTTCCAAAGGAACTTTTTCAAAATCCACATAATAAGATATCTTTACACAAAAAATTGTAAGAAATTTTCAAAAAAAAGCACAAAACACATATAACCAAACCTCGTTTAACAAATCCTATGATTGTTACATGGAGGTTCATTTCAAAATCAAAATCAACCATTTTTAATGTCTATTTAAAAAGCACATTTTCTTTAAAAATAGCTATCCCCATCCCACACACTCAAATTTGTTGGATGGAGGTTCTATTTTTGAATTAAATTATAATATAAAATAGAAACTCCACTTAGCATACTTCACATGTGCTAGAGTTGAAGTTTTCCCCTTTTCAAAAAGCAATAAATCATACACACATAAAAGAGAAGTTAAAACATATTTGAACCCCCCCCCCCCCTTGACATACCCAAATTTGTTAAATGGGAGTTCCCTTCCTTGAGAAGGTAGAGAAAATTGAATTCTATTTGCATTTATTAGATAAAACTCCTTCTTGCCAAAGTCTTGGACTTCAAAACACATTGAGCTCATTTGACATGTCCAAGTATATCAAATGAGAACCCCCTTTTTGAAAATCATAAAACAAATTGAACTCCATTTAACATACCTAAGTTTGTTAAATAAGTTCTTTTTCTTTCAAAAATCATAAACAAATTTCACTTTCACTTAACATACCAAATTTGTTAAGTGAGAGTTTCATTTTCAAAAATCATAAACACATTTGAATTTCACTTAACATACCAAATTTGTTAAGTGAGAGTTTCATTTTTAAAATCATAAACATATTTGACTTTCACTTAACATACCAAATTTGTTAAGTGAGAGTTTCATTTTCAAAATCATAAACACATTTGACTTTCACTTAACCTACTAAATTTATTAAGTGAGGGTCTCTTTTCAACACACATTTGATCCCTATTTTAACATACCAAATTTGTTAAATAAGGAACCAATTTTTCATGTCAAACCACACTCGAGCTTTCACTTAACATACCAAATTTGTTAAGTGAGAGTCTCATTCTCAAAGAAAAATAAACATATCTCAAACACATTTGGGCTTTCATTTAGCATACCAAATTTGTTAAGTGGAACTCCCATCTTCAAAGAAAAGTAAATTTATCTCACAATCATATTTAACTTTCACTTAACATACCAAATTTGTTAAGTGAAAGCCTCATCATCAAATACAAATCAAACACATGTGGCATCTACTTAACATGCCAAATTTGTTAAGTAAAAAGCCCAATTTTCAAATCAAAATATCACACAATCAAATCTTCACAAGAAAAAATATTTCAAACACACAAAATCAACCTCTTCTTAGCATACCCAAATTTGTTAAGTAGAGGTCTTTCAAACTA
This sequence comes from Cymbidium sinense, assembly GCA_021442155.1. NCBI lineage: Eukaryota > Viridiplantae > Streptophyta > Magnoliopsida > Asparagales > Orchidaceae > Cymbidium > Cymbidium sinense. The sequence continues at coordinate 171,643,689 of CM038218.1, read as the reverse complement.
TCAATATTTTCAAACAAGATGCACAAAGCACAAATATCTCCAAGAAAATCTCTCCTCAAATTTTAGAACCCCACGCAACCTACCTAAATCGGTTGAGTGTGGGTTCTAAATTGAAGTCAAATGACAAAGACTCTCATCAATATCCAAAATCTCTCCAAAATTTCAATGAACCCCACTTAACATTCTTAAGATTATTCAGTGTGGGTTCAAATTCTCAATCAAATCTTGAGATCAATGATTGAAGGTGAATATCAAGGCAAGTGTCTGACTCAGCTATATTTTAACAATGCAGATTTCAATGCAGTTAGTTCTTCCAGTCCTCAGTTAGTACAACATCTATGGATCCCAACAAGTTTGTGTTTTCCTTCACCACTAGTCTAAACTTAGCCCTGGATCAGGCTAGTCTCTCTACTATTGACTCCACCGAGGTCATCTACTTTGGCCATGGTTTTGATGGGGTGAGGATTTCTTGCGAGGGGACAGCCCTCACCACAGTTAACAAGGAGGAGGTGGTGGGACAGACATCGCTTATCTGATTCGATAAGCCATCTGATTTTGAGTTTTCTCCATTAAAGAGGAAGGCCACTATTATTCCTGCTACCCCGCTAGTATGGTTTGTGCCCAATTATTCTAGCCCAGTTGGTCGGTTACTCTACTACTGCTCTAGAGGCTACTACCCCTTGACACCCAAAAGGGGAAGACTGTCTTAGTTTCTTAGATATCCTTCATGTTCGAGGTGGGTACTAGCTTGCTCTGTCATACCTACATGTACATTGTGATGTAACAAGAATTGCAAGGTCAAGCGACATTACAAGAGGGCAGAGAGAGAGATGGATGTTGCTTCCTATGTGGCTGAGGAGGGATCTCCCTGTGAGACCTCTCCACATTTGAGTGGTAGTAGGTTCCACTCCCTCTCAGCCTCAGATGAAGAGGAGGACTACAGGAGGATTGTTGCATTACCTCCACCACCGGATATTTGACACTAGCTAGGAGCAGAAGCCCTACATGGGCTGGATAGTCTTACGCCCTTGGTAGCTAGACGCTTAGAATCCAGTACAATTTTTGATCTAAGGACAGTTATTACTAGGAGAGTTAGAAGTCAGATCCAAAGGAGAGAGCCTTGGAGGCTCAAGAATCAGCTTAGATGAGTAGGAGGGAGCGACAGAGGTTTTCCAGGCAATCGACGACCTGTTTATTACCTTACTGGGTTGATCATTGATAACATTGTCCTTCTACTCATGAGGAGTAGGCCTATAGTCAGGCATCAGGTGCGCCCGCGCACTCCACCCATCCATCACCTTTTTCTAGCATCCCCATTCCAACTCCAAAACCCATTGATGGCCTGATCCCACTCCATCTACTCCACCCATTGAGGTGAGGTGAGCTCTCCTATTTGACCTCCCACCTCAGAAGAAGAAATGGCCCAAGGCCATCGTAGAGTCACCATCACCAATCACAAAGTTTATGGTGGATGATATAGGCATTACAATCCTTGTGAAGAGATCTTCTACACAGATTGTCCAACATTAAAGTGGCAATATATCACAAATATACCTTAGAACCTAGATGATAGAGTGGAGCAACACGTATTTATGTAGTTTATAATTTGTGTCAAGAATAGTCCCATGGGAGATTGAAGAGGTGGTCCCATTCTTCTTGAGGTCTTCATCAAATTATTTTATCTCAGCGATAGCGGTACTGGAGATGCGATCTGTTGAAGAGGATGCTTCTCTTGATGTGGGAGCATAGAGGATTTGCATGAGGTATCTTGGGACAAATAGTGGTGAAGACTTTCTTTGGATCTTCATCAAGAGGTTTTGTGGAGAAAAGGGTAATATGGTGACCTGGGATGTTCAACAAAATCCCAGGAGTTGTTGTATATTCTCATATGGAAAAAGTATGAAATAGAGGCGGTATGCAAGCAATTTCAGGAAATTCTTCAGAATATTCATGGAGGTTGCTTTGCTCAGGGTTTATAATTGATTTTGGACCTCAACATAGGTAGCACCTGGGAAGATAGTTACCTCAAGAAATGTTCCAACCCAAGTGCATAAAGCATTGAGAAGAAGCTAGGGGTAGTAGTGTGGATAGGCAAGTGAGAAACAAGATGAGAGACCTCATGGGTAGCCTCCATTGACCTCTCACCACCTCGTGAATCTTCACCACATTTTTGTGAGCACCTATCTCCATGGTATACTAGCGGTACTCATATCACTGTGTATTTATTACCCACCTACTCTTGTTGATAGATTGAATAAGCCATATTTATTCATGAGGGATGTAGTTAGGAATATCTTTCAAAATTTCTTGAAGAAACCTGACTTTTAGTTACATGAGCCCAAGAGGCCGAAAGATGTGGGCAATAGTAATGATCCTAACTATTGCCCCTACATTGTATTGAGTCATGAGATTATTACCTTTCCAGCTATAAGTCGAGATTGATATCCCAAGAATATTAGACAACCCTCCAATTCTATGGTAATTCTTGGGATACTTGCTCCTCTTAAGATAAAAGAAGGTTAGGATATTGCTTTATCTAACCTCTAAAAAAAAGTGTTCAGATCAGAAGCTTTCTTTGAAGCAACTCAACCTCAACAAGAAGGTTTGCAAGTTGCCAAAGATAACTTGAAGAAGGTGTCAAGCGGTAATATTACTTGCGGGATAGCTAGCGACCTGAACCGAGTCGAGCACTCCATCCACCATTAACTACTTCTTCCTCCACTAACTCCTCTTCAAGAGCATTGTATCAAGGACAAGGGCACTATACCCCTTTCCACTTACTTTATTAGATTTCTATCATGTACCTCCATCTAAGAAATCAATGAAGAAATATTTCACTTACATCTTGTCCATACTCTAGATTTTATTCCTCTCAAAACTCTCCAAATAAAATAACAATGATAACTCTAGTTGATCATTTCCTCGATTTAGAAATGATTTTCCATTCTGAATCATTTAGTTCACCCATTGAGATTGATTTGAGTCCGATTGATGATCCCATAGGAGAAAAGTAGGTACATGAGTAGGTAGAACTTTCACTAAATCATCTCATGAAGTCCTTGAAGTCACCACCATGAGTGGAGAAGTTCTACCTCTAGGGTGGCCGGGATAAGAAAGAATCATTAGTTCTAAGAGCAGATAACCCTCCACAAGGTGGTCCACCCATGGATATGCTTGTGGAGGATCAAGAAGGTTGACTATACTAGCACATCTTAGAAAGTTGCCAACAAGTTAAGCATATATGACACCTTATCTTATCCAAAGAAATGAGGAATCTCTAATCAAGGCTCTTCTTGATGGATATATAGCCTTAACTTGAGAGGAGGCTCCTTGAGAGGACACTCAGAGTTACATTTATGAAGATTTTCTTCTAGGAATGACCAAGCCTCCCCTCTTTACATTATAGTGGATATTAGATACAGATATCCAGTTCTTGTTATTGGTGCAATGAATATCATGAGTCTAAAACCCTCACTTGAGGATTGACATCTCCAAACTTTTTTAAAAGAGAGGATGATGTTGAGAGGATTCAATGAATAAGGTGAGAGGGCTTTGCTATAATTATTTCATTAGAAGTAGATGATTGGAGGACTACCACCAAGTTTCATATTATAGACTCAAATACATATTTCAATGCTCTGCTTGGGAGACCATGGATACATGAGAATAACATGGTTTCGTCCTCTCTACTCTAGTGCATGAAGTTTATGAGGGTGGGATTAAATCTTGTCAAGGAGATCTTAAGCCATTCAGTTCATGAGGTCAAAATATGAGGATACGGCCTACTATCTCCCTCAAAATCAACAAGTCTATTCTCGTGAACTTGGAAAAAGTTCAAAAATAAAATAAAATGAAAAGGAAAAAGAAAAATAAAAAGAAAAAGAAAAAGAAAATAAAAAAGGAAATGAGAAAGAAAACAAAAGGGAGTGAGAAATAAACTTGGAGGAGAAAGTAGAGCCTGACATTAGATTTCACCCACAATTCGTTACTCCATTCGAACATATGGGTAGGATGACTCAACCTCCACTAGGTTGAGGAAGAGGATCCAGAGACATGCCTAGGGACAGAAGACCTCCTTATTGGCCATCCAATAGGAGTTATGTCCCTGCTACCAGGACTATACCTACTATCTATATAGACTTAGAATCTAGTTTAGAGGATGAGTCTTATATAATTAGTACACTAGCTAGAACTTCTAGACAGCAGATCCCCATGCAAGTGACAGTTGAGCGAATATGATGATGGGCTCAAGCAAAGCATAAGTGTATCAAGTCTATATGAAATAATGAGGCATCGTTGGGAACTTTAGCTCTAACCACTTTTCACAAAAGTTGAGGTTTGGTAGTTAAGAAGCCCCTAAGTCTTCCATAAATGTAAAGGTGCAGATGTTCTTTCTTGGAGCATCATTCTCAAGTCAAGAAGCTAATGTAGAACTTGAGGATGATTCATACAAAGATTTAATAGAATTACCTTTTGATTGGTACTCGCCTTGTGTTCTTAATTTAGAAAAGAAAGGATTAATCCCACATGTTTGGTCTAAACACAGGTCCAATTACTTTGAAAGGTTATGGGACAACAAATGCAAACATTCACAATCAAGATCGGGACTAGGATTCGGTATAGTGGGTCCAGTTGATGATGATGATGCTAGTCATCACCAACCATTTGGAATCGATAGGTTCTTTTCAAATCATGCTAACTCATGAAGAGGTGTGCTTAAACTTGATGATCCAAATGACTTTGAAGTCAAGGATGCACCACGAGTTCAAAGAAGATCAATCGATGAGCTCAAAGAAATCAACTTGGAATGAAGAAATCCTCACATACATCGATTCATTGTTAAATGATGAAGAAACCAATGACTTAGTTAGGCTATTAGCTATTTTTTAGGCTTTGCATGGTTATGAAGAGATGCCTTATCTCGACATAGTCACAAACTGCATATAATGTTAACCCATAAAATAGGCTCCTAGATGCATGCGATTAGACATTAAAATCACTTCTAAATCAAGAAATTGATTGATTCGGCTTTATTAGGAAAAATATCTACAGTTGGCTGTCATCCAGTTAAGAAAAGAATGACCAAATTATATGCATTGATTTTAGGGATCTAAATAAGGCATATGGATGAATTTCCACCCTATACCGAATTAATGGTGGACATCGCATCTCATGTAGTATTCTCCTTTATGGATGGGTCATGCTACAACAAATTAAAATGGCCCTAGAGGATGAAAAACGCCTTTTGAACCCGATGAATATTATTATAAGGTCATGCCTTAAAATGCAGTGCCACATCGATGGGCCACTCAATCTTTGATGAACTCATTCATCATCAAGTTGAATGCTACATCGATGATCTCATTATCAAAAGCAAAGAAAAGG